>JAGWCC010000323.1:0-530597 GCA_022651775.1 Drusus annulatus
ATTATGATGGCGGTGGGAGTTTTTAAAATATGGTCAGATTATTCGCAACCCGAGAATGTTTGCCTTATTAACACGGCGTTCTTTTCCTCTTCCAGTACTACCAGTATAATTTCCGCCGGACCCCCCAGTCCCGCAGTGAACACCTAGCAGCAGCAGTAGGACGCCCCCCGCACCACAGACAAGATGGCCCCCAAGCAGCGAATGCGCATTGCCAACGAAATTGCCAGCAAGAACATCACCAACCGAGGAAACGTGCCCAAATCTACCAAAGTGAGTTCAAATTCCGTCGATTTGCAATTTTTTAAATATCAACTTCACACGGGACGTCACATCTTTCGGGATGCTGCGCGGAGGTTCTTTTTAAGGGAAGAAAGGAGTGAATTTTGAAGAGACCTATGTTGTAGGAGGGAGAAAACAGTTTGTTCATCAAATCAACTGCTACCTCTTCAGAAGTTCTCTGGCGTACTCGTGAGTACCGCACTAGGATTCCAACTGCCTGGAGCCAGAGGACTATGACATCTCCAGCAATGTTGTGAGGTTGTAAGAAGTGGGGAAGGGAAGAGGAAGATTTGGAAGTACCTGACTATTCAGCACTGATCACTAAGCACGACTAATGGCATTTCAAGCAACGTTCTTAATGGTAGTCTATTGCCAGGGCAATACTGAGATTATCTTTAAGAGGTGGAAATGTTCTATCTATCTCAATTAAAATTTCGTTTTTCCCGTCGGTTTTCAAACGTGCGACCTCTGGGTCCGGAGTCAAGAAGCTTGCCGCTCTGCTGCGAAGGTTGTCACGCCACGTTTAGTAACTACGTCTGAATAGCCAGGTACTTCCCAAACTTCTTCCCCTTCCTTTTTCCGTCGGCCTCAGAGTATTTCCCGAAAATGGAAATGGCAATAGTTGCACACAGTCATTAAAAATTGGCTTTTGAGTGTTACAAATAATATTACGTTTTTATTTAGTTCGCAAATTGAAAAAATTAAAATTTTAATAGAAATATACCGCCTTCGTGAATGACTTTTAACCAAAGCAAATCAATAATAATTGCATTTTTATGCCACTGACTATAAAAATATGTAAAAGTGCATTTGTATTTCATTCTTTTTCATTTTACATAAAATCATTAACAACCGTAAACCATGTTTTATCTCTGGTTTTTTTGTAAACATTGGTTTTTTGTTTTTAACCCTGAAATGAGTGGATTAAAGCAAATAATATTTTTTCTTGGTAGGTCATTTCACACCCTTTGATTTTTCACAGGTAAACTTTTGTTATTTATAGTTGATTCTTACAAATTAAATAATATTTTACTGTGACGGCCTGCATGGATTGAAAAGAGGAAGGTCGGGAAGTACCCGGCTATTCAGATCTGGTCACCGAACACGGCTAAAGCCATATCAAGCAACGTTTCGATTCTGAGTGGTGGTCTTTCACCGAGGCAATACTTCAGTACCTACCACTCTGGAACGTGCCGCAAATATACTATATATCATTTTGTATGAATTAAATGTGTTATGACAAATATTATTTAAATAAAATTTATTTGCGCACGCCGGGTTTGAACCGGCGGCCTCTGCATTCGTAGTCGAGCATCTTACCACTCGACCATGCAGGCCAATAATACAGTCAGTGGTTTTACTACAAATCGACATCTTGGAATAACAAGAGGGGTAGATACTCCCTGGTGAAAGACCACTATTCAGAATTGAAACGTTGCTTGAAATGACTACCTTCAGCTTCACAGCATACCCCAATTGGAGATGCCATAGTCTCACTAGCTCCAGACGGTTGGGAGCAGTTGGGACTCTAGTGCGGTATTAACAAAAAAAATAAAATAAAAAGTTCTATCTGACACAGCAATGTCATGGAATGTTTTATTATAAGGAGTTGATATCTGACTCATTGATTATTTATCAAATTTCAGTTTGTAACAATACGTTTTTCTTGTTGTTTCCAGCAAAAGGATGAGCAATACCCAGTCGGCCCCTGGCTCCTGGCACTTTTCATCTTCGTAGTATGCGGGTCGGCCGTCTTCCAGATCATCCAGTCCATTAGATTGGCGTAAAGGGGGGCAGGGCGCTGCTCCCCCCCACCCACACCCTTCTGTGCCACACCCACCACACGCCTCTACGCTCATAAGCTCTCAAAAATATTATTTGTCAAGGTCATAAGCTCTCAAATCAAGGCGGATTCATTATTGGCTCTCAAAATCAAGCAATTTGGATTCATTAGCTCTCGGAATCAAGCAGTTCGGATTCATTAGCTCTTGAAATCAAACATTTCGGACTCATTAGCTTTTGAAATCTAACAATTCCGACTCATTAGCTCTTAAAATCAAGCAATTCAAATTGATTAGCTATCAAAATGAATCAATTTTATTCCGTTTTCTAATAAATCTTAGTTGATTGGCCTATTTTGTATCCAAATCGTCCCAATTGTTAATTGTGACAAATATACAATCTCAAAACATTATTGCGCCGTTTAATTTAGCGATTGTTTTGTATCTATTATTGGAAAAAAGTGATACATAATCTACAATGTGTGTAGATTAATGGACATTGTTGACCTCTGCCGTTACAAATATCTACAAATTACTGCAACGTAAACCACTTTTGCGGCCACTCCATCAGCTGAACAAATAACATTGCTCGTGTTATTTTAGCTGGAGACAAATAAATGTATCTCGAATTGATTTGCGAGACTCAAAATCCATTATAATCTGTACCGATAACCGCATTATGCAATTTTGTGTTTTTTTTTTGCAATACATACTTCCCGTACTTTTTCAAAATGCACGTGTTCGGCAACAGTGCGTATCGCACTCGTCGCAAATAAAGGGAAAAAGATATATTTAATATTTATGGACCGTCAACATCGTCTGTCCGAAAGTGTGAAGGATAATTGTTTTCGTTTCCCCGTTTCGTCCTATAATATGAGATTGATTATATTAAATTGAAAAAATATTCCAAATTTTACGGCAAATCTCAAAGATTCTTTTGCTAATGCGGACACCGAATCGAATATTTTTACATATTCAAATATTCAAAAGGTGTTTTTATTATGGGCGACACGCTTTTCAACAAAAATGATAGATCCACGTCTTGTTGTAACGTTGAAAATGGTGTTTAAAACATGCATCTAATGAAAATGTCTTTCGCTTATGGGAATGCGTCTGATATTGCTACGGTTTGTTGGCAAAAGGTTTGCGAGTTTCCGCCTTTATATATTTCTTTATTCCATTAGCGTTATGGTTGAACATCTTATAATTTAAATATGTTGAAAGTCTAGTTCAGGAGTGACTATAATTTAAGTAAACTGACTCGGGAGAGTCATGTACGAGGAATTGTAATTTATGGGTTAACTGTATGTATAATCAATGTCTAATATATATGTGATGAAATAAATTTACAATTTTATGAACTTTCTGTTTTATTTGTCAAATTGTTGTTGTTGTTTTTTTATAGTGAATACCGCACCAGAGTCCCAACTGCTCCCAACCGTCTAGAGCCAGTGGGACTATGGCATCCCCAATTGCGATATGTTGTGAGGCTGAAGGTAGTGGGGAGGGGAAAAAGATGGGGAAGAAGAAAGTTGTAAATTACCTGACTATTCAGATCTGGTCACCAAACACGGCTAAATATATGTGAAGATATAAATTTTCAATTTTATAAACTTGTCAAATTGTTGATTTTTTTTTTTTAAGTGAATACCGCACAAAAGTCCCAACTGCTCCCAACCGTGTAGAGCCAGTGGGACTATGGCATCCCAAGTATTTTGTGAGGCTGAAGATATTGGGGAGGGGAAGGAAATGAGAAAGGGGAAGGTTGGGAAGTACCTGGCTATTCAGATCTGGTCACCAAACACGGCTTAAGCCATTTCAAGCAACGTTTCGATTTTGAATGATGGTCTTTCACGAGGATGATACTTGGAGTATCTACCACTCTGGAACCTGCCGCAAATATACTATATTTTATAAAAATTAAATTTGTTATCACACATATTAATTAAAAACAAATTATTTGCGTACGCCGGGTTCGAACCAGAGACCTCTGGATTCGTAGTGGAGCGTCTCAACAATCGACCACGCAGGCCGTCAAATGTTGTGAGGTTAAAGGGTGTGTGGAGGGGAATGAGATGGGGTAGAGGAAGGTTGAAAAGTGCCTGACTTCAGATCTGGTCTCTGATACCTGCACAACGCTTCTCACTTTACAAAAAAATAACTTTAAGAATGGGATTTTGACAGGGTGGTCAAAAAAAAATTGGAATTACAATTCTGCATCATTTTATTGCATTCAAAAGCACGTATCCTAGTACAGGTGATGTAACTAAATAGAGATAATATCAAATTATATTATAGTACAGAGAGGTTCATTTATACACCGGACAATAATAATAATAGTAGCCCAAGTAAGAAATTATATTTAACAAACTATTCACCTAAATTAAAATATCACGTCTGTATAAAATACTTTTTCTTAACTAAAAAAATATTTTTTTCAATTTATGTATTTTGAGAGTATCGATCTCGCTGGGAAAAAACTGGATTCGAGTTTAGGTATTGCGGCGGATGTTGAGTCGAACACAATACTCACACAGATGCATTGCTTGCATACAGCATGTTTCAAACTTGTTGGACAGAAAAAAAAATTCCAGCTAAATTCATAAAAAAATTCATTTTATGCTTTTTTCTGAACCAATGAATAAAAAAAACACAAAGTATACATTTGTCGTAACTTTTTTACTAATAACAATACGTAGACATGAGCAAGACAAAAGGCTGTTTCTTAGTGACGTTTTTCAAGACAATGTTGTCGAAAATGTATACAAATTCACCAATACACACGATCCTAAGTAGGTGTTGTTCGTCTCAACTCTAATTGCGCGACCTATATTATAAAACCATAATTAAAATTTCGGTAAATTGCTACAGATTATTATGAAGTAATTCTTCTTAAGGGCCACTGAACAGATGATCCCTAGAAGTGTGATTTATATGTAATTGAAATAAAACTGATTCCGAGTCACCGGTTTACAAAAACCTTTCAGCTCCTAGGCCATAGAGAGGCCAATGAAATTGTTTTCTGCTCAAGAAATAACGTCGATATTAAAATCAATTTTGTCATTAAAGTAAGGAAAAATTGAGCTTACTTGGACACACGGACGTGCCCACAACATACTTCTATCGGCTTATCCATTCAGCGTTAAGGGCGACATACAAATTTGTTTAATAAACAAGTAACATTTGTTATTTCCCAGAGTGATAACACCATTCCTTAAAGTAACAAAACATGTTGTGTTTTACTTTGGAGCTATTCAAAACTTTCTTCAAGAAAGTCGCAGCACAAAATATGTTTTCCAAACACTATTTTATACTCTTAATAGCACCATTTGAGTTTTTAATTATTTGAATATAATTATATTTTATAGTGTTACATAATATAATGTGGATGTACCGTACAGTAAAAATATTCAGAATAATATACCAAGCTATTTACAATAATCAATTAAAATATCTTTTTAAATCGAACATACGTCCAGATAAAATTAAATTTAAGTAAGAAATGTTCGCTTACATATCAAGATCAAGAATTTATCTCTATCGTAATAATTGAGATCTAAAAAAAAATTATCAAATCTTGTAAGAAAAAGGACCGACCTACCACCCAAAACTTTTTGTATGTACATTTTTACAGCCGTAATTTTTTCTAACATTTTTAAAAATGAATTTCTTAGCTTTGTGCTTGCGTATACAGCTCGACACGGGTAACTTTGCGGGCAGTCAAAAGAACTAACTATTTTTTAAATCGATAGATTTTTTGTATCCAAAATATGCGGTGACGCCTTCTACTGTAAAGTTAACCATGTCAAGCTGTAATAACTGGATAATTGTATCATATTTTCTTCATTCTTCAAAATATTTTATTCATTTTCTTTTAAAAACAATCATTTTAACGAGCGTAAAGAAGATGTCTGCGAAAACAGATGGAATATGCTGTACGCGGTTTAGAAATTGAATTACAAATAATTATTGCAGATCTATAAACTTATCTGTGCAGACGGCCAAAGAGGAACTAACAAACAAATACACTAAAGTTATTTGAACTGTAGCCCTAATACCTTACAGTATCGCCCCCGACTGCACAGAGAAGTATGTCAATCTGTATTTTAAACTCTCAAATGTCATGAAAAAGTCATAAAAAAAAGGGCGGGAAAATTTTCTTACATTGACAAAATTACATAAGTTTTTTTATTCTACGTAAAGATTTCTTAAAAAGCTAAAAACTTTTTTGGATATTAAATTCAAACTGGGTATATTAATTATCGATAGACATCGGATTATATGCAGTAAAAATGCTGAAATATGCACTGACAATTCCAAAATATACGATCAAAAAAGAAAAGGGTCCGAAATGGGCATATTTAATCAAAAAATGCTTAAAATTGACACAATTTTTAGAATTTTTGATTTCCATGGGAAAAGGTGTAAAACGAAACTCGGGGTTTATCGCTTTACTGTAATTTTTTTTTAAATTTCATGGACCGTGGTTTCATACAGAATGACCGCAAAGTTTTGAAAGTTGAGCTCAATTTAGAAAAACAAAACAACGGTTAAAATATGCACTAACAAATAAAAAGGCTAAAGTATGCAAATGCATATAATCGGATATCTAATTATCAATAACATTAATTTAAAAAGAGTTTTACGTTTATTTATAAATATTGCACAAATTTCTCAGACTTTAGCGAACATTGTTATTTATCTCTTGAAGTTCATTGCGAAATAAAATCTATAAAAGAAACATTTCTCGCAATGAACACAATTCAAATTACATAAACATGTGTAATTACATCCAAACTATTACATTATTATTTTTAATGTCCTATCGTAGAAAACTGGCTTTGTCAAGATATGTCTTTTTATAATCAGGTTTTCACAACCATTCTAGCACGCAAAAACTTTAAATATTTCAAACAATATTTTTATAACGGAATTGAGATGTTTTTAGGTTATTGATATTAATTTACGAAATCAGAATAAGATAAAAACTTTATGAAGGAATAGATGGTGAAAGGGTTACAGCCATTAAAAAGCTATTTTTACTAAATTAAATTCAATATGCTGGGGAAAAAAGTTATATGTAATTGACGGTAAATCAACCATCAATACCAGCACAACTGGAACAGAGCAGAGAATATAACTTCGCTGTTCTTTCATCAGTTTATACACTTTTTAGTTTTTGTCATTTCAGAGTGCTATAAATTCCTTCCGTAATGATGGACGTGCTCGATATTTCCGGAGTTCCTTGGCTGAATTTCACGTACGATCCATTCCTTATGCCCGGCAAGCTGGGCATCCTGTTTTCTTCTCTCGAGTCCAGCGAAGATTTGCTTATTTCCGAGTCGTACGCCGAATTATGCGTCACCTCTAAACGAATGGCGTGATTCTTGTCCGAACGGCTGAAGATGTTCGTTCCGATCTTATTGTTCTCTTTCTCCAGGGAGTTGCCGGCTGAAAATCCTCCGGAGCCGCTGAGAGAAGAATACTTTTGAGACACGTTCTCGGATATCTTTTCGTCGGAATCTGAATCCACGAAATCAGAATCTACAAAGTCCTCGTTCAAGTTGTGAGGGTTGCGCTCGATCACGACTACTTCTATGTGTCGGAACTTGCTCTCCACTTTGTTTTGAACTATCGGCTTGTGCTCGTCCGCCTCGATGTTGATGAACGAAGTGTTCCGGAAGATTTCTTTCTCGAACGATATCAGATCCTCCTTTTTGCTCTTGTTTTTAATTTCTGGATTGCAAATTTCGGCGTAGATATTGTCTGACGTGTCGGAATCTCTTCTTTCGTGGTTTCCTCGACCGCTGATGGCGTCAGCTACTTGGCCGTAAGGTAAATCTTCAATTACGGGAAGTTTACGATTCTGGATAGATGAAATAGATCTCTTCAGTTTACCTTGATCGCTATTTTCATTTTCCTCAGTTGATTCGACGCTTTCATCGATCACATCAGCGATGTTTATATCGACTTCGGTGATTTTCCTCCCGTTCTGGTTAGCAGTTAGGTTGGGTTTGCTTCCGGCATTTGTAATTGGGTCTTTCTTGTCTTTTCCATGCAGCAAGTTTGAAGTAGACTTGCTCAGAACTCGCTTGGTTTTAACGTGGAACTCCGAACACAGTTTTTCTGTTATGAAGGACTGCTGGCTGAAGACCACCTGGTGATTAGACTCGCTTCTGCTGGAGCCAGTTCCAAACGCATTCAGATCTTCGCAGCTTTGAATTTGATCGAACGACGATGTAGAAGCTATGTCACTTTTCTCCGGGATGAGATCCGGTCGGATTCTTTGCCGCCTTTCGAACCTGGATATTTTCTGCTTCCCTGTTTCGATTTCCAGCCTCTTTGCGCAGTTCCCGGTGTATATTTGTTTCTTCTTAAGACTGGAATCGTTTTCTGAATAGTAGTTGATCTGTTCCACGCTGAGGTTTTTTTTTTGACCCAAGTCTGATAAGCGGTCGTCTGTGTCCATTATGCCAGTTTGGACGGAGACGGATTTAGTCAACACTCTCTTTGGTTCCGGTCGGCCGCCGCTCGAGCTGACTCCGATATCGGACGAAGTAGTGAGACTTCTGTAAGACTGATACTTTTCAGAAGACAAATCTTCAATTCTCCTATTCATCCTTGTGGCCCCAAATCTGTCTTCGATCAGCTTGGACATATCTTGATATCTCTCCATGGAGCTTGTCTTATCGCTGAAGGGATCAAACGGATCTCGATATTCTCTGTATTTGTCTAATAACTTATTTTCTTCAGACTTCCCGTCGGACAACCGCTCGGTGCTTCTTAAAATCTTCAATTGCTTGAACCACTTGGACAGTTTGGGTTGGTTCGCGTTGTTTTCTCTGAAAACCTTCATTTTGTCTTCGTTGAATTCTTGTTGTTTTTGTTTTTCCTCTTCTTTTTTGGCCGCCTTTTTACTTTCCTCGTCGCTGTAGAGATCAAAGTTCATATTCTCCAACTCATTCTTACTGATAAATATGATGGAGCCTTCGTTCTCATCGGGGATATCTTTCAAGACCTTGTCGCTTTTACCGAATAAGCGAGAAGCGTCGACTTTAAAGCCTTGGAAGGTGAATCTCTTTTCTTTTTCGAACTTGATTCCGCCGTGCGCCACTTCATTTCTCGTTCTTTTATCGACGAAGCTATCGATGGATTCTTCGTTGTTCATGTTGTCGTGCTTTTTTGGCATGATGTTGATCTTTTCTTTGGATAAGTACATTTCTTGGTGGTTGTCGGGCATGGCGAAGGTGATCTGTCTGATCCAGGAGTCGACGTTGAGCTGGCAGTAGGTGATGGCTTTGTGGACGCGGGTGGAGAGGAACATTCTCTTCTCGGTGTCGAAACCCAGGCTGGTCCTCTGCAGCTTGGAGTCGGTGTTGAGGGAGAGCAGCGTGAGGTTGGGCACTCGGGTGGAGTCCTGTGGGAGGGAGCACATCACGATGACGGCTTCGGTGGTCACAGCTCGCAGCAGGAGGGTTCCTGGAAACAAATAAATTATTATGAATTTTTTTAATAACATAATAATGTATACCTTTTTATACTTGTAGGATCTTCTCTCACTATCGCCCTGGCATGGAACCTTAGCTTTAGTGATCAGATCTGAATGGCCAGGTATTTCCGAACCATCCCTATCCCCTTCCCTTTCCTTACTTCCTATCAACGTTCCCCAAAAATGTGAATTTCAGAATCCCATGGCTCATTGGAAATGTAATGTATTTTGTTATCTTAAAAATTAAATTCAAGTAATAATTATTACCTGAAGTGAGGGTGGGGTGGGGGGGCGCAGGCCCCGCCACCAGGCGCACCTGGAGCGGCAGGGAGCGCCCCAGCAGCCCCCCGCCGCCCCCCAGCCGGCACAGGCCCCCCTCCCCGCCGGAGATGCCCACAGGGTAGAACTCCCCCTTGGTGGACAGCGGCGCATACAGCTCCTAGAATCAGAAAACAAATATTGTAAACTCAGAGCAATAATATACAAGAGAGAGCGCTGTAGAGAGAGCTGTAGTCAGTTTATACGAGGTTTGCCGGACTCGGCTAGACCTGGGCGTGGCTATGACCAGGGCTAGGGTATTTATACATCCATTCATAGCACATGTCAACATAATGTTTTTGTTTATTCGTATAACCACTTTTTCACAGGATTGTCAAAAAATACAAATAACATGTAACCTAATAAACCGTTGAGTTATAATACGTATCATAACGTGAGACGCGGGACAAGAAGAACATTCTAACAAAAGCGGTGTGATAATTAGGGAAAATTTGTTGTCTCTTTCTTTCTCATACACGGTGATTTATCCCAAATCTGTATCTAAGTTTGGTAAAAAGAATTGGCTCTCTCTCCATATATTGTTACTTCAAGGTTGTAGATATTTCTGTTACTAATTAACTAAACATCACATCGTTTCTCTGCAGGGGCAGGCAGAGATGACGGACCGCCACGCGACTCTGTCTTAGCACACACTCCTTGCTTCATGAACATTCATACATACTCTTTTGTTCTTCTGACTCTTGACATGACTCGACTCAAGTATTTGATTTACTCGATCGTTCTATGTCTTCCTCGGGCATCCTCGACTTCTTATATTAACTTTCGTGTCATATATTATTTTAACACTTCTTTCTTCGTTCATCCGCTCTATAAGACGAAAAAACGACATTAAATTGTATTTATACTGAAAAATACAGCAGATATGTAAATAAACTGTCTGACGGCCTGCGCGGTCGAGTGGTAAGACGCTCGACTACGAATTCAGAGGTCGCGGGTTCAAACCCGGCGTGCGTCAATAACTTTTGATCAATACGTGTCATAAAACATTTAATTAATAGTAATATATAGTATATTTGAGGCACGTTCCAGAGTGGAAGATACTCATGGTATCGCCCTGTTGAAAGACCAACATTCAGAATTGAAACGTTACTTGAAATGACTTTATCCGTGTTTGGTGACCAGATCTGAATAGCCAGGCACTTGCCAACCTTCATCTTTACCATCTCCTTCCCCTCTACACTACTTTCAGCCTCACAACATACTCCATTTAGGGTTGCCACAGTCTCACTGACTAACGGTTGGGACTCTGGTGCGGTGTTAACTAGCGTTGGGAAAAACTTCAATGTTTTGTGAATGCTTCACGAATTGTTAGTTCTTTAAAATGAACCCTTCGAAGTGAACACTTCAATTGAAGTCGAACTCGCAAAAAAGAGATTTAAATTTATCCGGTTATTTGTTCGGTTCTTTTTGGAACCGGTTCCTCACTAAAATAAAAATCACGTTCCTTCAGTTCTTCCTTTCACGAAGTGCTTTAAATTCGAACTTCAATTGAAGTACTTGTAATGAAGTACTTCTTTATGGGCTTTGAAATTCACCTTCGCAACTGAACTGCTGCAAATTGAAGTAGTTCTTTGTAATCTAACTTCCGTTGAAGTATTTGTTCAATGGAAAGAATGAACGCTGAAATGAACTACCAACTTCAATTGAAGTATTTGTTCAATGAATAATGAATGAAGTAGGAACTGTTGCTGAAAGAAGTAGTTCTTTCAAAGCGGTCACAACGCTAGTGTTAACTATTAAAAAAATAAAAAGTATGAAAAGAAAATTCTTACTTTTGGAATACAAGCGGGTGAGAATAATTCACGATTTTCCCGATATCTCAGTAAAACCTCCGCCAAAATATTTGGAAAAAAAACCGCCATGTTTTTCTCACGCGTTCGATATTCAAAACGTGCCCGGCGCACTAAACAGGGCCGCCAACAACGAGGAGCAAACCCCCGCAAAAAGCGCCTTTGTCCGGTTGAAACATATTCGAGTCCGTGTGAATATAAAACCAAACGCTTCGTATTCAAATCACGCGCCAGCTTCAAGAAAGAAATATTACTCGGGCCACACACTTTATGACGCTTTTATGAGCGGTCATTGGATAGAGTGACACTTGACAGGCCCGGAGTGGGAATCAAAAATATTACATTATGATTTTTTTTTGGTTTTTTCGGGCAAGGAAACATTTTTAAGACATCCTGTATTTTTTAAACTTGTAATCGTATTTTTAAAACCTTAGCAATTTAAAAAAAAAAAATATATATATATATATATATGTTTGAACAGACATATTTTTTAAAAATAAATAGATGCCATGTGGTCTAGTCCAATTACCTAGGTAAGAATTTTTTTTTTCATACGATATTTTTTTACAGTATTTGTATTCACTGCACAATAGTCCAAAACTGCTCCCAACCGTCGGGAGCCAGTGAAACTATATCATGTTGTGAGGCTGGAGGGAGTGGAGAGGGAAATAAAATGGGAAGAGAAAGGTTGGGAAGTATCTGTCTATTTAAATCTGGTCACCAAACACGGGTAAAGCCATTTCAAGCAACGTTTCAATTCTGATTGGTGGTTTTTCACCAGGGCGATACTAAGAGTATCTACCACTCTGGAACGTATCGCAAATATACTACAGTCGAACTTGGTTATAACGATCTCGGTAATAGCGAGATCACGGCTATAATGAGCAAATTACTTAATGATGATATGTTGGTTCGGGCTTATTTCCATACAATGGTGTGGGGTTATAACGAGGGCGCTTCACTGATATAACGTCCAAATAATATTGTCAACTCAATGCGCCCGGGTATGAGAAAAAACCCAATTCTCGAAACAGTCGAATAATGTCATAAACAAGACAAAGAAAGCCACCCGCCCGGCACGGCGGCGGACTTTCCGCAAATCACGTTAAAGGCTGATTCACACCAACGTCCGGATCCGCTCATTGCCGATATTGTTCCGCATGAGAGCTTATTGATATGGTGTGAATATCGATCAAGGAGTATGTGCCAAGACAAAGATGTGTGGCAGTATATCCTTCTGCCCACCCTTGTGATATTTAACTACTTAGTTAGTTAAATAATTATTTTGAATTGTAAAAATACTAACATCGCAGATTTTTTTTCTCAAAAACCATTTTTTTCATTATTAATTATTAAAAATATTATTAAGTGATAAAAAAATGTTTAAAAAAAAAAACAAAATCTGCGTTGTAAGTATTTTTACACTTCAAAATAATTATTTAACTAAATAAGTAGTTAAATATCACAAGGGTGGGTAGAAGGATAAACCGCCATATCGCCGATCGATATTCATACCATATCAATAGGTTTTCTTGCGGAACAATATCGGCACTGAGCGGAACCGGACGTCGGTGCGAATCAGGCTTTAAGGAGGGTTTATAATCCCCGATAGTTGTCGCTCTAAGAAACATTTCTACCCAGTACTGTGCGTACAGTTTTTTATTATTATTAGTGTAATCATAAATTACATCATTTCGTAGTTAGTTAAGAAGGATTTTCGTAACAAAAAAATGTTGCTTTATAATATGCATATCTGGCGTAAATATCGATATTAGTAGGTAGGTACTTTTTTTACCTTTCTACGTTTATAACGAGTAATGGCTATAAGGACCAAATTTGGTTGGTCCCTTCGCGCTCATTATAACCAAGTTTGACTAAATATATTATTTTATATGAAAAAAATGTGTTATGACTTGTTAATTAAATTGAATAAAATGTATTTGCCCAAGCCGGGTTTGGACCCGCGATTTCTGGATTTGTAGTCGAGCGTCTTACCACTCGGCCACGGATGCCGTCACGATCGTGGAAATGAATCATCAGGGGCCCTAGCACGAAACATCGATATAGATTTTATCGACAATGTCCACCATTCAAAATTGTTCGAAATGGCTTCAGCCGTGTTTGGTTACCAGATCTGAATAGCCAGGTACTTCCCTAACCTTCCTATTACCCATCTACTTCCTCCTCAACCTCGCGACATACCCAATTGTGGCTCCAGATGGTCGGGTGCAGTTAGGCTCTCGCGCGGTTCGAACCCGCGACCTGTGGATCCGTAGTCGAGGATTTTAACCGCTCGGCTACACAGTTCGTATATTATGCAACAGTAAGACATTTTTATATCTTTCTATTTTCTTGTCTTGTTGGTTTTAACTAGCCTTGTGACCGCTCCGTAAGAACTAACGAGGAACTTTTGTCGATTTGCTAGTATTAGCGAGTTCGACTTCAATTGAAGTGTTCACTGCGAAAGGTTCATTTTAAAGAACTAGCTGTTCTTAAAGCATTAAATTCGAAAAAAACAGGAACCGGTTCCAAAAAGAACTGGATAAATAACCGGTTCCTCGCTGGTCACCGGTAACTGGAACCGCAGCACACCCAATTCTGATATCGACTTCATCTCCAATTTCAAATCTCTCTTTGGCGAGTTCGACTTCAATTGAAGTGTTCACTGCGAAAGGTTCATTTTTAAAGAACTAGCAGTTCGTAAAGCTTTCACAAAACATTGAAGTTTTTCCCAACGCTAGTTTTAACGTTGCCTATTCCCTGCCTGTGCAAAGGACGTGCCCAAGCAAAGGTCGGAACGGATAGCGCTATAAAATGAAAATGAATTCCAACCCAATTGCGTGCTGGTGGTTATTCGTCAGTGCTAGTACACAAGGACGCCATAAAAAGTGCTACATTTAGTAGTTACTTATTGTATATTTACCTCTTGACATCATTTCTTTATGGCTCAAACTGGGCTGATACTTCGTGAGGTTCTGTGTAACGGCTTTATGTCGGAATGGTTCAATGGGGATTAGTTCTATATCTAGTTAGAAACTCAAAGCCAGCTAGACAAAGTGGAAATTTGGCTAAAAAACACTGTCTTATGGTTGGTTTCATTGACGTATCTAAAAAGAGTTCCCAATCCTTATTTTTTTTCAGTTATATTATTTTTCAATTTCACACCATCCCATTTTACTCGAATCGGCTCCATTCCATTCACATCTATTCTATTCCACTCGACTTCCATTCGAATCTATTCCATTCCATTCCACTCGACTCCTCTCCATTCCATTCCACTCGACTCCACTCCATTCCATTCCACTCGACTCCACTCCATTCCATTTGATTCACTTCCATTCGAATCTATTCCATTCCACTCGACTCCTCTCCATTCCACTCCATTCCACTCGACTCCTCTCCATTTCATTCCACTCGAATCCACTCAACTCTACTTGACTCCACTTCATTCCATTCTATCCCGTTTGACTTCACTTCCACTTCATTACATTTGACTCCACTACATTCCATTTAACTCTATTCGATTCGGCTCCATTCCATTCCACTCCATTCTATTCCACTTCATTCCATTTGACTCTACTACATTCTATTACACTCTATTCTATTCGGCTCCATTCCATTCCACTCCACTCCACTCCATTCCACTTCATTCCATTCGACTCCACTACATTCTATTTCACTCTATTCTATTCGGCTCCATTCCGCTCGACTCCACTCCATTAAGTTTCAAATCCTCTTCCATTTCATTTCATTCATTTGAGCAGCGCCTTTGAGGTGATTTTCCACAAAAAACGGCGCTACACAAAATATTCAAATACTATTTTGAAGGAAGCTGGCGGAATTCCTTCATTCACACAAAGTTATCCAAAAGGCAGTGCCATGGCACCAATGGCTCGGACAATCGGTACTCTTCTACAAAATTCACACAAAATGTACGCCTCGTTGTAGAATATACGAGTATTACATAGCTTCGATGCTTGGTATTAAGCACTTGAACTTTTAAATAAATAGCTAATCTTTTGTCAAATCTGTCAAATAACTATGTAATCATAAATAGCGCACCGAAAACACTCACCTCAAACTTACTTTAATTTCAATTCCGATACTTGTCCCCTTCGAGTAAGAATATATGGAGAGCTACCTTTGCGAAACAGTGTAGTCAGGACGGTGGACTTTATACTGACTCGATAGAAAGAGACAAAGATATATTAAAGGACCACATACATGCACCCATTTCTCGCCTACATACACTCGGGAATGAATACACCTCAAATATTGATATCTTTTATATGAATTTGCCAAAATTTAGAAGACTTTTAAACGAAATATTCACTTATCATTAATGTATTGGAACTGTTATTAATTATTATTTTTTGTATTTTTTTTTTTTTTTTGCTATTCATTTCTCAAAACGTTTTACTGTATTATTTCATGTATATCCTTTTTAAACTGTACTCATGCACTTACTTATGTTATATTACTATGTAAAAGCCCATCAGGGCGTTAATAATAAATAAATAAATAAAATAAATGTTGGATAGCCTATTAGTTACCGCCCACATGGAATTCGGACATTTTTAATAAACATATTTGAACACATTAAACAAAACAATGTAAAGTCAAAATATCACACAAACACTAATAACAGAAGGTTTGCTTAAATAATGGTGGAAGCTTTTTGTTGATTTTATGTATTTACATCATTAAAAATGTGAAAATTCTAAAGTTTGGTCAAAAATATTTAAAACTCTTATTATGAAATACCTCTGAAAAGTGATGTTTTATAATCTTTGTTTGGCCTTATTTGAACATTCACGCATAGCACATATCACCATCATGTTTGAATTATTTTTATAACCACTACAAGTTTTTTAATCAACACAAATATAAGAAATAACCTCAAAAGCCGTTGACGTAAGTTATACGACTCGACGATGTGAAGTTAGCGCCGACGGAGAACATTCTTACATACTTAGAAGTGCTGCAATATTATGTGAAGACTTTTCTTGTCTCTTTCTCTCTCATGGTATGCGACATAAAAAAATTAGCTCTCTCTTCATATATATTCTTACTCCTAGCTTGTCCCACTATATTTTTTTACCCTAAAAGTCCTTAATACAAGCAGCAAATAATTGCAATTAGCTACAATATTTACATGTTTATATTAATTATATTCGAGTAGATGATGTTATAGCAAACGTCTGGAAACAAACCCACATAATATGAAAGTAATGACAATGAGACATAACAACACATGATATGTGCTTGGAGTTGTTTGATTGCGACATGTGATACTGTCAGTGTAGTCTGTAGGACACAACCCAACAATAACAAGCCTCAAATAAGCACAGTCTGCTAACAACATAATAAATAATAACAGTGAGGCTTGAGATGACAGAAACGTTTGGCAGGGGCGGATCAACCCATGCGCTCAGTACTGTAGGACAGACAGCTGTCACCGCAATATTAATTATACATTTTACATGACGAAATGGTGCAATTTCATTTTCATTATTTGATAATAACAAATTTTAAACTTTATTCTACTATTTTTTTTATTGAGAACGGACCGGTTTCACCTTATAACGGTAATAACCAGCCTTCAAATGCCCGTTATAAGGTTAAACCGCTCCGGCTTAATAAAAAAATAGTGGAATAAAGAAGTAAAGAAAAGAGTGTGAAAATAATATATGATGCGAAAGTGCATAGAAGAAGTCAGGGACACCCGAGGAAAACATGGCACGATCAAGTGAATCAAATACGTGAGTCGAACCATGTGAAGAGTCAGAATAATAGAATAGTATGTATGAGATGATGCATGAATGTGAATTTAGCAAGGAGTGTGTGCCGAGACAGAGTTGTATGGCGGTCCGTCCTCTCTGCCTACCCCTGCGGAGAAACGGCGTGATGGTTAGTTAGTTAGTAAGGAATAAAGTTAAAATTGTTGTACTATTAAATCTTACTGCAAATACGTACAAAGATTTCTATGGAGTTAGGTTAAAAAAAATATCTAAAGCATGACAGAAAACAATAGTTCTCGGAGTACTGGCCGAACGTTGCTAAAAAAACCAGCACTAAACAAAAATTCTCTAGAAATGTGTTCTTTACCGATTTGAAAGACAACTAATGACAGGCCCTCATAGGCCCCAGACAGGTCAACGAAATTGACCTGTTCAAGAAAGAAATTTCACAAAAAGTAATATGAAAAAGAACTCACTTCAGGCACACAGACACGCCCACAACGAATTTCTGTCGGTTTATAACTTAAGTGGAAGCAACCAACCGTTGTGTGCCTAGATTACTTTCCAACGGGTCTATAACTTTGACGTTTTCGCAAAAGAAGCTCTCGCACACACAATGTGGTGTTTAAGTACACAATGCCATGAGTAAATAAAATGGCCAGTATATTAAATGCCCTGGTCATACTGGAAGTCAAAAAGCTCCTCATTGCTTTATTTTGTTTGTTTATACATTGCGACGGCCTCTATAGTCGAGTGGTTGAGACACTCGTCTATGAATTTAGAGGTCGCGGATTCAAATCCCGGCGTGCGGAATTTTTAAAATTTAATTCATATAAAATAATATGCTTTTAGAATATTTGCGGCACGTTCCAAAGTGGTAGATACTCTTAGTATCGCCCTGTTGAATGACCACCATTGAGAATCAAAACGTTGCTTGAAATGGCTTTAGCCGTGTTTAGTGACCAGATCTGAATAGCCAGGTATTTCCTAACCTTCTGCTCCCCACTAATAATAATAATAACAGTGAACTTATATAGCGCAGTTTTGTGATATTTCACCTCACTACCGCCATCCTCACAAAATACCCCAATTGGGGATGCCATAGTCCAACTGGCTCCAGACGGGTAAGTTAGCAAAAATAATTCTTGAGCATTAATTACATTGGGGTGATATTTTTGCATGCGTTTTGTAAAACGCGCTGTATTCTGGTACCAGCCGAGTTGACTCTGTCGTGCCCACATGGCCGCTGAACGAATGCTCGAGTCAAGACGTGCAACAATTCTTAATGAAGCTGATTGTAGAACAGATACAAGGACCAGGGAGTACATTAAAAAACACCCAACGATATCAAGACGAATTAATCCACCCACTTGACAATGGCGGAGTGCACTTTCCCATGGACTAATGAATTAATGAATACTAGTTAAGTCTTAACACGCACGTCAAAAGGGACACGATGAGTAAATTGTGATCTAGCACAATCGGAATAAAATTTCAAACTTTTTTACGTATGAGCAAAAATTACCAGTACGGTTTTTGCAGACATTAGCGCCCCACACGGCGATCTAACGAATCGTGTACAGAAGACGGCTTAGCATATTAATACGATCAGATGCTGCAGCATTTCCAGGATATCATCATTTAATTTAGTACGTGAGGGTTTAAACACGTCATTAGTGCGTTAAGTACGCTGCTTGTTAATTAAAATTTACTGCCGCTAACCTTCAGTGTGCCGGAGTGTCCTATAGGCACCGGGCATTCATCATTAACTTTTCAGGAAGTTTTATCCTTTGAAACCTGCAGATGGGTAAAAAGTGTGTTAACCTCTAGTGTGCCCGAGTGTCCTATAGGCACCGGGCATTAATCATTATCTTTTCAGGAGTTTTTATCCTTTAAAACCTGTCGTTCGCATATTTAAATGAACCACGACCGCTTATAAACAAAATAATCAATCCATAGAGATATTGTGCATTGCGTTCAGTTCGGTACATTCGAGTAATAAATATTTGAAGTTTCCTTACGTCAGTACGGCTGAAAAACAACTATTTTCAAAGTGACATTAATGTTTGTATCAACAGGAAAACCACACGCAATTTCATTTTTATTTTGAAGAAAATACAATAAAACAACAAGAAATCTTCACATTTCTTAATCAAACTTTTTATAGTGACGTGAGGGAGGAAAAACCAATTCTCCGAATATAAGCAGCTATTCCAGAAAAAATCGCTCATACCATTTTCATACAATTTGAGAAAATACAGAAACACATTATCTGAGAAGATAGCGTAATTAAAAAATAACATAATTTTTTAAAACTCAATTATGAAATTGCAGTCATCAAGGTACGACGGAATTATTTGTACCTTGTGGGAATCCGGCATTCCAAAGGTAAATCGATAATTTTTAAAAGTAAGAATATTCAATTCACACGTTTTTTTCAACACGGAACACGACTGGGAACAAATATTTTGTACGCTTTTTTTCCTAGTAAATACCGCACAAGAGTCCCAACTGCTCCCAACCGTCTGGAGCCAGTGTGCCTATGGCATCCCCGATCGGGGTGTGTTGTGAGGCTGAAGGTAGTGGTGAAGGGAAGGAGTTGGGGAAGAGGAAGGTTGGAAAGCACCTGGCTATTCAGATCTCTTCACCAAACACGACGAAATCAGGAATTTCAGGTACCGTTTTGATTCTAAATGGTTTTTGACCAGATTTTTTATTTGATTCGTATATTTTCCCTACATTCCTTTCTTCATTCGTCCGCTCTACATACCGTCTAAGTGTCCCTTTCTAAACTTCGTTCATCACGCTTTTTATTTATTTTATAGTAAATTAGTGAATACCGCACTAGAGTCCAAACTGCTCCCAACCGTCTAGAGCCAGGAGACTATGGCATCCCCAATTGGGGTATTTTGTAAGGTTGAAGGTAGTGAAGAGGGGAAGGAGATGGGAAAGAGGAAAGTTGGAAAGTACCTGGCTGTTCAGATCTGGTCACCAAACACGGCTAAAGCCATTTCGAGCAACGTTTAAATTCTGAATGGCGATCTTTCACCAGGGCTATACCATGAGTATCTTTCACTCTAATATAGTTTTTATTATTTTATATGAATTAAATGTGTTATGGCACATATCAATTGAATAAAAGTTATTAGCGCACGCCGTGTTTGAACCAGCGACCTTTGGATTGGTAGTCGAGCGCCCTACCACTCGACTACGGAGGCCCTACATCGGCCTTGCATTCTTTCCGGATCTCCACGCTCGCAAAGCTGGTAGTCGAAAATGTTGACAAATCAATAAGTAAAACGCCATCTATGCAAAGTGAAACAGTTCATGCCGCAACAAGCGCCCCAAATACTTTTGTCTCTGGCGATGTACTCGTAAACCAAACGCCATAGCGGAGCGTAATAATTTATCAAAAGTAAAATTGCAAAATGATATCGGGTCCGGCTGCATTCCCAAACCGAGTTCACTTCTGAGGCAAGAGCAATGGCCAGAGGAAAGAATGTCATCAATTCGCAGCTGCTCATTACGGAATTACAATAGTTGAACAATCAAATGCCAACGCTGCTGCCTACTAGCGATGGGAAAAGCTTCACAGATTTGTGAATGCTTCACGAATTGCTAGTTCTTCAAAATGAACCCTTCACGGTGAACAGTTCAATCGAAGTAACAGATCAATCGCAGAATTCCTCGTCGGGGGGAGGGGGGGGGGGTTGCTAGCGATAAATGTTCCAAATAGTAGTCACGTTTTTTTTCTTAATAGTTTTATTCGGGACAGCTCTCCCTACCACATAACACACTCCTCCTTTATTATATAGCAAAAATTATACCGTGTAGAAAAACTACTTCTTTCTTTCTTCTATGTGTGTGTTGACGAATTGTCTATTACTAGTTTCTTGTCTATTGTTTCTATATGACAGCTGCCCATATGTTTGAATTGTTGGCGGTCTCATGCCTTAAAAGGAATGATGTACAGCAAAACAAAATGTAGTAATGTAAAGCAAATGTAGTAATTGCGAAATTTCCAGTTTCTGTAAGAGCGATGTGAACGTTTTTCAGGGCTTGAGGTACAATTTGAATATTTCTTACTGTACACAGTTTGACAGTTTGGTTAGCAATAGGGTGAATATTGCGCAAATGACGATTCATATTAATTGCCTCCCTTTATGGATATAACTTTAGAACAAAAGTTGCATTTGGCCTGGCAAACCCCAACTTCCTTAAAATAAGCCCATATTTCACTTTTCTTTCTCGTTGAACGGCCATCCATAATTTTAGGTAGAGATTATATAGTCCTATAGACAAAACAAGCACAGAAATCATAAGCAACTGTCACGGGTACGTGCGAGGGAACGGATAACTAAAAAGATACTTCATTGCTTCATTCATTCTTCGAACTAAAATCGAAGGAAGAAGGGAATGAACAATTGAACTGTGGATGATGCAATATTTCAGTCTTTCGAACGAACGAAAAATTGAAGTTCGAAGTAGATGCCATAGATCGTTCAATCGGAAGTACCAACTTAACCAACTTCAATTGAAGTATTTGTTCAATGAAAAATGAATGAAGTTGGGACTGCTGTCAAAAGAAGTACTTCTTTGAAACAGTTCTTTCAAAACTGTCACAACGCTACTGCCTACAGTCTATAGTACGACGTTGCCTACAGACGACGACCGGCGCGGTCGAGTGGTAAGACGCTCGACTACGAATCCGGAGGTAGCGGGCTCAAACCTGGCGAGCGCAAATAATTTTTTATTAATTTAATATGTGTCATAAGACATTTGATTAATATAAAATAATTTATACTACACTTTGGGACACGTTGGAACAGAGTTGTTTTTGGTAGAATCGGAACGCTGTTTGAAATGGGTTTAGCCGTGTTTGGTGACCAGATCTGAATATCCAGGTACTTCTCAACCTTCCTCTTCCTTATCGCCTTTCCCTCCCCACTACCTTCAGCCTCACAACATACCCCAATTGGGGATGTCATAGTCTCACTGGCTCTAGACGGTTGGGAGCAGTTGGGACTCTTATGCGGTATTCACTATTAAAGAAATAAAAAAGCGTAATGAACGAAGTTTAGAAAGGGACACTTAGACGGTTTGTATCTAGAGCGGACGAATGGATAAAGGAGTGTAGGGAGAATATGTGAATCAAATAAAAAAAACAATTCAGAATCAAAACGTTGCCTGAAATGGATTTCGTCGTGTTTGGTGAAGGGATCTGAATAGCCAGATGCTTCCCAACCTTCCTCTTCCCCATCTCCTTCCCTTTACTACAACCTTCAGCCTCACAACATACTCCGATTGGGAATGCCATATCGGAATAGCTAGGTACTTCCCAACATTCCCCTTCCTCATCTCATTCCCCTCCCCACTACCTTCAGCCTCACAACATACCCCTATTGGGGATGCCATAGTCCCGCTGGCTCCAGACGGTTGGGAGCAGTTGAGACTCTTCTGCGGTATTCATAAATAATAACCACTGCACGTTTTTAATTAACACAAATGTAGGAAATAACCTAAACATCCGTTGGAAGTAAGTTATACGACTCGATGATGTGAAGTTAGCGCGGATGTAGAACATTCTTACATACTTGGAAGTGCTGCAATATTATGTGAAGACTTTTCTTGTCTCTTTCTCTCTCGCGGTATACGACGTACAAACCCGGAGAAAGTGATTTATCGCAAGTTTGTATTGGTTGGGTAAAAATATTTAGCTCTCTCCCCATGTATGTGTTTGCTCCGAGTCTGAAGCCGTATACCACATTTCGGTGTGTGCATGTGTCGCGTGTTTATTCAATTCGCTAAGGAAATCTCTGGCAGCGCCCAAACATCGCTGTAATATCCGCAAAAAAAGCAGCAGAAGAATGTTACAATAATTCTAATCATTGGGTGGCCGTGCGCGTTGCTTTTTTTTTTCCGTCCTAATCTGCGCAATTAACATCAGCCACCGTTATTAGCATGTCTCGGTCCGTTCGCCAGCCGTGTCGTCCGGCAATCAACATTAACGGCGGAACTAAGGAGTTAGCCTAACTAAATAATAAAACATACTTTCTTTCGACGAACGGGTGTTACAGTACCGCCTCCTCTACTGCCCGGTGCAGTGGCTCCCAAACTAAGATGCACCGCCCCCCTACGACGACGCGACGATCACGTGGCGATATACTGTTAGAAAAAAAATACTTGAAAGTGAAGATATATCGTCGCCAGAGAGCCAAAAGGGCTAAAGAGCATTTTGGGAAGTTCACACCGGAGCACTTTTTTTGCGAAATTGAAAGTCCAGTTTTATTTGTTTTCGATAAAGTCTTCAGTACCTGGATGGATTTCGAAAAAAAAAGTTGACTCAGTGCTCTCACTGAGTTACCCGAAGCGACGAAAAACTTTGAAAAGTGCCAAACTTGTGTCGCATGAGTCAAGCCTTCTCCCAAATAGTAAATACATGGCCTGTTCAAAAGAAAAGGTAAACTTTGAATTTTCGCGGGCTGTGTACATTCGATAATCGTTTTTTTTGTTGTGTTGGTACACATATGTTTATCATATGTTAGCATTATCAGCCATTTTGGATTAGTGGTTTGTTTTTGACAACTGGAAAGGTTAGTCACGTTTTTGTGTATTCTTCGATTTACTTTTGAAAAAAAAATGGATCAAAGAATATGTATTAAATTTTCCGTCATTGGCCGAGAAGATGTTAATGACGATGAGCGTCCTGGAGTTGTGGAAAAACAAATCATGGATTTTATTTTCAAAAGTAAAAAATCGAAGAATACACAAAAACGTGACTAACCTTTCCAGTTGTCAAAAACAAACCACTAATCCAAAATGGCAGATAATGCTGACATATGATAAACATATTTGTACCAACATAACAAAAAAAAACGATAGTCGAATGTACACAGCCCGCGAAAATTCGAAATTCACCTTTTCTTTTGAACAGGCCTCGTATATTTTATACGGCTGAAGGGCCACAAAAATCTTCAGAATCAAACGAGAGTCAAAGTGTCATTTAAGTCCTTTCGTCTTTCTAGTGACGATATGAATGTGAATATTTCGACCCCTAGATACAAAATATAAACTATCTTAACAACTGCACCTTCGAATTCAGTGTTTCATTATCAAAACTCACCCCCCCCCCCCTCCCCCCCCCTGTCAAGAATATTTTTCTTCGCAGTCCTTCACCGCCCCCATGTTTCCAGTGGACAACACCGCCCCCCGACAACGCCCCTACGCTGTCGCCCACTTTGGGAACCACGGGTCAAGAGAAATGATGACGCCTACACTCATCGCGGTTTAGTCGCGGTCAGACGATTTGCAAGACAATGGGGATTAACGAGTGCAAAGGAAGATCTGTTTGCTTCCGTCACTGAATAGATAAACAGATAGAAGTGTCTTGTGGGCGTCAGTGGCGTGCACAGAGTTTTTGTACAAAGTAGGCAGTAGGAACACCGGATCAATTGATAATAGAGAAAGGTACCAACAGATATCACTGATTGCTATTGGATTTGTTCTGTAAAAGTACTGCCTTAGACACTAACAAAGATACCAACACAAACCTACCACTTGAACGGGCAACAGCTCACAGCATACATATTTGGCGTAGTCTAGTGAACAAAGAATAATCTACTCTGACGTTGGCGGCGTTTGAGCATATATAGTAACTATTCTTGACCCTTTTGATCGGGGTAGGCAGTATGAAAACAGCGAATTCATAATTTAGAATAGAGATAGATACCAACAGATGTCACTGATTGCTATTGCTGTCGTTCTGTAAAAGCACTGCCTTAGACACTGACAAAGATACTAACACGCCACTTGAACGAGCAAAAGCTCCCAGCATACATATTTAGTGTAGTCTAGTGAACATAGAGTAATCTACTCTAGCGTTGGCGGCATTTGAGCATATATAATAACTGCTTTTGACACTTTTGATCGGGGTAGACAGTATGAAAACAGCGAATTAATAATTTAGAATAGAGATAGGTACAGAGAGATGTCACTGATTGCTATTGCTGTCGTTCTGTAAAAGCACTGCCTTAGACACTAACAAAGATACTAACACGCCACTTGAACGGGCAAAAGCTCCCAGCATACATATTTAGTGTAGTCTAGTGAACATAGAATAATCTACTCTAGCGTTGGCGGCATTTGAGCATATATAATAACTGCTTTTGACACTTTTGATCGGGGTAGACAGTATAAAAACAGCGAATTATTAATTTAGAATAGAGATAGGTACAGAGAGATGTCACTGATTGCTATTGCAGTCGTTCTGTAAAAGCACTGCCTTAGACACTAACAAAGATACTAACACGCCACTTGAACGGGCAAAAGCTCCCAGCATACATATTTAGTGTAGTCTAGTGAACATAGAATAATCTACTCTAGCGTTGGCGGCATTTGAGCATATATAATAACTGCTTTTGACACTTTTGATCGGGGTAGACAGTATGAAAACAGCGAATTAATAATTTAGAATAGAGATAGGTACAGAGAGATGTCACTGATTGCTATTGCAGTCGTTCTGTAAAAGCACTGCCTTAGACACTAACGAAGATACTAACACGCCACTCGAACGGGCAAAAGCTCCCAGCATATATATTTAGTGTAGTCTAGTGAACATAGAATAATCTACTCTGACGTTGGCGGCGTTTGAGCATATGCAGTTACTGCTTTTGACACGTTATAGGAGGAAGATTGGTGGGGCGCTCGCGGCGGTGCAATTAGCTAAGTTTCGCGCGTATTTTTGAAAGTGTAGATTTATTTTTTGCGATAATTTCATATTATCTATACATATTTTTATGCGACTACGGCAGGGTAGGCAGTGCTTGTGTGTCTTTATGGAGTGCACGCCTCTGGTGGTTGTGTTGTGTGTTCGAAGTAAGCTCAATTTTTCCTTACTTCTGTTGAAATTTATCAAAATTCTTGCTTGATGAGATAAACAATTTAATTTGCCCGTCTAGGGCAGAAATCTTACGTAAATTGGCGACATTAGTTTTTTTTTTATCTTCACACTTCTAGGGATTATCTGTGCAGTGGCTGGGGCCGTTTGTTTGTTGAGCGGCGAGCATGAAAGTGCGAGTAACGACGAATGCTTATCAGTCGGTTAACGCAGAGCTCTGGACCACGTCCGACACGGGGAACACTACACTCTCCGGTCAACAGAGCCGGACTCGCGATAATAGACAAAGCGCCCCTGAGGTGATTTTTCACAAAAATATCGCTATGTAAATGAGTCAAGTTTTATAGCGCGTAGGAGCCACCAAATCAAGAGATGAACCGACAGAAGTGTGTTGTGAGCTTGGAGTAACAATGTATGGAGAGATAGCTTCTTTTTTTTTACCCAACCTATACAAACTTGCGATAAATCACTTTCTCCGGGTTTTTACGTCGTACACCATGAGAGAGAAAGAGACAACAAATATAATACACCGCTTCTATGTACTGTCGCGATGATCTTGGGCTCCTGGATCACCGCGGGACTCCGCCCACATTTTTTACTATGCCACTAAGCTTGACACAACTAAACGGTTTTTTGGATTATATGCTATATTTTTGTCGATAACAATACTGTGAAAAAGTGGTTATAAGAATAAACAAAAACATTGTGTCGATATGTGATATGAATGGATGTATAAATACCCTAGCCTTAGTCTTAGCCACGCCCAGGTCCGCCGAGTTCGGTAAAAATCATCAAAAACTGACTACACTCCCTTGGATAGATACCACCCTATATACTCTAAGGTTGTGAGCGTGTCTGAGCGAAGTAGGCGCGTTTTTATATTACTTTGGGTGAAATTGATCAAATGTGGAAATTCTGTCTTGAACAAATAATCGATTACATTTACCTATGTTTTTTTTTTAGGTCGCTGGGAGTCGAAAGGGCGTATTCTGGCAATATTTCTTTTTTTTTTCAAATCGGTATAAATCACACTAGGGAATTTCTCTTTTTTTTTAAACGTTTGTTTAATACACAGAATAGTTTTTTTGAAATAATAATATAAACAAAAAGATCTTTTTTTTATTTATTTAGGAAATAATAAAATCAATCCTCAATATCAATAATAGGAATCCATTCTGGATAGTGTAAACACGTCTTTATAATATTCTTTTTGGAACCTTTCTGGCACCAGGAATCGGTTCCAAAAATAACTAGATAAATAACCAGTTCCTCGTCAGTCACCGATAACTGGAACCGCAGTGACACCCAATTTCCGATATGAACCAACCCTAAAAAAGTCCCCGTGAAATCGTCAAGCACAAAATTTAGGAACCGGTTCCAAAAATAGCTGGATTTGGAACCGGTTCCTTTAACTAACAGGCAACTGGAATAGTACCGACAGCCCATTTCGGATATCAACCATTTCTAATTATTATTATTATATTTTTTTATTGAGAGGGCTTTTACATTAAAAGGTTTGCAATTGACAGTGAAAAATGAGAACCATGTGCACAAACAAAATAAGGAATGGTTGTAGAGTAGTAGAAAATAGTGTTTGAATACATAAAAAGATTATTGATTAAAGAAATATGATGTTATATTCTTCTTGTATCTACATTCCGTGCAGTTGAATACATCAGCCACCTCTGCGTACGTATTACCAACTGTATGCAATCTAGGTACAAGCGAGTATCTGAAAGACTCAGTCCTGATGTTATTGTTACAGCTAAATAAAATTTTGGATTGAGTAATTCTCTTTGGTATGTAAAACGAAATAAGGTTCAATAAATCAGGGCTGTCTATAATACCATTGACAATGTTGCAAATGAAAGCCAAGTCATTTATTAATTATCATTATGTATAGTTTAAAAGGAAAATCTACACAGAGGGGGGCGTAAATGGCTTGATTCGCCACTGTCTTTAGTATAAATTATTTTAATGTTATATTATACGGTTTTTGGAGCAAAACAAAGTAAGCACTTAAGAAAGCACGCGACAAGCCAGCCAGTGAAAGTGGCAGATCCTCAGCTGACCTGCTGACATCTGGCGGCAATGAAAGTAACCTGCATGCGCGAGTAATTATTGCTCCAAAAAGTAGCGATTGTTCGCTGGCCACTGTTATTTGTCTCTCCGAGCGTCACTTTCTACACATTAGGGCTTGATTATACAGATTAGGCGATTTGCGGCCATTGCGGATATGAGTACCTGATTAATTATATGATAGCTCCGGTTATTATATTTTTAAACACGACAAGAAAGAGTTAGAATTATATCAATCAGGCACCCAACAACGCCACTCTTTCAACTTTTAGGAATGCTCAATATCAGACAATTTTATCTAATAGTGTTAAAAATAACTCATTGTTCAAAATATTTAATGTATATCACACATAATAAAAACACAAGGGCCAAACAACAAGAAAGACTTTTAGTACCTAAATACAATACAGCTTTTGCACAAAGACACCATATGTACATCGCGCCTCACACTTACACCAAACTCCCACCACAGACTGTAGCCATCACCAATATGTATTCCTTTAATCAAAACATTACTAAATGGCTAATGAGTAAGGACCGCAAGGAAATTGAAGACCTCCTAAAATAGCACATTGACGGCCTCCATGGTCGAGTGGTAAGACGCTCGACTACGAATCCAAAGGTCGCGGGTTCAAACCCGGCGTGCGCCAATAACTTTTATTTAATTAATATGTGTCATAACACATTTAATTCATATGAAAATAATAACAAGTATATTTGCGGCACGTTCCAGAGTGGTAGATACTCTAAGTATCGCCCTGGTGAAAGACCACCATTCAGAATCGAAACGTTGCTTGAAATGGCTTAAGCCGTGTTTGGTGACCAGATCTGAATAGCCAGGTACTTCCCAACCTTCCTCTTCCCGATCTCCTTCCCCTCCCTACTACCTTCAGCCTCACAACATACCCAATTTGGGGATGCCATAGTCTCACTGGCTCTAGACGGTTGGGAGCAGTTGAGACTCTTGTGCGGTATTCATGTAAAAAAAAAAAAAAAAAGCACTTGAAATTTTTCACCATGACAAACTAGAACATTATGTAACAAATATAATCAATTTTTATTTTATTATTCTACTTGTACTCACTGTCACTTACCTCAGAACACGTTCTTATGACCTAGTGAGGTAGGTAATGTAAAAAAAATAGTCTAAGAAACAAAAAGTTTCAAAAAATCATATTTTGAACGAAAAAAATGCGTGGAAGTCAGCAAAGAGCTACCTGTTTCAATAACCTATAAATAAAATAGGCCTCTGTGGTCAAGTGGTTGAGACGCTGGATTTCGAATCCAAAGGTCACGGGCACATGATTACTTGTCGAAGTATAAAGCCGTACTACCCTTCCTCCTCCTTTAGCCAACGTTTCAGACAGCCTTGCAGTGTCCATCATCAGAGCAAATGAGTACTGTGCTAAAAAGTGTGTTAACCTCTAGTGTGCCGGAGGTGCCAATAGGCACCTGGCATTCATCACTATCTTTTCAGTAGTTTGTATAATTTAAAACCTGTTGCTCGGATATTCAAATGAACCGTGATCGCTTGTCGACAAAATAATCAATCCATAGAGATATTTTGCGGTGCGTTAAGTTCGGTACAAGTCGAGTTATAAATGTGTGCAGTTTGCTTACGTCAGTGCAACAGAAAAAAAACGATTTTCAAAGTGACATTACTGTTTGTAATTATAGGAAAATCTAATGCAATTATATTTTTATTTTAAAGGAAATGTACGAAAATACAATAAAATGACAAAAGAATCTTCACATTTCTAATCAAACTTTTTTTAGTGACATGAGGGAGAAAAAACCAATTCTCCGAATATAAGTTGTTATTCCAGAAAAACCACTTATACCATTAGAAAAAAATACGTTAACACATTACTGAGAAGATAAGGTAATTAACAAAAACAACATTTAATAAAACACAAGTGAGTTATTACGAAATTACAGTCAGCAAGGTACGACGGAAATTGTGCCTTGCGGGAGTACGGCATTCCAGAGGTTAATGGAGAATTGATACCTTGCTGCAATCGTTAACCCCTCAGAGCAATAATATACAAGAGGGAGTGCTGCTGTAGTCCGTTTTTATGAGTTTTCCAGACTCGGCTAGACCTGGGCGTGGCTAGGACTAGGGCTAGAGTATTTTTCATCCATTCATAGCACATGTCGATATAATGTTTTTGTTTATTCGTACAACCACTTTTTCACAGTATTGTTATAAACAAAAATATAGCATATAACCTAAAAAATCATTGAGTTATGTCAATTTATGTCGCATATCAAAACGTGTGGGCGGAGTCAACGGAGACGCGGATCACGAAGAACATTCTTGCAATACTGCGGTGTGATAATTTGGAAAAATTTGCTGGAAAAATAATGCTGTCTCTTTCTTTCTCATGGTGTACAACGTAAAAACGAGGTGATTTATCCCAAATTTGTATATAAATGGTTGGGTAAATATCATTAGCTCTCTCTCCATATATTGTTACTCCAAGGTTAATCCTCTCTAATGTGGTTTTCGACGGTCATTTATGGAATAACCATCCAAAATCGGGTGCCGCAAAGTATCGAATTTAGCTCCGTCGTCCTTTCATGTTGATAGAGGTGTAAATCCACCTTCAGCACAATCTATACATCTGCTCTGATGATGGAAACTGCAGAACCCAAAACTCCTCGGTCAACCGACTGATAATAAATGCAATGCCATGATGTCGCGTCCATCAATATCAGAAGCTGTTCGTACCTCAGAGCAATAATATACAGGAGGGAGCGCTTCTGTAGTCAGTATTGCTGAGTTTTGCCTGACTCGGGCGTGGCTAGGACTAGGACTAAGGTATTATTAATAATAATATTTGGATAATTTATATAGCGCCGTTTTTGTGAAAAATCACCTCAAGGGCGCTGTACAAATCTAAATTTCTACTTAATATTAATTCTTAGTTTATACATCCATTCATAGCACATTTCGACGTAATGTAGTGTTTATTTTTCACAGTATTGTTATCAAGAAAAATATAGAATATAACCTAAAAAACCGTTCAGTTATGTCTAGTTATGTCGCATATCAAAACATAGTGGGAACGGAGAACATGCTTACATGAACCGAATGGTGGTGCTTTTTATTATTATTATTAGTTTTTATTTTTTCATTTTGTTTCTTACATTATTTTTTTACATTACCTACCTCACTAGGTCATTAGATCCTGTTCTGAGGTAAGTGACAGAGTACAAGTAGAATAATTTAAAAAAAATGATGATATTTGTTACACAATGTTCTAGTTTGTCGTGGTGAAGAATTTCAAGTACAATTTTAGGAAGTCTTCAATTTCCTTACGGTCCTGACGCATTAGCCATTTAGTAATGTTTTGATTAAAGGAATACATATTGGTGATGGCTACAGTCTGTGGTGGGAGTTTGTTGTAAGTGTGAGGCGCGATGTACATATGGTGTCTTTGTGCAAAAGCTGTATTGTATTTAGGTACTAAAATATATTATGCGAGAACTTGTCTTGAAGTGATTTATCGTATATTTGTATAGGTTGGGTAAAAAATATTTAGCTATCTCTCCGTGTATTCTTGCTCTGAGGTCGAATCGATCGGGAGATGAATGGCGTGAGACTTACCGTCATATTGGGGTCCACCAGCTGCGCGTACCTCTGCGCGGAGTTGCCGGCGGCCGGGGGCGGCCCGCCCTGCGCGCCTGGGGCGGCGCGCCTGGGGCGGGCCCGGGGCTGGCGGCGGCGGCGTGCGGGCGCGCGTCCTCGAACACGCCGGAGAGGCGCAGCGGAGTGCCGGCGCGCGCGCTTCCCTTAACGTAGCGCCAGCGGTCGCTTTCTGCAAAAAAAGGTTAAATTAATAATCACTTAAAAAAGACAAAACCTGTTCCAACATAAATGCAAATGGATTTCTGTTCCAGATAATTTGATCGACGTATTCATTGACGACCTGCGTAGTCGAGTGGTAAGACGCTCGACTACTATTCCAAAGGTCGCGGGTTTAAACTCGGCGTGCGCAAATAACTTTTATTCAATTAATATGTCTCATAACACATTTAATTAATATAAAATAATAAGTATCGCCCTGGTGAAAGACCACCATTCAGAATTGAAACGTTGCTTGAGATGGCTTTGGTCGTGTTTGGTGATCTAAATAACCAGGTACGTCCCAACCTTCCTCTTCCCCATCTCCTTCCCCTCCCCACTACCTTTAACCTCACAACCTACTCCAATTGGGGATGATATAGTCTCAACGGCTCTAGACGGTAGGGAGCAGTTGGGACTCTTGTGCGGTGCACTATAAAATTTTTATTTTTTTTTTAAATCAGAATGCAACAAAAACTGAAACTATGTAATTATGTTTAAAAGAAGCTTTAAACCCTGAGATTTAGACCTTTTCTCTAAGCATAACTTGTGTTGAAAAGGGAGTGATTCGGTCACCCGCTGTGAGTATCAACCTTGACCCATCTAACCGCTAGTCAAGCGTTCCAACCATATTGACCACCTCACCTCTGTCTTGTTGAAGAGGGTAGTAAAGAAAAGTAAATCTTTATGTCGTTATGAAATCTTATTTGTAAGTCATTAGTTATAAGTTATACTCAGTAGTAAGTTACAAGCTATAAGTCCTTATTGTAAGTCACTAGTTGAAAATATTAGTTGTAAGCCATTAGTAATAAATCCAAACTGTAAGTTATTAGTTATAAGCTTAAGTGATAAATTATAGGTTAGATAAATTAATTTGTAATGCGCCCTTGAGGTGATTTTCCCACAAAAACGGCGCTTAAAGTTATCCATTTATTATTAATATTATTTATAATTTTTAGCTGTCGATTCAACTTTAATGCTGTTGAATTGAGGCTACTTGCATGAAATAAACAGTTTTCCGAAGCCATGATTTCTATGTTTAACTGCAAATAAGAGTACCTTTCTGTATAATCCATAGAGTTATTAGAACAAATCCAAAAACAAAAATAACTCGGTATCTGAATATGAAATACACGGCGAGGTCGGCGAGTACCCATGATTCATGCATCATGAAGATTTTCTCTCTGAGACACGCTACAAAAGTCTCCAGTTGAGAAGGAATGGAGCCCTTGCAATAGCAGGGTATAAAATTACTAACAGTTTGATAGACAGTCTAAACCTCCTGGAATTCTATGAGTTGTTCGTTCTTAACAACTACCGCCAGGGGGGTATCATGATCTGCTGTGTATTCCACTTGGCAGAACAGACGTGTTGGCTTAGCACATCATGACATGGAATATGGTACTACTAAATAATATATGTATGTCTTATTTCTATTTTTTAAACTGTTAATTCGTGGTGGAACTCCATTTTAATGATTTTAATAATACCAAATTTTTAACTTTATTTCACATTTTTTTATTCTAGACCTGACTGGTTTCACCTTATGACTGGCATCTTCAAACGGGTACAATTTTAAGTAAATCTATGGCTTATATACTATTAGTTTTGTTTTGCAGTGTAGCATTAGTGTAGTTTTATTACCTTCTGGGAGACGGGTACCCGAATGCATTTTTGAATGTTATTGTAAAGCCGCCTCTATCAGCAATAAAACAAAACCTAAAGTTACAGATGTTCACTATGAGGCTCAATAAGCGTCCATTACGAACACTAATAGTATAAATGCCATAGATTTACTTAAAATTGATCCAACCTGGAGATGCCTGTCTCAAAGAAAAACCGGTCAGGTTTTAAATTAAAAAATAGTGGGATTAAGATAAAAATTTGGTGTTATTAAAATCATACGTTAGTCTTTTGAAATCTTTAATATAACCCTTGAAGGTTTCAAGAGCCATACGAATTTCCTGACGCAGTCTGTAATGCTCAAGTTTGCAATGTATGCACTGATTGTATCTCGAATAAACAAACTTTTGAGTACTCCCAGAGTATCGCATCTCTTTGACAAACTTTTAGCATCAAAGCAAACGGCTTTCCAACTAAGCAGGCCGACCTAATGATGACCACTGATAACTGGTAGGGTCTAATCGCTCTTCTTTTGTATCATGCTTCACCAATGTGCCGGAGTGTTGAACCTAATGCAATAAAAGATATTCGCTTTCTTTCTATTCCGTAAATAAAGACGCTGTGGTTTTCTCACTTTCCCCGAGTTTACCTCGGCACGACGGAGCCAGTCAAAGGCTGAAACCATCTGTCAACAATTTGCGGTTTTGAAGCCATGCGGTCAACTACAACGAGCTGCTTTATTATAGTTTGTCATTTGATATTTGACCCGAGATGAAAACGTTAGAAGAAAGTGAACGCAGTCATGTCTGCGACCTCCCCTTATCAGCTACAACCTTAGAGTACATAGAGTGGTATCTATCCAAGGCAGTGTAGTCAGTTTTTGATGATTTTTACCATACTCGGCGGACCTGGGCGTGGTTAATACTAAGGCTAGAGTATTTATACATCCATTCATATCACATATCGACATAATGTTTTTGTTTATTCGTATAACCACTTTTTCACAGAATTGTTATCAACAAAATATAGCATCTAACCTAAAAAACCGTTTAGTTGTGTCAAGTTTAGTGGCATAATAAAAAATGTGGGTGGAGTCCCGCGGTGACCCAGGAGCCCAAGACCATTGTGACAGTACATAGAAGCGGAGTATTATATTAGTTGTCTCTTTCTTTCTCATGGTGTACGACGTAAAAACCCGGAGAAAGTGATTTATTGCAAGTTTGTATCGGCTGGGTAAAAATAATTAGCTCTCTCTCCAGACATTGTTTCTCCATGGCTACAGCAGTAAACTCAGCCTTAAAAGTAAACTACTTATTTACACATCGACAATCCGATCAAAATGTATATACACCTCACCCATGCGGGCTACATCAAATACAAAAAGACTCGAATCATTTCAGAATACATCGCTTCGACGATTTGCCAAAAGTTTCTGCTTTATCAGGAATGGCATCATTAACACGGGCTTTAAAATCCCTCCACTTCGAAAACACTAGACATAATAGATTTAGTCAAAACATTTTACTCCAAATAAGATTCAAACCCGAATCCTTCCATTTGCGACCTTGGCCGTTGGACCCAGTACGGACCCCTTCGTCAAAATTCCATGTAATTCCTTCCCTAACCTTGGTGAGTGGACTTGAATAAAAAATGCTGTAAGCATACAAAACACAGTCTACAAAATTTCACTTTAAGTACTTGTATATTAATCATTTACAGAAAGAAAAAAAAAATTTCAAAAGTAAAAAATCGGAGAACACACAAAAACGTGACTAACCTTTCCAGTTGTCAAAAACAAACCACTTATCCGAAATGGCTGATAATGCTAACATATGATAAACATATGTGTACCAACATAACAACAACAAAAAACGATAGTTGAATGTACACAGTCCGCGATAATTCAAAATTCACCTTTTCTTTTGTACAGGCCATGTATATTTATTTTTTTCTAAAAAGAAAGATAAACCATCCCGAGTAACGAATTACCTGACATTATTTGAAAAACTCCTACTGCCATCATAATAAGCGGAAGATGTTGCTTGTGCAATGATGGAGGACTTATCTAGCGGAGGAATTAAACCCACGACGCCCGGGTGGGAATCCGACGCGTTTGTCCGCTCAGCTACTAGCTGGTCAAGTATTCACAACTTATACAATTGGTCTCCTAAATATACAATTGCGACTTGCTCTAAGATCGCCGACTGCAGAAATATGAAAGGTGCTGCGGAAGAAGGATGGGTCTAAATATAGAATAGATGAGATCACGACGGGAAGAGATAGGAAGGCAGAATGAGGGGAGAAAGAAGGGGGGCGAGAACCTGGATCGCATGTCTCGGCAGGAGTAAGCGGAGAGCGTGACTGGGGCTCCAGTCTCATCCCGTCTCCCACTTCATCATGCAACATAACCACATAGCAACATAACTAGCAACATGGCAGGGCCGGTTTATCACTCTGACGTCTTGCGATATATCATATTATACGGTTGGCGGTCTATTGCGTTTGATAAACGTATTTATATATAAAATATATATAAAATATTTGGGTCAGCACCCAAAAATTCACACTTTTTGGTTTTCTAGTACAAACAAAACTACAAACTATTTATCTGTTCATTCCATAAGGGTGTTAGAAAAATTTCTAACGTTTCCAGGGAATACAAGTCTTAAACGGTAATCTTTTAAATTCTTTATGAAATGCATACTGGAATTTTAGGTAAAACGTTCAAAAATGACTTCGCTAGTTTTCGGACTGCACCTTTTACTAACATTTTGGTTAGTTTTTCATAGAATTCAAAGAATTACAGTTAAAAAATTGTATTCACTGGAAACCTCAGACATTTTTCTGACTACCCATAGAAAAATTGCAGATAAATCATTTGTAGTGTTGCTTGTATTAGAATGCTACAAAGTAACGTTTAGCGTCATTCTGAGTGCTGACCCGTAAGTTGAATCAAATTTCCAATAAGCTACCGCCATGATCCTGCCACTGAGAGCTCCGTTGGAACATTTTTTTGTGTTATATTACTACTGAGTGGATAATAAAAAAATGATGTCGCCAGTTTGCATAAGACCTCTTGACCCCAAACAGGTCAGTGAAATTGATTACTTTACACTTCTATCATTCTATCTATTCAGTGGAGGGTACATATGGTCGCCGGAAAGGAAAAAGGGCTGGAGCGCCATGTGAAAATTGGGAAGTTTACACCAGAGCACTTTAAAGTTTTTTTTGTTGTTTTAAAATAAAATTCATAAGCCTACAGTACCTGGTCGGATTTTGGAAAAAAGCTAACTCAATGCTCTCACTGAGTTACCTGAAGCGAAAAAAAGCTAAAAGAAGTCCCAAGTGATAAATATATTTTGGATGGCTGAAGGGCCACAAAAATCTTCGAAATCGACCGAGAGTCAAAGCATTCGATGCAGAAAAAAAAACTGATCAAAACTGCGAATTTAACTCATTTTTGTCCAAAGTGTCGCTTGAGCCCTTTCGCCTTTCCAGCGACGATATGAACCGCACCTGTATTTGCTTCTCGGGGTACCGCAGGGGATTGGCTAGGGACCTGCCTTGCGCTGCGTGCCCGACTCCGACACTCCGTGACATTCGGTGACACTCGGCGACATCTTATCGTGACACGATATGTTGTCAATTATAGGCGACACTGTATGGCGAGATACGATGGGAATTTCTGACGATGAGAGAGGTAGCTTAAAAGCTATCTCGTTCACCACCTATGCCCAGTGTCCATTTTCAAATGGAATCGATCACGTAAAATATAATTCCTAGAAATGTGATCTTTATCGATTTGAAATAAAACTTTTGCCAATTTGCTTAAGACTTATCGACTCCTAGGCCCCAGACAGGCCAATGAAATTGAACATTTGTTCAAGAAAGAATTTCAATGTTTTAACCCTTCGATTTCCGCACATAGATTAAGCGAACTTTCATATTTTATTTTGGGAATTATCTGTTATTTACAACTTAGTAATCATTCCGATTTTTTATTTGGAATTTTTGGAAAACTCTTTAAGGGAAAAATTCACCCGGTACATATTTGTACCGTCAGGCAATAAGTAAAAAGTATATTTTATAATGTGTGTATAACCCTCAGAGCAAGAATATATATGGACAGAGAGCTATTTTTTTACCTAACTTATACAAATTTACGATATATCACTTTCTCCGGGATTTACGTCGTAAACCGTGATAGAGAAAGAGACAAGACAAGTTCTCACACATTTTCTGTCTCCCGCGTCTCCAGCTACTCCGCCCACTACGTTTTGTTACGGTTTTTTAGGTTATATCCCATATTGTTGTTTATAACAATACTGTGAAAAAGTGTTTATACAAATAAACAAAAATATTGTGTCGACATGTGCTATAAATGGATGTATAAATACCCTAGTCCTAGCTACGTCCGATTAAGGCAAACATCATCAATACTGACTACAGAAGCGCCCCCTCCTGTATATTATTGCTCTGAGGTATAAACGTTTACTTTTTTATATCCTATAATTTCAAATAATTACACTATGATACTCATTGAAATAATAATATACAAAAACACACATCCCTGAATCCATTATCACAATAATAATATTTTAAAGCAAGTACTAAAATAACTCGACTAATCACGTGACAGCTCAATGTAAAACTGGTTCCCCTGATATCAGTTTTTGTAAATAAGTGTTAAAAACTGGTCTACGTACAAAAGAATGTCCAATAATGTGCTACAGGAATAATAATATATGTCAACATTGTTTTTAGTATAGGAGATACATTAAGTTTTATAGACGGGTACAAATTTGTACCATCAGGGGAGCAAAGGGTTAAGATGTTTGATCAATTTTACCAGAAGTAAAGATATATTGATCAGTTTAACTCATCAGTGCTGTAAATCATGTTCATGCCTTAATTATAATCACTGACACAAATACTTTGTTTAAAGCGACTACATTAATATCCAATACTGACCGGTTTCGGAAGAACGTTCTTTGGTCAGGACAGAAGTTTTACTACTTAGTATAACATTCGTCCGGACTAAAGAAGTATTCTCCTTAAAATGGCCCTAAGTAAACAAAAAATATCCTACTTTAATAGTATTATAATATTTTCAGTCTTCCCAGGCACTGCAGTGCTTCCGGTATGTTCACCGAGGAGCGAGTTCCAGGATTTGCAGCCCTTATGAGAACCAGGGTAGCAGGAATGCGGGAAAGGATTAACAACTCCAGAAATGACCTCATCGTGGAATCCCGTCAGATCTCGAACTCAAGCATAGAAGCGCATTGGAGTAAATTATTGGCCCCATCAATCTTAACGCTGTCAGGATGGACTCCCTCTTGATGGCGTTTTGCAGAAGTGAAGCATAATATCCTCCATTTTTTTTTAACTTAATAATAAAATAATACTAATAATTTCTTATGAATTTCTGTTAATTTTTATTTGTTAATATTATTATAAATATGTATTAACATCAATTATGGAAGGTATTGCATTGCACTACTCCTGCATACCTTCTGGAATAAAACATTATTTTTATAATTATATTTAAAATAGAAAAAAAACGTGATTTTTAAAAAAAAAGACAGACATTCTGGGTAAGGAATAACCTGGTAATATTTGAATCCCTCCTACTACCATCATTATAAGGGAAAAATGTTGCTTGTGCTAACTAAGTCGTCACATTTTTTTATAGTAAATACCACACAAGAGTCCCAACTGATCCCAACCGTCTAAAGCCAGTGAGACTATGCCATCCTCGATTGAGGTTGTTGTGAGGCTAAAGGTAGTGGGAAGGGAAAGGAGATAAGTAAGAGGAAGTTTGGGAAGTACCTGGCTATTCAGATCTGGTCACCAAACACGGCTAAATCCATTTCAAACAACGTTCCGATTCTGAAAGGTGGTCTTTCACCAGGGCGATACTTAAAGTATCTACAACACTGGAACGTGCCGCAAAGTATAGTATAAATTATTTTCTATCAATTATATGTGTTATGACACGTATGAATTAAAGAAACTTTGTTTGCGCACGCCGGGTTTGATCCCGCCACCTCTGGATTCGTAGCCGAGCGTCTTACCACCCGACAACGGACGCTGTCAAATTAATATTAATATTTAATTATCAGAATAAGCAAACACTTTGTGGATTGGCATGATTAATTAAATAAAAAACACACGTTGTTTTAATCCACTTTTATATATTAATTCAGATACCGGAATCTGAATCTGAATTAATAGAACAAATTTTTTTAAACTTATAGTCCTATCTTAAACATGTTTCCCCTCTCCTACACCTCTCCCTCCCCTCAAACTTGACGTTCTGCTACCCTCTCTGTCTTCCATGGTTTCCCCCTCGCCCAATTAACTAAATACAGTATATGATACGTTCCTTTTGTCCTATTGTTATATTGTTGTCTCCCTCCTAAAATTGTATCTTTCTTTTCCCCATTTTCACCATTATATATATATATGCACATTCCTCTTATTACATTAGTATATTTTTAAGTCCCGATGAAGATTCTGCTGAATCGACACTATTTGACATATACAAAAATAAAGTGGATTAAAACATCGTGTGTTTTTATTTAATTAATATTAATATATTCATTCGTCCGAGTGTACCTACGAAACAAAACGAAAACAGACATCTTGTTATGACAAGACTCGTAATCATGCACACTTAAAACCAGCTTAACTAATTAAAAGAACCATCACTTAAAATGGACAACTCACAAACTTTATTACGCCTGTACTTAAACAGTTAGTTAGTATAATTCGAAGATCACGCGTCGAATCTAACAGTAGTGTCGTAGAGGCAACATTCGGATGTTATTATTATGGGGAGGCAAGGAGTTTAGACGCTGCTCGAGTCACGACCGCTGCCCGTAATGGAGACGGAGGCAGGAGTGCCTCAAGGTTCAACGCTCGGCCCCTTCTTTCGGAGGGAATTGCGCCAGTCATGCTGGGCATGCGACTTCGCGTAGTCTGGAGCTTGTAGTAAGAATATACATGGAGATGTACCTTTGCGAAACAGTGTAGTGAGTATTGTCGACTTTAGACTGACTCGAAATGAAGAGATAAAAATATGTTAAAGGAAGTTGGATAGCCTATTAGTTACCGCCCACATGGAATTCGGACATTTTTAATATAAACATATTTGAACACATTAAACAAAACAATATCAATACACCATTAAAATGATTTATAAAGTCAAAATATCACACAAACACTAATAACAGAAGGTTTACCTAAATAATGACGGAAGCTTTTTGTTGATTTTATGTCTTTATATCATAAAAAATGGGAAAATTCTAAAATTCGGTCAAAAATATTTAAAACTGTTTAAATACCTGTGAAAAATTATTCTGAAGACTTTTGCGGCCCTTCAGCTATCTAAAATATATTTACCATTTGGGAGAAGGCTCGACTCAAGCGACACAAGTTTGGGATTTTTAAGGCTGATTCACACCAACGTCCGGTTCCGCTCAGTGCCGATATTGTTCCGCAAAAAAACTTATTGATATGGTGTGAATATCAATCAAGGAGTATGTGCCAAGACAAATTTGTGTGGCAGTATATCCTTCTGCCCACCCTTGTGATATTTAACTACTTATTTAGTAAAATAATTATTTTGAAGTGTAAAAATACTAACATCGCAGGTTTTTTTTAATCAAAAACCATTTTTTTATCACTAAATAATATTTTTATTAATTATTAATTATTAAAAATATTATTTAGTGATAAAAAAATAGTTGAAAAAAATAAAAAATAATTAGCTCTGCCTCCATATAATTATGTAGTGAAGCTGTTAGGGAATGCTATAGCCAGAGGACTCAAAACGGTTGGAATCAGTTGGAACTCTTGTACGGCATTCACTACATAAACAAACACACGAAGGTTTTTGACTTCTAAATTGAACGGTGGTTAACCAATCACCCTGTAAGTAAAGGTCACTGATTGGACAGTCAGACTCCCCTAGGAACTCAGACCAATAATATGCAAGAGAGAGCGCTGCTGTAGTCAGTTTTGATGAGCTTTGCCGGACTCGGATAGACCTGGGCGTGACTAAGGCTAAGGTATTTACACATCCATTCATAGCACATGTCGACACAATGTTTTTATTTATTCGTATAACCACTTTTGCACAGTATTGTTACAAACAAAAATATAGCATATAACCTAAAAAACCGTTGAGTTACGTCAATTTATGTCGCATATCAAAACGTGTGGGCGGAGTCGCCGGAGACCCGGGACACGAAGAACACTCTTACAATACTTTAAAGCGGTGTGATAATTTGGGAAATTTTGTTGTCTCTTTCTTTCTCATGGTGTATGACGTAAAAACCGGGAGAAAGTGATTTATCCCAAGTTTGTATAGGTTGGGTAAAAATAATTAGCTCTCTCTCCATATATTTTTACTCGAAGGCTAGGAATAATACTCGGGAACAGCTAAGGCCAGAGGCCGGGTCGGCTGGTCGATTCTGGGAACTGTACGGCATGTGGTCACTGTGTCCAGTTGTATGGGAGGCGTAATGAGGTATGTTAACTAAAGAATAAAGCAGCAAAAAAATACGATACGAATTTGCAGGTATTTAAATTTCATACTGCGGTATGATATAATGGAATGTATTCAGAGGAAAGCTCCATAAGAACATCAGCGGAGTATGTGTAGGTTTGTACAGAGCAGTGGCGTGCCCTTTTTCTCATCTGTGCACACATTTCAGCCATTTTATTTTTTTAACACTTTGCGGTCATTTTGTATGTACTTACATTTCACGTACACTATAAAATAATGTCGTCGCCGTAAAGGCAAAATGGCTGAAGAGGCATTTTGGGAAGTCCACACCAGAGCACTTTAAAGTTTTTTTGTTTTACTCTTAGTCAGTTTTAGATGATTTTTACCTGACTCGGTGGACCTGGGCGTGGCTAAGACTAAGGCTAGGGTATTTATACATACATTCATATCACATATCGACATAATGTTTTTGTTTATTCGTATAGCCACTTTTTCACAGTATTGTCATGAACAAAAATATAGCATATAACCTACAAAACCGTTTAGTTGTATCAAGTTAAGTGGCATAATAAAAAAATATGGGCGGAGTCCCGCGGTGACCCGGGAGCCCAAGATCATCGTGACAGTACATAGAAGCGGTGTATTATATTTGTTGTCTCTTTCTCTCTAATGGTGTCCGACGTAAAAATCCGGATAAAGTGATTTATCGCAACTTTGTATAGGTTGGGTAAAAATAATTAGCTCTCTCTCCATACATTGTTACTCCAAGGTTTTACTATAAAATTCATAAGTCTTCAGTACCTAGCTAGATTTTGAATAAAAAAAAGTTAACTCAGTTAACTTAATGCTCTCACTTTTTATTTTTTACAATAACTCCACACAGGAGGCTTTGAGGGAAATAATTTCCCTCAGGGCCTATGTCATCTTTGGGGATGCTGTGTGGAGGGTTGTTTGAAACGACAAAAAGTTAAAAAAGGTCACGAACTTGTGTCGATTGAGTCAAACCTTCTCCCAAATGATAAATATATTTTAGATGGCTGAAGGGCCACAAAAGTCTTCAGAATCAAACGAGAGTCAGAGCATTCAACGCAGAAAAAAGTACTGATCAAAACTGCATATTAATCTCAATTTTGACCAAAGTGTCGCTTAAGCCCTTTTGCCTTACATAGTATATTTGCGGCACGTTCCAGAGTGGAAGATAATCCAAGTATCGCCCTGGTAAAAGACCACCATTAAGAATCGAAACGTTGTTTGAAATGGCTTTAGCCGTGTTTGGTGATCAGATCTGAATAGCCAGATACTTTTCGACCTTTCTCTTCCCCATCTCCTTCCTCTATCCACTTCCTCAAGCCTCAAAACATACCACAGTCGGGACTCAAAAAGAATAAGTTTCTATTCAATATCAGTTATGTGTGTCTAGATCTGTAATTTTGTACCGCACGCCACTGGTATGTAATGTCAAGTATCGTGCTTCGTACAATTTATAAAATATGGTTTAAACTTGTACGGATCATAAACCTTCACACAATATGATAGCGGCCATCGCAATCGCACTTGGTTATTCCAAATAAAATAATTGACTTCCGCAGTCGTCTTCCCGCGAGCCGCCACTGACCGATATTCTTGTAATTTAATGATGTATGAGATCAATCAAAAGGATTGACTCACCCATTTAAGGCAAGATTCAGTTAACTAATTTATTTCACCGTTTTAACGATTCTAAAAAAAACTAAGCCTGTCTAGGTACCTACCTTGGAGGCACTGAACCTCGGAGCAATAATATACCAGCAGGGAACCTTGCGTAGTCAGGATTGTTGATTTTTTCCTGACTCTGGAGTGGCTAGGGCTAGGGTATTTATACATCCAATCATAGCACATGTCAACACAATGTTTTTGTTTTTTGTATAACCACTTTTTCACAGTACTGTTATAATAATAATAATATTATATTTGGATAATTTGTACGGCGCCGTTTTTGTGAAAAATCACCTCAAGGGCGCTGTACAAATCTTAATTTCTACTTAATATTAATTCTTAGTTTATATAAATATACAGCAACATACTTACCTGGCAGGTCGCTTCTGGCAGGACACAATCACCATATCATAATAACTTCAAATTTACCTGATTGTTACATATATATTTATTTTTATTTTTAGGGCATGAGAGCAAATTTTAAATATAGTATATCGGGAGTATTTTTTAATTTTTCGTAGTGAGGAACAGATAATGGTGAAAATCTTCTAATGAATTTAAGGAATGAGAGTCTGAAAAGTTTTCTTAGTTTGAAGAGGAATTCTATTGGGCTTGTTACATCTTGATTATGGATATGATTTTCTTAAAAAATGGGTTTTGAGTTTGGCTCTGAACTCTGTCGAGTCTTTTATTACTCTCAGATCATGTGGAAGTCCATTCCAGGCTTTAGGACCTGACACTCCGAAGGCGCGCTCTTCGAACATAGTGTCTGGTGTGCGCTTTGGTTCCTTCAACCTTCCGATAGCCGCTGACATTACCCATCTAAGAATTGACTGTCGCCAGTTAGAATCTTCAGAAATACATAATTCCAATAAATAAGCCGGAAACAAAAACATAGGATATAACCTAGCGTTGAGTTATGTCCTGTTATGTCGCATAACAAAACGTAGTGGGCGGAGTCACCGGAGACGCGGGAGACGGAAAACATCGTTACATACCGAATGGTGGTGATATTATTATGTGAGAACTTGTCTCTTTCTCTCTCACGGTTTACGACGTAAAAACACGGAGAAAGTGATTTATCGTAAATTCGTATAGGTTGGGTAAAAATATTTAGCTCTTTCTCCATCTATCTACTATTCTATATATTCTTGCTCTGGGGTGTAAGCTGTATTTCCCGGCTGTCGAGTCAGCATTTGAGACAGCGCGACACAGCGCGCCGAACGCACGATATCGCAAATTTTCCAGGCCACGACAAAGCCGACAAATGTCGTGCCGGGCCTTGGGGTGTAGCGGTCCTCTCAAAGGCAATGCAACCTCTCACGAGCGTCAACTCTGTCGGGATCTTTCTGCATCTCAGCTGATTGCTTCAGCTTAAAAAGACGCCACCCGTACTTGTTTTATTTTTATGGTGAAAATCGCACAGAGTCCCAACTGCTCAAAACCGTCTGGAGCCAGTAAGACCGTGGCATCTTCAATTGGGGTATGTTGTGAGGCTGAAGGTGGTGAGGAGGGGAAGGATACGGGGAAGAGGAAGGCTGGGAAGTACCTGGATATTCGGATCCGATCACCGAACACGGCTAAATAATATTACTATACTACGAGAAGTTGTCATGATTTTAGGCATCCCAAAACAAAACTTGCGTTTTTTTTAAATATTTTTTATATGAATACCGCACAAGAGTCTCAACTGATCCCAACCGTCTAGAGCCAGTGAGACTATGGCATCCTTAAATAGGGCATGTTGTGAGGCTGAAGGTAGTGGGGAGGGGAAGGAGATTGGGAAGAGGAAGGTTAGGAAATGCCTGGCTATTAATATCTGGTCAACAAACACGCGATCGCTCCATTGGCTATACAGCATCCGATCGCGCGGCCATCTTTGCCAGTCCGCCTGTGCAACGCACGACCGGTCAACCGTCGGCGGCGGATAATCGGGACTCACGTATTTGGCGCATGAGCGACCAGTGCACGAGACTTACCACTGTCAAAAAAACACCGAACAAAATTATTCTTAGAAGTGCGTTCTACACAGATTAGAAATGAAACGGTTCCATTGGCGACATTTGCGGAAGACTTTTCGACTCCTAGGCCTCAGACAGGCTGAATTTAAAAGTATGCTTTTTTTTCGAAAGACGCTCGACTATGAATTCTGAGGTCGAGGGTTCAAATTGTATTTAATTAAAATGTGTTATTAAACAATATATATTTAATTAAAATAACATATAGTATATTTGCGGCACATTCCAGAGTGGTAGATACTCCAAGTATCGCCCTGTTGAAAGGCCACCATTTAGAATTGAAACGTTGCTTGAAATGGCTTTAACCGTGTTTGGTGACTAGATCTGAATAACCTGGTACTTCCTAACCTACCTCTTTCATTTCCCACTCTCTTTAGCCTTACAACATACCCTAATTTGGGATGCCATAGTCCCACTGGCTTTGGAAAGTGGCGACTCTTGTACGGTATTCACATAAAATTAAAATAAAATCACAATTACCAGATCTGAATAGTCGGGTGCTTCTAAACTTTCCGCTTTCCTATCTCCTTCCCCTCCCCACTATCTTCAGCCCCACAACATACCCTAAATGAGGATGCCATAGTCACACTGGCTCCAGACGGTCGAGAGTAGTTGGGACTCTAGTGCGGTCTTCACATAAAACAAAAAATGAAAGCAAGGAAAATTGAGCTTACTTCCACAAAAATACGTCCAAAATACACTTCTATCACATTTTTTCTTCAGTGGTAAGAAGGTATTATTTGTAATATTTGTATGGCTCTACCGCCGACAGCTACTCTGTCACATCTCTGTCTGTTACATGCGGCCTTAATGGGAAAGAGGGAGAGATTATAACGGAGCTGTCAGTGGTACGTGTTTATGATTATTTTTGTTATGCGACAATATTAAACTAAGGCCAAGTTTCCAAGGTCACCTGCTTTTAGTTCAGATACATAATTTTAATTTCACGGTTGATAAACTGTCAAGAGTAAGTAGATAATAAAATCCTCTGTCGAGTTAATAATTGTGATTTTATTTTATGTGTAAACCGTACAAGAGTCCCCACTATACGCAGCCAGTGGGACTCTACGGCATCCCCGCTTGGGGTATGTTGTGAGTAGCGTTGGGAAAAACTTCAATGTTTTGTAAATGCTTCACTAATTGCTAGTTCTTCAAAATGAACCCTTCGCAGTGAACACTTCAATTGAAGTCGAACTCGCAAAAAAGAGATTTAAATTTATCCGGTTATTTGTTCAGTTCTTTTTGGAACCGGTTCCTAGCCGAAAAAAACACGTCCTAGTCGGTAGGGATTTCAAAGTAACAAGAACTGGAACCGGTTCATCGCCAAAATAAAAAGTACTAGTCGGTTGGGATTACTAAGTACTTCAAATTACATTTCAATTGAAATCAAATTGAAGTGTTTGAAAGAGAGAGTACGAGAACAGCGTGCAATATAGTTGTGAATGATGAATACTTGGAGCAAGCGGATGAGTTTGTGTATTTAGGAAGTATGTTTATGAGAGACGGAAAGGCTGACAAGGATATTAAGAAATTGTCCAAAGAAGCGAAGCTAGCAGTCCACAATGGAGTACTTATACCAACCCTGATGTATGGCAGTGAGGCATGGAACTGGCAGAGGAAGGATGAAAGTAGACTGAATGCTGTGGAAATGAGATCTTTGAGACGTATGTGCGGTAAAACCATGTATGATCGTCTTAAAAATGTGGATATCCGGAAAGAATGCAAGGCTGATGTGAGCGTAATGAATAGGATCAAGAAAGGGACGCTTAGATGGTTTGGGCATGTAGAGCGAATGAACGAAGAAAGGAGTGTGAAAAGAATATATGATGTGAAAGTGAATGGAAGAAGAAGTCGAGGACGCCCGAGAAAGACATGGCACGATCAAGTAAATCAAATACTTGAATCGGGTCATGTGAAGAGTCAGAATAACAGAAGAGTATGTATGAGACGATGTATGAATGTTAATGAAGCAAGGAGTGTGTGCCAAGACAGAGTTATATGGCAGTCGGTCCTCTCTGCCTACCCCTGCGGAGAAACGGTGTGATGGTTAGTTAGTTAGTTACTTGTAATGAAGTACTTCTTAATAGGCTTTGAAGTTCAACTTCACAACTGAACTGCTGCAAATCGTAATAGTTCTTTGAAATCTAACTTCCATTGAAGTACTTGTTCAATGAAATGAATGAACACTAAAATGAACTACCAACTTCAATTGAAGTATTTGTTCAATGAACAATGAATGAAGTAAGAACTACTGCCAAAAGAAGTAGTTCTTTCAAAGCGGTCACAAAGCTAGTTGTGAAGCTAAAGAGAGTGGGAAAAGTAAGAGGTAGGTTAGGAAGTGCCTGACTATTCAGATCTAGTCACCAAACAAGTGCTTCGCCACCTTTCTCTTGCCCATTCCCTTGCATGCTTCTAACCCTTCATCCTCACAACATTTCCAATATTTCTGACGGCCTCTGTGGTCGAGTGGTGAAGACGCTCGACTACAAGTCTAGAGGTCTCGGGCTCAAATCTCGGCGTGTTTAATTCATGTGTTGTTTCACTTTCATTCATATGAAACCATATACGAGTATAGTTCGTTTGAGGCACGTTCCAGAGTGGTAGATACTCTAAGCATCGCCCTGGTGAAAGACAACCTTCAGAATCAAAACGTTGTCTGAAATAGCTTTAGCCGTGTTTGGTGACCAGATCTGAACAGCCAGGCACTTCCCAACCTTATTCTTCCCCTCCCCACTGCCTTCAGCCTCACAACATACTCCATTTGGGGATGCTATAGTCTTACTGGCTCCAGACGGTTGGGAGCAGTTGGGACTCTGGTGCGGTATTTACTACAAAACCAATTATCGCCCTGGTGAAAGACCACCATTCAAATTGAAACGCCGCTCGAAATGGTTTTAGCCGCGTTAGGTGATCAGATCTGAATAGCAAGGTACACCCCAACTTTCTTCTTACCTTTCCCCTGCATATTGTTATGTTTCATAGCCCCACTGGCTTCGGGCAGATTATACTCTTGTGCGGTATTCATATAATAACTAACTCAGTAACCATCACGCTGTTTCCCCGCAGGGGTAGGCAGAGAGGACGGAACGCCATACAACTCTGTCTTGGCACACACTCCTTGCTTCATTCACATTCATACATCGTCTCATATTCTGTTATTCTGACTCTTAACATGAGCCGATTTAAGTATTTTATTTACTTGATCGTGCCATGTCTTTCTCGGGCGTCCTCGTCTTCTTCTTTCATTCACTTTCGCATCATATGTCCTTTTCACACTCCTTTCTTCGTTCATTCGCTCTACATGCCCAAACCATCTAAGCGTCCCTTTCTTGATTCTATTCATTACGCTCACATCAGCCTTGCATTCTTTCCGGATATCCACATACGAGTATAATACAAAATAATAAAACCACGTCACAAAAGAACAGCTGAAAATGATCCGATATTGATCGAGCAGCCGCCATATTGCCGTTTTCAAAAGCTTAGGCTGAGGTAGGTAGGTACCCCATCTGTCAGCTGTCAGCTGTCAGTGTCACGTGGGCAAGGAGGTACCTACCTTAAAGGTGTTGACCATAGACAAAGGGAGACACGTGCTATCTGTTGACAGCTGAAAAATCTAAGACTCATAAAAGCACAAGATAGTTGCAAAATCAGCTTTAAAGGTATTTTATAAACGATTGTAAAATTAATGAAATAATATGGGACATAGACTGACCTACGATATTCGTAGATGAGAGAGCGGCTAAGATCCTCGGCTATGAGTTCAGAGGTCGCGGGTTTAAGTTCCGGCGTGCGCAAATAAATCACATGTAATTCGTAGGTAGGTATGTGGTATTTCACATGTAATATATATATTTTTCAAATATTATGCATTTATAGTTTTTATTTTATTTTTATAGTGAATACCGCACAAGAGTCCCAACTGCTCCCAACCGACTAGAGCCAGTGGAACTATGGCATCCCCAAATGGGGTATGTTGTGAGGATGAAGGTAGTGGGGAGGGGAAGGAGATGGGGAAGAGGAAGGTTAGGAAGTACCTATAGTATATCTGAAGCACGCAGTGGTAGGTGAATTGGTTTAAGAAAGAGACACTTAGATGGTTTGGGCACGTAGAGCCGATGAACGAAGAAAGGAGTGTAAGGAAAATATAGGACGCGAAAGTCGATAGTGTAAGAAGTCGGGGACGCCCGAGGAGGACGCGACACGATTAAGTGAATCAAATATTCGGGCTGCGTCAAGAAACAGAATAATAAAAGAGTGTGTATTAGACTACGCATGAATGTGAACGTAGCAAGGAGTCGCGCGGCGAACCATCCGCTCTGCCTAGCCTTGCGGGGAATCGGCGTGATAGTTATTCAATCAGTCGGTTATATACACTCAGTATCGCCCTGGTGACAGACCGGCATTCTAGCCGTGTTCAATTTATTTATTTTATTTATTATTTTACTTCAGCATACAGTCAATTGCCCATCCCACTAGGCATAAGCCTGTGTTGGGATGGCAATTTGCAAAAGTGGTTTTTTAGCTACTCGTACATAGTAACATGTTAATATCGAAAATATAGTACATTCGATCCAGAAACTGCGACAACGCCGAATACGCTTCAGTTTTGGAAGAACGTGTTGAATTAGAGTGGACTGTAAAAACGAATATACTTGGTGGATGATTCAATTGTATTTTTTTGGGTAAGATATAGAATCTACATATTAAGAATTAAATTAAACTTGGTTTTTAAGGTGAGTAATGATATTGCTTTTAAAGAAGCTTTTGGTTTGTATGTTTCTGATGGTGCTGGGCAGAGAATTGAATTGCTTAGTGGCGTTGTACTTTGAAGTTTTTTGTCCGTAAGCGGTTTTATAGGCTGGAATATTAAAGAATATATAAATATCAATGATCAGATCTGAATAGCCCAGTAACCTACAATCAACTTTCCTCTTCCCCATCTCCTTCCCCGTAAGTATTCCCTTCAGCTTCACAACATGCCCCGATCGGGAATGCGATAGTCTCACTGGCTCGGGGCAGTCGTGACTCTTGTACGGTATTCGCATTTAAAAAAATACCCATTGTATAGTGCAACGTATTGACAGGGTTAAGTGAGTTTGCGAGCTTCCTGTAGGTAACACAAATAAATAATCTGTTCGTAAAAAGCTTTTGTTACTTTGAGGAAGAATTAGTGCAGCTGTTTAATGTGTACTTTGATATTAATTTGTAGCATAATGCACATTGATATTACAGCTGCAACACGTTCGCCGTTTCCCGCAACACACTATGCCTTGGCACACACACTCCTTGCTTCATTCACATTCATACATTGTATCATACATACTCTACTGTTATTCTGACTCTTGATATGGTCTGATCTAAGTATTTGATAATAATAATAATAATTTCTTTATTAAATTCCTTATACATGACAAACTTTTAAATTTAATGCATATAAGAAACAAGATTTAATTTTTACAAAATAAATACAAATTAAAGTACCATATACGAGGCCTGTTCAAAAGAAAAGGTGAATTTTGAATTTTCGCGGGCTGTGTACATTCGATTATCGATTTTATTTTTGTTATGTTGGTACACATATGTTTATCATATGTTAGCGTTATCAACCATTTTGGATTGGTGGTTTGTTTTTGACAACTGGAAAGGTTAGTCACGTTTTTGTGTGTTCTTCGATTTTTTATTTTTGAAAAAAATGTAACAAAGAATAAAATCCATGATTTGTTTTTCCACAACTCCAGGACGCTCATCGTCATTAACATCTTCTCGGCCTTCTGTAAAGTGCTTGTACCACTTATAAACACTTTTTTTTAGACAAAGTAGACTCGCCGAATGCCACAGTCAACATTTTAAGTGCGCTGGAGCACTTTGTTCCATTTTTAACGCAAAATATAATACATGTTCTTTGATCCATTTTTTTCAAAAGTAAACAATCGAAGAACACACAAAAACGTGACTAACCTTTCCAGTTGTCAAAAACAAACCACTAATCCAAAATGGCTGATAATGCTAACATATGATAAACATATGTGTACCAACATAACAAAAAAAAAAATCGATAATCGAATGTACACAGCCCGCGAAAATTCAAAATTCACCTTTTCTTTTGAACACGCCATGTAGATACGCAAGAAAAATAATTAAAAAATTCAGACAATGGTGATGATCAGGTCAATGAGGAGAAACTCTTTCAATAATCAATAGGATTTCACTTTTGAATCTCTCCTCACTGACATGAAATAAGTCGATATCGGAAGAGATTTTGTTCAGGAGCAAAATACTCCTCCCCACCGGCAGATCCATTGGCAGGTTGGTCCTACAGACAGGAAGATAGAATAATCTATGAAGACGCTGTCTTAGATAGTCATCAGGAACATAGAGACTTACGCTCCACTTGATCCACTTGCTCGTGCCATCGTGTCTACCTCGGGCGACCCCGACTTCTTCTACTATACGCTTTTGCGTCGTACATTCTCTTTTCACTCCTTTCTTTGTTCACCCGCTCTGTGAGTAAAAAAACAAATGCCTAAACCATCTGAACGTCCCTTTCTTAATCCTATTAACGACGCTTACATCAGGGCCCGTAGATTCTTTAATAGTACACAACGGCTGTCCTTGCATAAATCACAAGTGCAGCCCACACTTGAATTTGGCAGCCACCTCTGGTCTGGAGCTTCACGTTTGTTCACTCAACTACTAACCGGTATTGATTGCAGAGTTGTTGCCTTGAGTTGGGTTGGGCCAAATCTGCTATTCACTATTCACGATCTGTCGAGACGAACTATTATCCGCCTGACTGAACCGACTAATGGAACATTTCCTCTACAGTAAGAACTAACTCAAATCAAAGTGTAATTTAGAAGTACGTAGACAATATCGATAAGAAGGAACAAGGTTTATCGTTATATTTAAAATATTACCAAATTGTTTTTAGTAATTTCTTTTTCGTTTTGAAAGTTAGAAGCGTTGACTTCGTGTCTGTCTTTGATAACAACTCACATTAAAACGCCCTTGAGGTCAGTGACATTATATATATAGACACGTTATAGCCTTAGAATATTAACACAAAATGTGGCAAGCAAAACACACACGTCACCAGTAAATTCATCATTCAAATATCGGTCATGTATGACAAAGATAGACATTCATAGAATATATGTGTATGAACGAAACAGATCCGAAGTTCGGACCTCGTTCCATACTTGCTTGAAACGACCTCAAGCGACGCGTGACCGGTTATCACTAAATCGGCTTAAACACCGATCACACCAACTAGCGTGATTATTGCTTGCCGCTTTGAGGGCGCTACAACGTGTCTATATTTATGTAACGTCATTGCTTGAGGTGGTATTTCACGGAAATGGCGCTGCATAAATTAGCCATGTATTAATATCAGATACGGAATCAAAAATTAGCTTTGGTTTAGAGGACACCTCACCCTAGAAATAAACCGGCTAGGAACGTTCCCGAAAAAATGTGTGGGGAGCTAATAATAGAATATTTTCCATTGCATTCGTTCGTGTTGAACGGTGTCCGTTAAACGCCGATTGTCGGTCCGTTTCAGCATTAGAACAAGTTGTGATCAGCTGAATAGCGTAACTGTCATGTTGTTATGCTGATCACAATTTGTCAAAAAGCTGAAAAGGGTCTGAAATCAACGTTAAACGAGGACCATTAAAATGTCAAAAAAACGATGTCAAATTCAGCTGTATCAAATGTGACGATGTTAAATAAGACGATGTCAAATACGACTGTCAAATATGATGATGTCAAATTAGACGATGTCAAATAATAAGTGTCAATGTTACTGTTATGTACCCACCCATACAGCGATTGATAACACTTTGAACCTATTTGGCTGACCATCTATTAATTTGTTATCACCCATAAACTATTTATGTTATGATGAACTATTATGTAATTATTTGGGTAATAATCTATGTTAAATAATAAATGTAATGTTAAACTTTACTCCAACTGATATTGACATACCTTGTAAACATTGATTATTCTACCATTATATTAACTCCAAGTATCCTATGTGAATCGCTCATTCGTTTTGAAGATTCAATTAGTCTCGGACACAGTTAATATCAGTTGGAGTAACATTACGCTTCTGGTGTAGACATTACCCTGTAAAACTTTATACTATACAATAAATACAAATAAAGTGCAAAAGTGTTTTAGTACCAAAGAATCCATAACATTACATTCCTTTATTTGTTTATCCGCTCCACATACCCAAACCACCTAAGCGTCCCTTTTTTAATCTTTTTAATTACATTTACATCAGCCTCGCACTCTTTCCAGATATCCACATTCTTAACACAGTCTTACATGGTTTTATCGCACATCGCCTCAGGGATCTCGTTTCTACAGCATTGTCTAATTTCACATTTTCTCTGCCAGTTCCATGCCTTACTGCCATGCATCAGGGTTGGTATGAGCACTCCATTGTGGACTGCCAGCTTCGCTTCTTTGGACAATGTTTTATTAGCGCCAACGGCGTTCAATCCTCCATTAATGGAGTTTCTTGCATTTACCCTCTACTCCAGCCCTGGAGCTGTGTGGCTTATAAATCTTATGCTCATCTGAGAACACCAGTCATCCATATGGCAGAAGGAGTAGAAAGGAATATGGTCTAACTAACTCCCTAGAGTGGCTCAGAAATATTGATGTCCATCTTTGACCACCAATCACCACCGTATGACAGGAGTAGGGTCTAACTAACTCCCTAGAGTGGCTCAATAATATTGATGTCCATCTTTGACCACCAATCACTACCGTATGACAGGAGAAGGGTCTAACTAACTCCCCAGAGTGGCTCAGAAATATTGATGTCCATCTGTGACCACCAGTCACCACCGTACGACAGGAGGAATAGAAAGGCTTACCAGGATCTCTCTGCAGAAGGTAGGCGGACAGCGGCGCGGCGGGCAGGAAGCAGGGGACCCTGGCCTTCACCAGCTCGGCGATAGAAGAGTAGGACCTGGCGTTTGTGGTGCCTCGTTCTCCGACCAACGCGAACCATCCTGAGAACAAACGAACAACAAATAAGATCCATATTTTGATGTGATGATTCATTTTAAAATAGGACACAAATATTTTATTAATACTATTGAAACAACATTAAAATAATGAAAAAAAAATACCCAAAACAGAAAAAAATAACACCTAAGGTGTCAATTGGATTTGACAAACCGGATCTAGCATTACACCTGGGGCCCTAGCAGGAAGCATCGATATAGATTAATTTTGGCAGGTTAGTATAGGTCTCACCACGGAAGAGGGGGTGCCGGCCAATACTCACACAGATGCATAGCTTACGTACAGCGTGTCGAACTGAATGAATAGGACACGCATTTACAATATCAACATAAACACTCGCTGTCCCTTTTCCACTAGCGACAATAAGCAGGCGTAAACAAGACAAAGGGCTCTTTCTTTATGACACATCGTAAATACATCGCCACTGGAGCGTATACCGATACACAATAAACCCAACGCTATGCATGTATTGTTTGTTTCAACTCTCGTTGCGCCAGCTATAGCTGAGTAGACAGGCGCGTCAGATTCCTATCCGGGCGGCGTGGGTTCAATTCCTCTGCTAGCTAAGTCCTTATCATTGCACAAGCAACATCTTCCGCTTATTACGATGGCAGTGGGAGTTTTTCAAATATTGTCAGGTTATTCGTAACCAGGGAATGTTTTTTCGTTCTTTTTAAAGGAAAGAAAAACATTTTATCGACAGTATAGGTAATTTAGAATCGTTCCCGAGCCCGACTGCAGATCGCCAACGAACAAACGAACACTCACGTCGACTAAACACGCTTAATTTAGTCGATGTGAACTGTCGTTTGTTCGTTGGCAATCTGCAGTCGGGTTCAGGAACGATTCCAAACTACCGACACTGTCGATAAAATCTATATCAATGTTTCTAAGGCCCTTTTTTCCCACTGAAAAAATAAAATACAAGATACTTTACTGTTTCTTCAGCCTTACAACATATTCCAATAGGTGACGCCATAGTTCCACTGGCTCTGGGCAGTTGGGATTATTTTTTTTTTATTCATGTGAATACCGCACAAGAGTCTCAACTGCCCCCAACCGTCTAAAGCCAGTAGAACTATAGCATATCCGATCGGGGTATGTTGTGAGGTTGAAGAAAGTAGGGAGAGGAAGGAGATGGGGAAGAAGAAGGTTGGAAAGTACCTGTCTATTCAGATCTGGTCATCAAACAGGGTTAAAGCCATTTCAAGCAACATTTCAATTCTGAATGGTGGTCTTTCACCAGGGCGATACTTGGAGTATCTACCACTCTCGAATTGTTAGCTACAAATAAATAATAGTACCTACAAGTAGGTACAACTAACTAACCATCACGCCGTTTCCCCGCAGGGGTAGGCAGAGAGGACGGACCGCCATACAACTCTGTCTTGGCACACACTTCTTGCTTTATTTACATTCATACATCGTCTCATACATAATCTTCTGTTATTCTGACTCTTCACATGACCCGATTTAAGTATTTGATTTACTTGATCGTGTCATGTCTTTCTCGGGCGTCCTCGACTTCTTCTTCCATTAACTTTCGCATCATATATTCTTTTCACACTTCTTTCTTCGTTCATTCGCTCTACATGCCCAAACCATCTAAGCGTCCCTTTCTTGATCCTATCCATTACGCTCATAACAATAAACATGGAACCATATAAAAAGTAGGTACAAAGATTCGTTTAATCAATTAACAGAGTATTCGCTCTTTGTGGCACCAATGGTGCATGATGCATAACTTTCAGATGACGTCACCGAGCGTAAGTGCATTATTGCGAGTGCAGCCTGGTGGCGGGAGGTTGGCGAGTGGGTGGGGGGGAGGGGGAGGGAGGAGGGCAGTGACCCGCAGAGGTCATCCGATGCGCCGGACCGCACTGAACTAGTATAATGATGCATTGTGGCGCGGGCAATAGTGCAACAAACCGCGTGGAACTCTATTGCAATACTGCTGATGCATTGCAAAAGGCTGTGTGAATCTTATGTTTAAAAAAATATATATTTTTATTTGATGTTAACGGCACTACTCGATGATTTTCAAAAATTTGTGCGGCGCTGAATGAAGGCAGCGGGCAGAGGAAGATGGGGAAGAGAAAGGTTAAAAAATACCTGGCTAGATCTGGTCACTAAACATGGTTAAAGCCAGAGTGGTAGATACTCCGAGAATCGCCCTTGTAAAAGACCACTATTCAGAATGGGAACGTTACTCGAAATGGCTTCAGCCGTGTTTGAGGATCAGATCTGAATAGCCAGGTACTTTCCGACCTTTCTCTTCCCCGTCTTCTCCCTCTACCTACTACCTTAAGCCTCACAACCTTGGAGTAAAACTATATATGCGAGAGAGAGAGAGAGAGAGAGAGCTAAATATTTTTACCCAAACTATACAAATTTACGACAAAGCACTTTCTCTGGGTTATTACGTCGTAAACCGTGAGACAAAGAGATAAGACAAGTTGTCACTGGTGGTCTCCGTGAGATAATATCGCACCACTTTTTAGGTATTTAAAAATGTTTTTTGTTTTTGAGGGTATATTCTATACGTTTGTTGATAACAATACTGTGAAAAGGTGGTTGTACAAAGAAACAAAACATGATGTCGACATGTGCTAGGAATGGATGTAAAAAGGTGTGTCCGTAAAAAACCATAGCCACGCCTGAGTCAGAAAAAAATCAACAATCCTAGAGTTTTGATCACTCAGTATAGTTTATATATATATAGTTAAATATTACTTACTCCACTTTTTTTCTACTCTAGATCCGACAGCTCGGGCTACAACCATTATAAATATGTGCTAATTTTAATATGTTAGTTGTAAGTCACTAGTTATTAAGTATTAAGCATAAGTTAATATTAAGTCTCAGTTTTAATATCATGTTAATTATACTGTAAAGCGCCCTAGAGGTGATATTTCTGTCACGAAAACGGCGCTATATAAATCAACCAATTATTATTATTATTACACTGTTTCGCAATATTATCCCTCATGGTATATTATTGCTCTGCGCTCACAGCATACCCCTATTGGGGATGCCATAGTCTCGCTGGCTCTAAGCGGTTGGGAGCAGTTGGGACTCTTGTGCGGTATTTACTATAATTTTTTTAAAGGGCGATACTGAGTATCTATCTACATTAAGAGCGCCTCATCTGCTCTGGTAATTTAAGTGCGAGGCTGACTGAAATGTAATTTCATACCACACTAGAGATCAAACTGCCAGGAGCGGGTGGAACAGTGGCACACAATTTTTTAATCAGAAGAGGAAGTTGGGTGGTGCCTTTCTATTCAGATGTAGTCACTAATAGTAAAAGCAGTTCCGATATTTACACCAGGGCGATACTTAAAAAAGGATCGAGATCAGGAGCATAGTGTTTTTTTTTTTTTTTTTTAAGAAAGACAAACATTCCCGGGTTACGAATTACCTGACAATATTTGAAAAACTCCTACTGCCATCATAAGAAGCGGAAGATGTTGCTTGTGCAATGATGGAGGACTTAGCCAGCACAGGAATTGAACGCACGACGCCCGGGTGGGAATCCGACGCGTTTGTCCACTCAGCTACCGACCGGTCATATTAGTGTTATATTTCCAATATTTTTTTTAATGAAAGATTTGACAAGACCCGGATTAAATGAAGGAGGAAATATAAATACCGGCAGTTCTCTCCACACGCGTGTAATTTTATTATAACCAGTTAGAGAAACCACTCGCTTTCGTGCTGCCGACATCAACTGTGTACGTATGTTCCGCTCTTGTAGCCGCGGGGGATCAAAAATGGCTAGTTCCTCAGAGCAGGTTCCATTTTAAAACCTGCTAAATAGACTCAGCATCGGCCGTACATTAGATATGGCAATTGATGTGTTAGCAACATTCTTTAGTCGAGATAAACTGCCTTCGGCAAAGAGTCGGCCCTCCACGCTTGCGACTAAACACAAAATATCACAAATTCCAAGATTTCCTAATTTAAATTCACTATTCAGTTTCTATAAATAAAACAATATTGGAAGGTGTGGGCTTGGGCGCTAAAACGAACAATCTGGAAGTATGTTGTCTATTGTATGCTGATGATGCGGCGCTGATTTCTGACAGTATGGAAGAACTGCAATCTCTCGTGTCAGAATGAACCAAATATGTATGCAGAATGAGTTAATGATGAATGTAGGTAAGTCCAAAGAAATGGTGTTTAAAAGAGAGAGTACGAGACCAGGGTGCAATAAAGTTGTGATGCATCATTCACAACTATATTGCACGTATATGAGAAGATGACGGAAAGGACTGAAGACCGGAGAAGAATGACGAGGGTTCACAGCCAGTGGAGAGCATTTGAGGATGAGCTTAAATCCCACCCTGAAGTGTTTTAATTTAATAAGACTAACTCTTCGATAAAATATTTTATTTTATTTTTTACATTAACAGCGTGCAATATAGTTGTGAATGATGTAAACTTGGAGGAAATGGATGAGTTTGTGTATTTGTGAAGTACGTTTACGAGAGACGGAAAGGCTGACAAGGATATTGAAAGAAGGGTGAATGCAGGAAACCCCATTAATGGAGGACTGAACGCTGTTGGCGCTAATAAAACATTGTCCGAAGAAGCGATGCTAGTGGTCCACAATTGAGTGCTGATACCGACCCCGATGTATGGCAGCGAGGCATGGAACTGGCAGTCAAAGGATGAAAGAAGACTGAATGCTGTAGAAATGAGATCCCTGAGACGTATGTACGTAAAGCATATATGACCGTGTTAAAAATGTGTAGATTCGGAAAGAATCTAAGACTGACGTAATGAATTCAAGTTATTTAGCGATTAGAAACATATGAAAACATGAAAATTGACAGAAAATGTATTTACGTTAGGGCAGCAGAACTGAATTTTCGATTTTGAATCTTATCATCCGTTGCTGGAAATGACTTTAGCCAAGTTTGGTGACCAGATCTGAATGGTCAGGTACTTCCCCACCTTCCTCTTCTCCATATCCTTCCCATCCCTGCTACCTTCAACTTCATAACATACCTCGATCGGGAGATGGTTGAGAGCAGTTGGGAGCGGTATTCACAAAAAAAGGTCGTGTCGTCAAATACTTTGGAGACAGGAGAAGTAATTTATTTGTTTAGAAATATTTTTTCGGTGGGCGGGACACTTGGACCCTCCTCCCACGTGATCGACGTTGGCCTCAGTCCAATTTATATAGACAAGCCATTTTTAAGCCACCATTACAAACTGTCTTTAAATTTAATGAAAATCAAATAATAAATTTGCATAAGACCACAAATTTTATTTAAATTTTATTTAAAATTTTATGATCTTTTATTTTTATTTCTCATTATTCGTTAATCACCTTTTTAGTGGACGCTTTGCCTCTATCATTTATTATTATCTGTCACTTTTTCTCTGTTCCTTTGTTATAATTCTATTATTTTCTCACTGTACTCCTATTTTATTTTCTATTGAGTACTCCCTCTGAATTTATATATAACCGCACACTGTGTATTTTTGTTTATTTAATTTTGTAACCTGATGATGCTTAGGCTAAGCGAAATCAGTCGGTCATAAAAATTAAAATAAAATCTGTGGTATTATACAAAGTTATTATTTAATTTTCATTAAATATGTCAAACCACAAAATGATTGCATTCTACGAAAATATGTCTTTAAATTTGTTCCTGCACGCCAAACGCGGGCCCATGAGAACAGGACATTTCTAGGACTCGTTATTGTGTACAACAGCTCTGCCGCAGAACGATTTGTCGGCCCCTGTGCTTCCTCCCTCTTACAACATGAGTCTCTTCAAGACCCATGTTCACTCCTTTCCTCAAAATCCATCTTCTCTTTTGCTTGCACATTTAAAACATAACCGAAACTAAGGCTACCCGAAGCCAGTAAGATTCTTACGCGAAACCCAAATTTAAAAAAATACCCGATTCGGTTCCACGGCATGACCACTGGCAATTTAGTCCTACAGGCCGGGAGATAAAAAAGTCTACCCTCTCGATGACGATGATTACCTCCAGGAACGTAGAAATGAATGCTCTCCACGAAAGCTGAGTTTTTTGACCATCCACGAATCAATCTGAATCTTCTGAATTGTTACCTCATAGCTGAGGATCGTCATGACTCGTACTCCAACAGCCACGATGAACCAGGCTCCTCACTTTATCACGGAACATGTAGAGCTACGGACACAGACATTCCGGAGGCCTGTGATACTTAATCAGTCCAACGCTCAGAGCAAGAATATACATGTATATGGAGGGACAGCTAAATATTTTTACCGAACTTATACAAATTTACGATAAATCACGGTTTTTACGTCGTAACCGTGAGAGAGAAAGAGACAAGACAAGTTCTCACATAATCACGTTCTTAATAAGTGTAATAATTTCCGTAAGCATGTTCTCCGTCTCCCGCGTCTCCGGCGACTCCGCCCACTACGTTTTGTTATGCGACATAGCAGGACATGACTTAACGGTTTTTTAGGTTATATAAAAAAATATTTGAAAATGATAACATAGTCGCAAACTCAGAGTAAGAATATATAATATAACCCAACCTATACAATTTTACGATAAAAAACTTTCTCCTGGTTTTTACGTCGTAAACCGTGAGAGAGAAAGAGATAAGACAAGTTCTCACACAATATAGCACCGATTTTTATGTATATAAGCATGTTTTTCGTCTCCCGCGTCTCCGCCCACTACGTTTTGTTATGCGATATAACAGGACAGAATTCCTATATACAGTTTATATCCTACATTTTTGTGAATGACAATACTGTGAAAAGGTGGTTTACAAATAAACGAAACATTATGTCGACATGTGCTATGAATGGATGTATAAATACTCTAGTCTTGGTCCTATCCACGCCCGAGTCAGGCGAACATCATCAATACTGACTACAGAAGCGCTCCCTCCTGTATATTACTGCTCTGAGGTCCTCATCTGCTTCTCCCGCTTTCCACTTTGCCAGTGACTGTGAACTTCTTCAGGTTCGAGTTTTCAATTTGACGAACAAGGTGTCCAAATGATAAGTTTAAGGCAGACGGTCGACAGTTTATTTGTATATGCCTCGCTCTACCAGAATGAATAATTGGGGTGTCATGGCTCTGAAGATCGCTGCAATACACAGAGCTTCCAACTCGCAACCTTTGTGCCAACAGTCTGAATCTTTAACCACTTGACCAGGCTGTCTAACGATCGACGCGTTATCTACAGCATTATCTGTGCAACTTTCTAATAAATCTATGGGTGCATTTTGCTTTCAATAGCAATCAAGATGCAGCCAGATTTGCATAACACCAACACGCAATGGAGATTTTCTCTCCGGAGAAAAACTATATCTTGCGTCAAAACGAGCTGCGTGATTGGAGGATAATGACCTTTTGTCGGACGACCAGACTTCCCTGGTAAATGGAACCGTTTCATTTTACTAAAATTAAATTATTAAACTGCGTTCAAAAGTATTCTCTCGCATATCGCTAGTGACAAGACAATACCTCGAAAATCAAAGTGCGAATTGAGCGATTGAACTGTTAGTTCAATTGGGGCGTTCACCGTGAAGGGTTCATTTTAAAGAACTTGTAGATCCTGAACCGTTCACAAAACTTTGAAGTCTGCTTGCATCTCACATAGTATAAATTTTACAAGGAATACAAAAAAAATGTCGAGAAATCTGAATTGCTACATAAATTAACCGTTATAAAAAAATACTAATAATATCTTTAAGTCTAATGTACCCTTATTTTAACTTCTAATCCGTGGGATAGGCTACCATAGAAATAGAGCAGTCGGGAGAGATAACTGGTTTTAAGTTTTTACAAGAAATTACTTTAAATGAAAAAAAAATGTGACTTACGAGATTTGGCCAGGTTGTGTATTTTTTCTGTATCAGTATACACTGAAAAGTCACTTTTGACAAATGGGTAAGTTATGAGGTTTTGTTTTTACATGAGCGATACGATGGACACCAAAAAAGGACTCAATATGAAAAATATACGATGTTACGATACATTTTTAGGGCCAGGTGGCAACTATGTGACAAATGGTTTTGACAAAGGCAGAAATCGGCTAAAACGAATTTCTCCTGTTGGCATCAGAATGTTTTTTATTTAACTAACGAAAAATAAATCTAAACTTACATTTAAATGTAAAGTATATTGGAGATTTTTTAAAATACAGTTTTCGTGTTAAATTTATAGAACTCCATTTAATTATTTATAATTTAGTTAAATATTTTTTTTAAATTTCTACTAATACAATAGTTTATTTTTAGTGACAGCTGTTTTGGCGTGAGTTTGATAATGGCCCTGGACGCGGAAACAGCTGTTATTAAAAATAAAAACAATAAAACTAGCAGAACTTTAACTTTTTTAGCACTTTTCGTAGGATTTGTGCTGAGTGTGTAAAGAAAACCCTATGATTTTTATACGTACTAAGATTTCAATTCATATCTGCATACTAGTGTGAAATGTATTAATTTCTTTCTTACTAGATGTGTGAAAAAATAATTTGCATACATCTAAATAAAAATACAAAAACAAACAAACAAGAACTTAATAGTTATATAATTACAATCATTTTATATTTTTTTACATTATAAATTTAACAACGCATTCACCTTAAGTATCCCTCCAGTTCTTGAAAGTAGGCCCAACTAAATTTAACTAAATTTGTTTCCCAAATAAATCACACGTGGTCACCCCACAAAAACGTCGATACATGTTATTTTTGCATAATCAGTTTGGAATTAATTCAGCGATGTTATTGTCTGATCTGCGGGTATTGGCTTAGTTGATGAGGTTCTACACACACAACGACGCGCGGCGTATCGTGGTGTGCGTGACAAGTTCCTCTCAGAGATCAGGGTAGTGGTTCATCGCGGTTCGTTGTGTAAGCTATGCTGGATCATCGTGGTTCATTGTGAGTCATGCTGGATTATCGTGGTTCATTGTGAGTCATGCTGGATTATCGTGGTTCATTTTGTAACATGCTGGATTATTGTGGTTCATTTTGAGACATGCTGGATTATCGTGGTTCAATTTGAGACATGTTAGGTTATCGTGGTTCATTGTGAGTCATACTGGGTCATCGTGGTTCATTGAAAGCCACGTGGCCCGGTGAACTCTTTTAACGAACTCGGTTTTACCATAAAACTAGAACCTATTTGGGGTGTGCTGTCAAGTTGAAGGAAGAATGAGGGAAGAGAAAGAGGAAGGTTGCAATAGGGCATAGTATTTTGGTCTTTGGTCAAATTCAAATTCATCATACCTATATTAATTAATACCATTATTTAAAAATAATAAATTTAATGAAATGAAAAGGTTAATATATTTATTTTAATATTATTGAATTTTTGGGAAGGGAAAAAATTGCCAAAAACAAAGTGCAGAGGTCCTGTAGGAATTACTCCGTTCGGAGGACCATTTTCGGTATTTTATATTAAAATATAGAATTCACGTCGAATCTAGCGCTTTTTATGTAAATGGTTGGATCCTGATTCACAGTAATCAACGTGACATCCAAAATTACTAGCACCTTAATATCAAATGTATAATATTATCACACTCCAAAGCATCGAAGTAATAAGAGTTTTTCATATTCGGACACCGTGTATTAAATATATTTATGTATATATATATATAAATGTCGTCGCTGTAGCATTTGCGTGCCTGCACGCCTTGGATCCTGGCCCTTAAACAAAGCCGGCGTGCCTGCACGCCAGCGAAGTTTAAAGGTTAAAGCCAGATGCATTTCTGGTCCTAGAAATGAACATTGCGTTTGTTTAATTCTTCGAGTATAAATAATTCATGTATATATATAATTTGTTTTTCTATATTATTTAATCTTATCTTATCTTTCCAATATGACTAAGAAATGTGAACTTGAATATAAACGCGAATGTTTAGTACAAAAGATAAAGTCGCATTCAATAAAAAAATCGACTGTCTCATTACGGATATGTGCCAAGGTGGTGATCGAAGTTCATTGTGTGATAAATTGTATGCAGAATAAAAAAAACATTAAAATATAAGTTTTTTTAACTACATAAATGATCAGATTCGTTCTACTGGTGGTGTGCCTGCTGTCAGCAGGTAAGAAAACTTTTAATTACAATAAATTATTGCTAAATTCCTACTTCTACAATAATACTTATTTACATTTACGAAGTTTTTCAAATTAGTGAAATCATATTTATTTGATTCCCATTGGGCTTTTACAGGAAGAGTACATTGTTAAGCATTTGTAACAATGAAGTAACATAGCAACAATTGTATAAGAATAGAATAATAATGAAATTGATAAGAAGGAAACAACAAATATAACAAGAAAGAAACAACATACTCAATTATATATGACATACAACATGTTCAATTTACCTAATTATCTTGTATAATTGTTAATTTATTATTTTATAATTATTACTACAAAATTTTTAGGTTTTTTAATTTTATTTATACAAAATTTTTTTTTTTCAAAAGTAAAACATCGAAGAACACACAAAAACGTGACTAACCTTTCCAGTTGTAAAAAACAAAGCACTAATCCAAAATGGCTGATAATGCTAACATATGATAAACATATGTGTACCAACATAACAAAAAAAAATCGATAGTCGCATGTACTCGTACACAGCCCGCGAAAATTCAAAAATTCACGTTTTCTTTTGAATAGGCCTCGTACTTTTCTGTTATTCTGACTCTTCACATGGCCCGACTCAAGTATTTAGTTCACTTGATTGTGCTACGTCTTCCTCGGGCGTCCCCGACTTCTTCTTCCATTCACTTTCGCGTCATATATTCTTTTCACACTCCTTTCTTCGTTCACTCACTCTACATGCCCAAACCATCTAATCGGCCATTTCTTGATTCTATTCATTACGCTGACATCATAAGCCTTGCATATTTTTTTCCGGATATCCACATTTTTAACATGGTCATACATCATTTTACCGCAACAGCCTACAGAATTCAGTCTACTTGAGAATATAATACTGTAAAATATATTTCCCAATATACAGGGTGCGATACTTGAAAATATAATACTGTAAAATATATTTCCCAATATACAGGGTGTAATAATGGGGGGGAGGGCAGTGACGACGTGTCAAAAAAAAATTATAATAAAAAAAAAACAGGAGCCGCTATCGGCCACGTCCTGTAAATCAAATTAATTATTTCTAATTTTGAAACTGCTTATTCGTGGTGGTAATCCATTTTAATGATTTTAATACCATTTTTTTTAAATAATAATACCAATTTTTTTACTTTATTCCACTTTTTTTATTTAAGAATAATTAATAATAATTTATTAAAATAGTGAAATAAAGTTAAAAATTTGGTATTATTAAAATCATTTAAATCCAATTAAAATAAATTCTGTTTATTTCCCCAGCCTCCGCGTTCGACGAAGACGAAGAACTAGACGAACTAGACGAACTGGCCGAACTAGATGAACTAGATGAACTAGACGAACTAGAAGAACTAGAAGAACTAGAAGAACTAGACGAACTGGACGAACTAGACGAATTAGACGAACTGGATGAACTAAATGAACTAGACGAATTAGACGAATTAGACGAATTAAATGAACTAGACGAACTAGACGAATTAGACGAACTAGACGAATTAGACGAACTAGACGAATTAATTATTGGAGGAGACTATATCGATATTGATGAAGCACCATGGAGCGCGTCCATTCAGTTGTTAGCGGAAGCCCAGTGGAATGGGCTTAAACCCGTTTGTTACGGGGCCATCGTGTCCTCCACAGTCATCGTCACGGCTGCGCAGTGCATTGCTGAGTGAGTTTCAAAAATATCATATCTCATGGAGGGATTTGGCCTCCTCCAGGAATGCATTCCCCTCAAACAAACAGTCCACCTTTTCTTAGCTCTGCATCTTGGTCAGGGCATTGCTGAGGGAGTTGCGAGAATGTCATATCTCATGGAGGGATTTGGCCTCCTCCAGGAATGCATTCCCCTCGACCAATCAGTCTACCTTTTCTTAGCTCTGCATCTTGGTCAGGGCATTGCTGAGTAAGTTGCGAGAATTTCATATCTCATGGAGGGATTTGGCCTCCTCCGAGAATGCATTCCCCTCCACCAATCAGTCCACCTTTTATTAAGTCTGCATCTTGGTCAGTGCATTGCTGAGTGAGTTGCGAGAATATCATATCTCATGGAGGGATTTGGCCTCCTCCAAGAATGCATTCCCCTCCACCAATCAGTCCACCTTTTCTCTAGTCTGCATCTTGGTCAGTGCATTGCTGCCTCGTGAGTTGCGAGAATTTAATATCTCATGGAGAGATTTGGCCTCCTCCAAGAATGAATTCTCCTCCACCAATCAGTCAACCTTTTCTCAAGTCTGCATCTAGGTCAGTGCATTGCTGAGTGAGTTGCGAGAATTTCATATCTCATGGAGGGATTTGGCCTCCTCCGAGAATGCATTTCCCTCCACCAATCAGTCCACCTTTTATTAAGTCTGCATCTTGGTCAGTGCATTGCTGAGTGAGTTGCGAGAATATCATATCTCATGGAGGGATTTGGCCTCCTCCAAGAATGCATTCCCTCCACCAATCAGTCCACCTTTTCTCTAGTCTGCATCTTGGTCAGTGCATTGCTGCCTCGTGAGTTGCGAGAATTTAATATCTCATGGAGAGATTTGGCCTCCTCCAAGAATGAATTCTCCTCCACCAATCAGTCAACCTTTTCTCAAGTCTGCATCTAGGTCAGTGCATTGCTGAGTGAGTTGTGAGAATTTCATATCTCATGGAGGGATTTGGCCTCCTCCGAGAATGCATTTCCCTCCACCAATCAGTCCACCTTTTATTAAGTCTGCATCTTGGTCAGTGCATTGCTGAGTGAGTTGCGAGAATATCGTCTCATGGAGGGATTTGGCCTCCTCCAAGAATGCATTCCCCTCCACCAATCAGTCCACCTTTTATTAAGTCTGCATCTTGGTCAGTGCATTGCTGAGTGAGTTGCGAGAATATCATATCTCATGGAGGGATTTAGCCCCCTCTTTTCTGTATTCCAGAGGGCACGAGGCGTGTGTCGCACGAGCTAAAGGAGTATCAAACAATGCTTACAGATTAATAGAAAGGCCCGATTGTTCACATACACTTAATTTCGCCCCTTTGACTGCTGATTATATATTTGTGATTGTATACGGTGTCCGGACGAATCTAATGATTTGTACATTGTTTTTATCCACAGTAATCAGCCGCCAAGCAGCTACCGCGTAAGGGTTGGTTCGTTTTCAACCGTTTTCTTAGGACAACTGTTCGAGCCTAAATGGCTGCTGGCCCACGAGGAGTACGACGAACGCTTTCACACCAACGACATCGGGTTGGTTTATCTGTATGAACCCATCACAATTGCTACGGCAAAGCCAGTACCTCTTCCGTTTCAGGGAGACGATGTCGATGTTGGGGCGTATCTCACTGCCGTGGGTTGGAAAGAGTTTACGGTAACTATATACTCGCTTATACCCTTAGAGTAGATAGAGTGGTACCTATCCAAGGCAGTGTAGTCAGTTTTTGATGATTTTCGCCGGACTCGGCAGACCTGGGCGTGGCTAGGACGAGGGCTTGCGTATTTATGCATCAATTCATAGCATACTCGTATGTGGACATGTTTTAGTTTATTCGTATAACCACTTTTTCACAGTACTGTTATAAACAAAAATGTAGGATTTAACCTAAAAATCCGTTGAGTTATGCCGCATAACAAAACGTAGTGGGCGGAGTCGCCGGAGACGCGGGAGACGGAGGACATGCTTACATAACTCAAAGCGGAGATATATTTTGTGAGAACTTGTCTTATCTCTTTCTCTCTCGCGGTTCACGACGTAAAATCCGGAGCAAGTGTTTTATCGTAAATTCGTATAGGTTGGGTAAAAATGTTTAGCTCTCTCTCCATATATATTCTCGCTCCGAGGTAAGAAGTAACATAGAATACAACTCAACGATCTGGTCCCCATACTTTATAATAATTTCCCAATAATATAACAATTAAAATTGGGGGGAGGGTGGGTTGCAAAGATATTCTGAGAACGAAAGGAATTGGAACCGGTTCCTCGCCAAACCTAAAATGTCATTGGGGGAGGGGGTTGCTGGCGATATTCTGAGAACGAAACACAATGGAACTGTTGGACCTGTCCCTCGTTTCTCGCCCACGCTTCGAAGCCCTGCCGCAAAATGAAGTAGTTCTTTGTAGTATTTCGCACAGAGCGGTTACAACGCTAGGTTCAACCTTACGCCATCTGTCGTACCAAACTGCTGTTGATTAAGTTCACTCTTTCAGGAAACTGAAGACTTTTATGATGAAGAACTCCAGGAAGTGGCCACAATGACCGTGAGGGCTGAGCTGTGCCAGAAGTTGAAGACAGACATTCCACATATGACGGATGTTATCTGCGCCGTCGCAAGGGACTACTACCTGGGAAGCTGTTTTGCATACGCCGGAGGTGCTCTTATGGACGACGAAGTCATGGTCGGGATCTTTTCGTGGAGTCGCGGATGCCAAAGTGGAAAATTTCCCGGGGTTTACACCAAGGTGTCCAGCCACATGGACTGGATGCATGAACGTATGAATGTCACTTGGGCCTTCGCTCATAGCTTGGCTAAACTTCAACTGTGGAACAGCTGATGGAACCTACAGTGTTGCTTTTATAGATATGAATACGCATAGTCGGAAGAAATTTCCATCTGGCGATAAGTCTGCCTTTATACTCAGTCTATGTATTGAAAAATGTGAAGTATTGGTAAATAGATAGTGACTTCTCGAAAGGAAAAGTGACGGAACCAGGATTTTTATCTCCCCTGGTGCTTTGTTTCGGTTTTCTCCTTGTTTCTATCATTATAACTCAATGTCCTCACTGTCTACTGAAAACCATATACTCATTTTCATAAAATATTTATTGTTCTTTGGTTACTTGTCATATTTACACTGTTTGCATACTTAGAATCGTTTACTTATAATACTTGAATATTAATGTTTTATAAATAAAACACATAAACTTTGTTTATAACCACTTTATTATTTAATATTATGTCTACCGGTTTCAGAAGTACCCTTCCATCATCAGGACAATATTAAAATTGTCTTTTTAATATTGTATTGACAATTTTAAAATTTTTGACAACATTAAAATCTTTTTATAGGACAATATGGAAGGATACTTCTGAAACCGGTAGACATAATATTAAATAATAAAGTGGTTATAAACAAGTTTATGTGTATTATTTATAAATATGGCAAGCCACAAAGTAAATGCTTTTTACGAATAATTAATGTTTTAAGTACTTTAACTGTCCTCAATCTAATTTCCTTCTCTTTGATTTGACAAATATGTTAATATGAATTCATACGTTTCATGTGAATTTTTATACCCTAAGCTTCTGGTATTTTTTTTTTAAATCTGTTGATGTACTATACATGAACTGTTAGTAACAGTTAACATGTGAGAAAAAGGTTCAGATATGGTAACAGTCTGTTACCATATCTGAACCTTTTTCTCACATGATTTATGATAACGATCATGATTTTAGATAGTTTTAATTTATATACATAATATTATGTATTATTTTCTGCTTGTTAGTTAATCTTAATAGCATAATTAATTTAGTAAGAAGCGCACTTGAGGTGAAATATCACAAAACTGCGCTGCATAAGTTCACTATTGTTATTATTATTACAAAAAAAGTGCTAATATCATTTTTTCTAAACCGCCAGCCTTTCATCTCGCCCATTTAAAGAATAAATAAAGATAAAAGAAATGTTTGTTTTAATTTATTTCAACTATTTGTATTTACCTATTTTGTAGAACCATATTGAAAGGTGTGGGCTTGGGCGCAAAAATGAACAATCTGAAAATATGTTGCTGATATGCGGTGCTGATTATTACAGTGTGAAAGATTTACAGTTTTTCGTGTCTAGGATGAACCAAGTACGTATGCAGAATGAGTTAATGATGAATGTAAGTAAGTCCAACGTCATGGTGTTTGAGAGAGAGATTACGAGAACAGGGTGCAATATAGTTTGGAATGATGAATACTTGGAGCAAGTGGACGAGTTTGTGAATTTGAGAAGTATGTTCTAGAGAGAAGGGAAGGAAGGCTGATAAGGATTTTGAAAGAAGGGTGAATGCAGGAAATTCTATTAACGGAGGACTAAACGCTGTTGGCGCAATAAAAAAAAATGATTAGCAGTCCACAATGGAGTGCTTATACTAACCGTGATGTATGGCAGTGACGCATGGAAATGTCAGAGGAAGGATGAAAGTAGACTGATGAATGCTGTAGAAATGAGACCCCTGAGTTGTATGTGCGTAAAACATCTATGACGGCGTTAAAAATATAGATAACCGGAAAAGGTGTAAGGCTGATATATAAGCGTAATGAATAAATTTAAGAAAGGGACGCTAAGCTAGTTTGGGCACGTAGAGCGCATGAAATAAAAAAAAAGGAGTGTGAAAGGATATATGACGCGAAAGAGAATGGAAGAAAGAGTCGGGAATGCCCGAGGAAGACATGGCACGATGAAGTTAGTCAAATACTTGAGTCGGGCCGTGTCGCGAGTCAGAATAACAGAAGAGTATGTATGAATGTGAATGAAGCAAGGAGTGCGTGCCAAGACAGAGTTATTATTAGAGGCGATTATTCATATGATGAAATTGAACAATTATTGAAAATGTCTTCATTAGAAAAGCGCAGGAAAGACTTCGATTTAATTTTCATTTACAAAATTATTAATTGTTTTATTGACTCACCTTCTCTGTTGCAACTTATCCAGTTCAACATTCCTTGCCGTAGACTCAGAAACAATGAATTGCTGTTCCTCAATCATCACAATACTAATTACGGGTATAATTCTCCAATGTCCAGAATGTCAAGACTTGTTAACTCAAGCCATGGTCTTGAAATTTTTGGTAGCAGTCTAAATGATTTTCGTCATGCTTTACGACTCTACTAAAACTTTGACTAAGACCATGGCTTGAATGTTCTCTCTTATGTCTATTTTGCCTTATTTTTGTCATCGCTTCATTTATTTCAATTTATATGCTATTCCTTCTCTGTTACTCTTTTTTATATTTCGTGTTTTATATGTATTTTTGTAATTGGACTTTAGTCCGTTAATTTATAAATAAATAAATAAATAAATATGGCGGTCCGTCCTCTCTGCCCACCCCTGCAGCGAAACGGCGTTAGTTAGCCCTAGCATCATAACGTTCTACTAACAATGTAAAAACAACACCCAGAAGCCATCTATGTTTCATAAAAGATTAATATATCTTATCTTCGCATAACTCTGGTTATCTTGCCCAATAGAAGAATTGCTAGATAATATGTATTTTGACGCTGTCACGCTTTCTTCTGAGTATTATTTTGATGAATAATAAGTAATTACTAATGTATTGTTATTCGAGAAAAAATACGTGGTATTTATTTATAGATTTAGTGTTTAATTTTTAAAACTCAATTTTAATTTTGTTTATAATTCAATTAAATTTAATATTATTACTACGGCGTTTAATGCCATTATTAAACTGCGATTAGGCCACACGCCACAGTCACTAAAAATAAAATAAAATAAATTAATTATAAAAAAATTACGAGATGTTTCTTGGCTTTTCAAGTTGAAAGCTGATTGTTTTGTTTGTGCATTAGTTCTACTGGCAAAAGTAAGTCGTGCGACACACATTTCAAATAGCAATAGTCATCGGCTATCGGAAGGCTGATAGAACCCAAACGCAATCCAAATACTATGTTTGGAGATCGCGCTTCAAGAGTTTCGGGGCCGAAGGCTTGGAATAAACTCCCTCCGGAACTAAGATGTATAACGAGCCCAACAGAATTTCGGTCCAAACTGAAAACTTACCTTTTCAGACTCTCATATCCTTAAATTCATTAAAAGAATCTCAACATAATCTGTCTCCAGACGAATCACCTTTAGATATACAAATTTTAACCAAATCCTGTACTGTACGACAAATTCAGAAAGTCATTTTTTTAATTTCACTCCCATGCCCTAAATCGTAAAAAAAAAATTAAAAATCGTAATTATAATTTTAAGTTAATAAGTGTGTATATCTGGTAGGACCTGCCAGGTAAGTATGTTCCTGTATATTTTCTTATTAAAACAAGGAATTAATATGTAATAATAGAAAATAAGATCTGTCCAGCGCCCTTGAGGTGATTTTTCACAAAAAACGGCGCTATGCAAATCATCCAAATATTATTATTATTATTGTAGAATAAAAATAATCGTCTGGTATATAATATATAATAGGTATTTTGAAAATTTTGAAAATTTCGTACGAACGTACCCGCAAGGAAATTAATTGTAATAATTAATGACATTCGACTTCGATATATTCATTTATTTATTTATAGGCACGATATATATATATATATTTTTGACGGTATCCATGGTCGAGTGATAAGACGCTCGACTACGAATCCAAAGGTCGCGGGTTCAAACCCAACGTGCCCCAATAACTTTTATTTAATTAATATGTGTCATAACACATTTAATTCAAATTAAAATAATTTTTAAAAAACTGTATATTTGCGGTACGTTCCAGAGTGGTAGATACTCTAAGTATCGCCCTGGTGAAAGACCACCATTCAGAATCGTAACGTTGCTTGAAATGACTTTAGCCGTGTTTGGTGACCAGATCTGAATAACTTGGTACTTCCAAACCTTCCTCTTCCCCCCCACCTCCTTCCCATCCCCACTACCTTCAGCCTTACAACATACCCTAGTTGGAGATGCCATAGTCTCTCTGGCTCTAGACGGTTGGGTGCAGTTGAGACTCTTGTGCGGATTCATATTAAGAAAATAAATATACATCATAGACCAACTGCTCCCAACCGTCTGAAGCCAGTGGGACTATGGCATCCCCAATTGGGGTATGTTGTGAGGCTGAAGGTAGTGGGGAGGGGAAGGAGATACAAAAGAGGGAGGTTGGGAAGTACCTGGCTATTCAGATCTGATCACCAAACACGGCTAAAGGCATTTCAAGCAACCTTTCGGTTCTGAATTGTGGCTTTTACCAGGGCGAATAATCAATTTCAAATTAATCAGTATCGGTTGAAAACGTTGCTTGAAATGGCTTTAGCCGTGTTTGGTGACTAAATCTGTATAGTCGGCTACTTTCCATCCTTCCTATGTCCCATAGTTTTATTTTATTTTTATAGTGAATACCACACAAGAGTCCCAACTGCTCCCAACCGTCTAGAGCCAGTGAGACTATGGCATCCCCAATTGAGGTATGTTGTGAAGCTGAAGGTTATGGGGAGGGTAAGAAGATGGGGAAGAGGAAGGTTGTACCTGGCTATTTAGATTTGATCACCAAACACGGCTAAAGCCATTTCAAGCAACGTTTCAATTCTGAATAATGGTCTTTCACCAGGGCGATACTTAGAGTATCTACCACTCTAGAACGTGCCAAATATACTATATATTATTTTATATGAATTAAATGTGTTACGACTCAAATTTATTCAATAAAATTCATTTGCGCACGCCGGGTTTGAACCCGCGACCTTTGGACTCGTAGTCGAGCGTCTTACCACTCGACCACGCAGGCCGTCGCAGCATGTCGAAATTGGCGATGCCACGATACTACTGGCTCTGGGCAGTTGGGCCTCTTGTGCAGTATCAACATTGAATAAAAAGCTAACCATTGGGAGAAATTTATGTTCATTAACAAGAAACGTAGAATCAACGTGAAGATATGTTTTTCCAAGCACATTTTGATGTCCTAATTAAGGTCGTTGGCGCGATCAAAAGTTCCCCACGTAACATTGTAATCTTATCAACATAATCGCATTGATTAATTTATCTTTCAGAAGACCTAATTAAACTTAGACCGTAAAACGAAATAACATTACAGACATCATTTCATCGATACCCAAGATGAATCGTTTTGTGATTTTTGTGGCGTGCCTCGTCTCGGCACAAGGTATTAAATTTGTGATTTTTTTAAATTTATTAAATTTGTATAATTTTAAAGGGTGTATTTCTAAATTGTATGAAATTATTATTGTAATTTTAAAGCTAATTTTTTTTTTGCTCTTTGAATGGTTATTAAATGTGACATTTTAACATTTGACATGTTAATTAATAAACTAACTAACTAACAATCACGCCGTTTTATCGCAGGGGTAGGCAGTGAGAAGGGACCGCAATACAACTCTGTCATGGCACACACTCCTTGCTTCATTCACATTCACACATCGTCTCATACATACTCTTTCGTTATTTTGAGTCTCGACATGGCCAGACTCAAGTATTTGATTCACTTGATAGTGCCACCTTGTCTTCGGGCGTCCCCGACTTCTTCCATTTTCTTTCGCGTCATATATTCTTTTCACACTCCTTTCTTCGTGTATTCGCTCTACATGCCCAAACCATCTAATCGTCAATTTCTTGATTCTTTTCATTACGCTCACATCCTTGCATTCTTTCCGGATATCTACATTTTTAACACGGTCATACATGGTTTTACCCCTCATACACCTCAGTGATCTCATTTCTACAGCATTCAGTCTACATTTAGACTTCCTCTTCTCCATCTTCTTCCATCTTCCTCTGCCAGTTCCATGCCTCACTGCCATACATCAGGGTTGGTATGAGCACTCCACTGTGAACTGCTTACTTCGCTTTTTTGATAATTTCTTATTTGCGCCAACCATTTATGAAGTTTCCTGCATTTACCCTTCTTTTAAAATCCTCATCAGCCTTTCTATCTCTCTAGAACATACTTCCTTAATACACAAACTCATCCACTTGCTCCAAGTATTCATCATTCACAACTATATTGCACGCTGTTCTCGTACTCTCTCATTTAAACACCATGACTTCGGACTTAGGGTTGGTATAAGCACTCCATTGTGGACCGCAAGCTTCGCTTCTGTGAACAATGTTTCATTGCGCCAACAGCGTTTAGACCTCCATAAATGGAGTTTACTGCATTCACCCTTCTTCCAATATCCTTATCAGCCTTTTCGTCTCTTGTCAATTGTTGCGATATTAACGAAGTTATTTTTACACCGTTCCAGCCTCCATTTACCCCATCTCCAGCCGCTTCCACGGCCTCCCGGGGGCGAGGCGGCTGGAGAAGATAGTGGGCGGAGAGGCCATCCCGATCGAGGAAGCCCCGTGGAGCGCCTCCATCCTCATGGTCTCCGGGACCAGCCTGTCTCACACCTGCGGGGGGAGCATCATTTCCCCCACCGTGGTGCTGACGGCTGCCCACTGCTTGGTTAGGTAAGCACATCACTAGTTATAAGTAATATGCAGTTAATATTAAGTCTTAGTTTTAATATTACGTTAATTATGCTGTAAAGCGCCCTTGAGGTCATATTTCTGTCACGAAAACGGCGTTATATAAATCAGCCAATTATTATCTGTTTGATTTTACTGATTAAACCGTTTTTACTAATGGTACTTTGTTTAATCATAAATCAGACTGAACTTTGGCTTCGTAAAACTTGCATTGATTTTCCTTTTGAAATATCTTTTTTTTTATAGTGAATACCACCACGAGTCACAACCTTGAAGGAACAATATATGGAGAGAGAGCTAATTCTTTTTACCCAACCTATACAAATTTGGGATAAATCACTTTCTCCGGAGACAACAAATTTTCCCGAATTATCACACCGCTTTGAAGTATTGTTAGAATGTTCTTCTTGTCCCGCGTCTCCGTTGACTCCGCCCACACGTTATGATATGCGAAATAAATTGACATAACTCAACGGTTTATTAGGTTAATTTTTTTTTTAACAATACTGTGAAAAAGTGGTTATACGAATAAACAATAACATTATGTCGACATGGGCTATGAATGGATGTATAAATACCCTAGCCTTAGTCCTAGTCACGCCCAGGTCTAACCTCGTCCGGCAAACCTCGTATAAACTGATACAGATCTCTCTTGTATATCATTGCTCTGAGGTCACAACTGTTCCAATCCGTCTAGAGCCAGTAGGAGTATGGCATCCCCAATTGTATGTTGGAGAGGGAGGAGATGGGGAAGAGAAAGGTGGGAAGTGCCTGGTTATTCAGATCTGGTCAACAAACACGGCTAAAACCATTTCAAGCAACGTTTCGATTCTGAATAGTGGTCTTTCACCAGGACGATATTCAGAGTGTCTACCACTCTGGAACGTGCGGCAAATTTACTATAATTTATTTTATATCGATTAAATGTGAAATAGCACATACTTACTCAAAAACATTTATTTGTTGCACGTTTTAGAGTGGTAGATACTCGTAGTATCGCCCTAGTCGCCCCAGAATCGAAACGTTGCTTGAAATGACTTTAGCCGTGTTTGGTGACCAGATCTGAATATCCAGGTACTTGCCAACCTTCCTCTTCCCCATCTCCTTCTCTTCCCCACTATCTTCAGTCTCACGACATACCCCGATTGGAGACGCCATAGTCTCGCTGGCTCTAGACGGTTGGGAGCAGTTGGGACTAGAGATGGTCGATATTCCTGTCCCGATTAAAAGGAACCGGTTCCAAGCCGGTCACTAGAACCGTCAATATTATTTCTCCGAGGAACCGGTTCCTTTTTTTGGCAAATAAAAATCGATATCATTTGGCCGATGAACCTATTTTTTTGTTGATTTGCTTCTACTTTTTTTGGGGAAGAATTTCTGTTGATTTGCTAATACTTTTCGATTTGAATACAAAAATCTCCTTCGTGGAACTTATCTGGCACCAGGAACCGGTTCCAAAAATAACTGGATAAAAAACCGGTTCTTCGCCGGTCACCGGTAACTGGAACCGCAGGTATTCCGATTCTGATATCGACCATCTCTAGTTGGGACTCTAGTGCGGTATTCACTAAATAAAAAATAATAAAAAAACAAACAAAAAACAAACATAATAATTAGAAAATGGGAATGAGCAGCAAATGGTACCAAGACACCCTTCTAAAGAGTCCTTCTATTTCCAGAAAGAAGCCCGAAAACCTCCGGGTCCGCGTCGGCTCCGCCGCCAACAACGAGGGCGGCCAGCTCATCGAGCCCCGCGCACTCCTCTTCCACGCCAACTTCAGCGCCATCACGGCCGCCCACGACATCGGGCTGCTCTTCTTGTCCGAACCCGTCACCATCGGCACCGCTTCCCCCATCCGCATGCCCCTCCAGGGAGACGCCGTGGATGATGACTCAACTGCCATCAACACGGGGTGGGGAAAACTTTCCGTGAGTATTTAAAGCATAGGTTCTCAACGTGAGGGATAACGCCCCCCTGTGGGCGTTTGTTACTTTCAGGGGGGCAGTAGAAAATCCAGAGAAAATTAGGGGGCGTTGGAAAAAGAGGGCGTTGGAAAAGGGGGGCGTTGGAAAAAATTAGGGGGCGTCGGAAAAATTAGGGGGCGTTGGAAAAAATAAGGGGGTGTTGGGGGAAAATAGGGGGCGTTGGAAAAAATAAGGGGGCGTTGGGAAAAATAGCCGGTCATCGGAACGGTCGATATCCTTTGTTCGTGTTTTTTTGGGCGAGGAATCAGTTCCAGTTCTTTTAACTTACAAATCTCTACCGACAAGTACTTTTTTTGGCGAGGAACCAGTTCCAGTTCTTTTCGTTTTCAAATCTCTATCGACTAGTACTTTTTTTGGCGAGGAACTTTTGTCGATTTGCTAGTGCTTTAGGAAAATAATACCAGGAAACGGTTCCAAAAAGAGCTGGGTAAATAGCCGGTTCCTCGGTGGTCACCGGTAACTGGAACCGCAAACGCGACAGATGGAATGGATGGAGAATCTATGATTTAGACCTTCCAATAAAATAAAATAACAGCTGAAAACTAACCAGCATTCGATATTTCTGTCCTGGTTAACCTTTAGGTGACTGAAAGGGTGTACCCGGGTACCCTTTTCGGTTTTCAGCATAGATTTTTAAAGTACTAGCAAATCAACAAAACCAAAGAACTGTGGAACCGGTTCCTCGGAGAAATAATATCGACTGTTCCAGTGACCGGCTTGGAGCCGGTTCTTTTTAACCGGGACAGGAATATCGAACATCTCTAGTTGGGACTCTTGTGCGGTATTCACTATAAAAAATAATGTAGTTTAATAACTTTGACATCGGTCAAGATGGCAAAAGTTTTTTGCAATGAATCATAATCAAATTGGTTTTGAACCCTCTTATTGTAATATGCTAATGATTCCAGGAAGACGGTCCCGTCCCAACAGCTCTGCAATCCGTACAGATACAAATCATCAACCAAGAAGTGTGCAAACAGACTGCCCGGGCAACAGTGTCCGACGGCATGATCTGCGCCGGCGTTGCGGAGGGGGGCAAGGGCTCCTGCAACGGGGACTCCGGGGGCCCCCTCACCGTCGGCGGCACCCTCGTGGGGCTCACCTCCTGGTCGGAGGGCTGCGTCAGGCCGGGCAGGCCGACCGTCTACACGAGGGTGGTGAGTTATATCGACTGGATCGAAGACCGAGTCGAGGAGAACGGCAACCAATAAGACGTTATGATTTACATATAACTTAATGCATTAAAAGGATACATATGACGTCACAAATAATTAATTTCTGCGTTTTTTTTTCTACATAACATCCCATCCCTTCCCGCTTGAAAAAAAATGTCTAAAATGAAAACTTTTTTTGACATTAACTCCACACAGGTTGAAGGAAATAATTTCCCTCAGAGCCTATTTCATCTTTGAGGATGCTGTGTGGAGGGTCTTTTTGATGAAAAGGAAGAAGTGAACCTGAGTCTCAAAGAGGCCCATGTTGAAGGAGGGAGGAAACACAGAGGCCAGAAAATCGTTTCACAGCCGAGCTGACACGAGCATGAATCGTAGAAGCGACCCGTTGTAATGTTTCCAATATCAACTGTATAGGTGTTAGGTGCGCCTTTGGCGAGTTTCCCAACTATGCGTTGGTGACGAAGGGATTAATGACGCTAGTTCCTCGGAGCATCTTCCGTTGCAATACCGGTAGAACAAAGAGAGCATTCCCACCTGACGTTTGTGCTCCAAAGATTGCAAACCGTTTAGATAGGAGAATCTATCAAACGGATCGCCTTGCGATTTGTACAAGGTCAGTAGTTGTGTACTATTGAAGAATCTGTGGGCCCTGTACAGTACGTTCGGTTTCTGAGAGGCTAACTTAACTCTGGCTACGATGGAGCCCCCGTGCCTCAGCTGGTCACTTAAGGTCACACCAAGCATGTCAATGGAAGGCTTGTTGGGAAGATTACTTCCTTTGAAGGAGACTAAATTGTCATTGCGATCCCTTTTAGTAATCAGACATGATTAGGTCTTTCAAACATTAAATTTGTCGAGATTATTCTTACCCCAAAAAGAGATTCTCTCGACTGAACGAACATCCATACCGTTTAAAAGAAAACTGAGGGGGCATTTTGGAAAGACCCCTCGCCTCTTAGGCCCCAAACAGGCCAAATAAACTGATTATCTGCTTAAGATAAAATTTCGATATTTAAAGATGTTTGATTAATTTTACACCTGAAGTAGGGAAAAATTGAGCTTACTTCGGACTTACGGACAGGCACACAACACATTCTATCGATCCATCTCTTCACTGGCATAAACGGTTCACGTTGTGACAAATACAATCTGTGATGTGACAAATACAATCTGTTATAATATACCAATGTTTCTTCACGACCATGGATAATTGTGATTAAAAAAGATAAGATGATATTGGTCGTCAGATGGCAAAAATAAATAAATAAAATAATGACTAACTTCGGAAGTTAATAATTCATAGATGGCTATAATTAATAAAGATTTGAATTCCTCCTACTTTTATCACTATGAGCTGATAATGATTCTAGTCTAATGATGGGGAACTTAGGTAGCAGCAATGACTGAATATTGACACAAAATGTGGCAAGTAACAAACACACTTACGTTTCCAGTAAATTCATCATTCAAATATCGGTCATGTATCATCATGTATGACAAAGATAGACATTCAAATAATATGTGTGTATGAACGAAACAGATGTAGGATCGAAATGCCCTTGCAAGAATGAGATAGCACATCGCTAACTCGCTTAAGCGAAGACGTCATTATGTTGGTCAACAATGGCCATTTTAAATTTATTTACTATTTGGGAAAAGGCTTGACTCAAGCAATACAAGTTTGGGACTTTTTTTGTTTTCTGTCGCTTCAGGTAACTAAGTGAGAGCATTGAGTTACCTATCAAAATCCAACCAGGTACTAAAGAATTATGAATTTTATTGTAAATCAAAAAAGATACTTTGAATTGCTCTGGTGTGAACTTCCCAAAATGGTGCTTCAGCCCTTTCGGCTTTCCGTCGACGATATGTAGATTATTTGCGGCACGTTTCAGAGTGGTAAATACTCTAAATGATCGAAACGTTGCTTGAAATGGCTGATGAATAGCCAGGTACTACCCAACCTTCCTCTTCCCCGTCTCTTTCCTCTCCCTACTACTTTCATCCTCAAAACATACCCCAAATGGGAATGCCATAGTCTCACTGGCTTCTGATCATTTTATAATGTATTTATTTTTTAATCCCATTAAGGGAGCGGGGAGGGGAAAGACGTGGGGAAGAGGAAGTTCGGGAAGTACCTAGCTATTCAGATCTGGTCATAAAACACGGCTAAAGTCATTTCAAGCAACGTATCTGATCTGAATGAACGCAGAATTTTTTAAAATTATTTTCACTCGGCTCGGATTTATCGGAATATTTTGACGTAATGGTATTTTGCATTATAGCAGTTTCAGTAGCGTGTCCAAACAAAATGTGTTAATATATAAGAAAAACTGTACAAATACAAGATATCACACTATTCTTTTAAACTGGACTTGGGTCCAAATTCGAAGAGGGTAAATAAACTATAAATAATTTTCTTTGCGAGTACGTACGACCGTAGGAATGCAAACTCTTCAAATTTGTAACTGATGTTAATTGAAATTATCAATATTAAAACATAATATTTTCAAATCCCTACCTACCTAATAAAATACCTACCTACAATGTGTTTCAGCAGACATTATTCTATATTCGAAATGGGTGGATTAAAGACAGTAATATTTTTTCTTGGCGAGTCGAGTTGCAATCTGTGATGATTCACGGATTACAACTAGTAAAATAATAATAAACTAACAGATAAAAACCCGCTCCACGCGGGAGCGGGTTTAGTCACGACACACACATCAAAAGGAACAAAGTGAGTAAATCGTGAAGGACTGTAATCGGAAGAAAATTTCAAACTTTTGTATGCATGAGCAATTTTTCCGTCGAACGTGGCAGAAGACGGCTTACGGTATTAATACTATCAGATCAGATAATTTAGCCTGGCTGACACGGAAGAACAATCGACGCAAGATATGTCAATTTTTACATCATAATGATCAGGGGCGACTCGTGATAAGATTGAAAAAACGCCATGATTGACGTTGTCGTAGCCAAAAACCAAGGTCAAAAAAAACCAAAATGACCCCCAAAACTGAAAAATCTTCGTACAAGTTTTTTGATTGTTTTATTAAAAAAATCATTTTAGGCTACAATAACGTCGTATTTTTCAATCTCTAGCACACTAAAAAGTCACGAGCCGCCCCTGATAGACGCATCATTCTAATCAGTACCAAAAACAATGCTTGCGGAAAAACCAGATTTCTATATCTTGTTTATAATCGGAAGCCTTGTAATCTTATCAACAAATACATATCGTGGTCGGAAAGGCAAAAGGGCTGAAGTGCCATTTTGGAGAGTTTCCACCAGGGCACTGTAATTTTTTTGTTGTTTTATAATAAAATTCACAAGTCTTCAGTGCCTGGTTGAATTTTGAACTAATAAGTTGACTTAAGCAACTTAATGCTCTCACTGAGTTACCCGAAGCGATAAAAAGATTTTGTGTTTGTTTCTGTATTTTTATTTAGATGTACGCACATTCATTTTTCACACATCTAGTAAGAAAAAAAAAAAACCTTTCACAATAGTTGAACGAAGCACCCATACACGTATAAATATATAAGTAGATATTAATTGAAATCTTAGTATGTATAAAAAGTCATAGGTTTTTCTTTACATATTTAGCACAAATCCTAGGAAGAGTGCCAAGACTTGAGGCTTCTTTTAGGGCTTTCGGAAGGCTATTAAAAAGTTTATGACCTTTGTAAAACACGCTGTTTTGAGTACACGCAAGTTTTTTTTTGGGAAGCCTAATATCTTGACAACTTCTCGTAGGATATATTTGTGATTATTTACATTATGTATGATATTATTTAGCAGATATTTCGGGAGCATGTTCTTTTTAACCTTGTAAATCATCGTAATTACGTTTTTTTTTATTTTTTATATATAAATACCACACACGAGTCTCAACTGATACTAAAGCCAGTGGGACTATGGCATTCCCAAATAGGGTATGTTGTGAGGCTGAGTACTGTGATTGGGAAGACGAAGGTTGGGAAGTACCTGGCTATTCAGATCTGGTCACCAAACACGGCTAAAGCCATTTCATGCAACGTTTCAATGAATTGGTTTTTACCAGGGCGATACTTAGAGTATCTACCACTCTGGAACGCCGCAAATATACTTTTTTTTATTATTTTTTATTTAAATTGTAATCATATTTAAAAGATTTCACGCCGGGTTTGAACATAATTTTAAACCATGGAGTCAAATTATATGTTGTTTAGTTGTCATCATATTTTTAAATTTCAGTAAAAGTAGTGCATTTCAAAATCATCCTCATCCCTCTATTCTGTGTCGCTCAAGTCAAGCCTTCTCCCAAACTGTAAATATATTTTAGACGGCTGAAAAGCCACTAAAGTCTTCAGAATCAAACGAGAGTCAGAGCATTCGATGCAGAAAAAGAAACTGATCAAAACTGCACGTTTAACTCATTTTTGTCAAATGTGTCGCTTAAGCCCTTTTGCCTTTCCACCGACGATATATTAATTATTTAATTTAAGATAAATAGATTGGTATAAAAGAGGCGATATTTGATTACAGCAAATCAAAACTTTAAATGTTCCGATTCGTGTTCCTAGTGGCTTGCTTCGCCTTGGCTCGGGGTAAGACAAATGCTTTGAAATCATTCACCGATTACAAAATGTTTAATAGTGCCTGAATTTATTATTTTGTAATTTAATCTTTAACCTAAATATATATATTAAAGTCTCTTACATCCATCGTCTCACTATATCTTAGAATTTCTTCATCAGCCTTCTACGATTCAGATAAAAACATAGACTTCTCTCGAATACAAAAATAAATTACTCATGACGTGAATTAATTTTGTTAGTGTTTATGATTGTCTTTGTGTATTTATACTGAACGTAAATGTATATTATAATCTCTCTTGTCCATCGGATATATATTTTATAGTATTTCTTTATCAGCCTTTTAGCATTCAGATATAAACATAGATTTTATTATTAAAAAATCTTTATAACTTAATTCCACTTATTTATTTTAAACTGGACAGGTTTACCTTGTACCTTCAGAATGACCTGAAGGTCTGAAAACTCACTGACTGTCGTTTAAACTAACTAACCAACCATCACGCTGTTTCTCCGCAAGGGTGGGCAGAGAGGATGGACCGCCATACAACTCTGTATTGGCGCACACTCCTTGCTTCATTCATACTCTTCTGTTATTCTGACTCTTGACATTCTGACTCACCATGTCTTTCTCGGGCGTCCCCGACTTTTCCATTCACTTCCACGTCATAAATTCTATTCCGTTTCTTCGTTCATGCCCAAACCACCTAAGTGTCTCTTTCTTAATATTATTCAATACGCTTACATCACCATTGCAATCTTTCCGGATCTCCATATTTTTACACGGGCATAAACGGTGTTACTACGCGTACGCCTCAGGGATCTCAGGCAAAACGAAGAGGCAAAACGCGCGTGGCGCGTTGTGCGCATACCGGTCACATGTCTGTCAACGTGTAAATTTAACAATGAAGTGTTAATGAGAAATATACATAAAATTGGACTACTGGACAAATTCAACTGATTATTAAGAATATGACTATTAATTTTTATGACTTACGGTCGGTCATAAAAAATAAAATTAAATATGTGGTCTGATACAAAGACATTTTTTTCATTTCATTAAAATAATAGTTGTTACCCGTGAAAAATCACGGGGTGTAGCTCAACTTCTCAAGTGAAAACATAAGTTGCTTTAATCCACCCATTTCAAATATAGAATAATATCTGTTAAAATACATTTTAGGTAGGCAGGGGATTTGAAAAGGTCAGATTTCTTTTAAATCGGATTATCTGCTCAGTTCATGAGACCATCTGTAAATGTATTTGCGTATCTTTCCAGCCTCCACCTTCCCGGCCCCATCTCTGGATGGGAGGATCGTGGGAGGAACCGCCATCCCCATCACGGAGGCCCCGTGGAGCGCCTCCCTCCTGCTGATCAACAGCAACCTCTTCCACACCTGCGGGGGTACCATCATCTCCCCGACCGTCATCTTGTCAGCGGCCCACTGCCTGATCGGGTAAGCAGCTACAGTGCTAACTTTAAGACGCCATGGACACTTGGGGCCAGCCAAAAGAAACGCTCAGGAGAATCTATCCATCCTGGAAGAGCCAGGCTTCTACAATAGACTATCAACTGTCTGATTACATCATATCCTAGGACTCGAACCTGAAGAAGCTCGTGGTCGTTGGCAAGGGGGAAGGCAGAAGAAGCAGAGGAAGATCACCTGAAAGTCTGTGTCTATAGTCCGTTCTCTACATGAAGCGTACGTGGAGTAAAGGAGCTTCCTTTGACGTAACGTGTACGAACTGATAGATATTATTATATTAAATTAGAATTAACTTTAAGACTTTTATGCTTATTATTTATATATAGTAAACAACATTTATCCAAGACACCATCTAGGTATATAATATGTGCTCGGGTAGAGTTTTTTATACCATACAAAGATGGCAACCGAATCGGAAGAAAAATTGAAAAAAATGATATGAATAATTTTCAAATGAAGAATGAGATCGATTAAAAATTCCGGTTTCTTATAAGGTCTCGGTGGCTCAGTTGGCAGAAGCGTTCCGAGTTCGAATCTCAGTTGCGACCGTTATTTTTTCTGTTTCATATTTAAGTTAAGGATTATTGATGTTATTTCAATAATGAATATATTATTATATTGTTTAAATAACGAGTATTTGCAAAATATTAGCAGAAGAGTCGCGATGATTCGTATTTTACCAAACTGGTGATTTATTATACTGGTGAGTTTAGATGCTAACGGGTTAGCCTTGCTGTGTAAGTTAGGGCAGTTTTGTTATTTATGAATGTGATTTTCTGAAAGTATGAGTTTTGAGTTTAGCTCTGAGCTCTGTCGAATCTTTCATCATTATCAGATCATGTGGTAGTCTATTCCAGGTTTTAGGAACTGCCAACCCTGCAGCATGTTCTCCGAACTTAGTGTCTGGTGTGCGCTTTGGTTCCTTCAACCTTCCGATAGCCGATGACATTGCCGATCTAAGGTTTGACTGTCGCCAGTTGGAATCTTCAGGAATACGCCATTCCGTTAATTGACCGTTCTATTATCACTAACGCGTAAATTGCCTTTGGTCTAAACAAAGTTGAAATGTGATAGTTTTGTTAAGGGATAAGTAGACTTCATTACATATTATATTGGCATACTCCGTTTGCAGGAAGCGTCCCACCGAGCTGAAGATCCGCGTCGGCTCAGCCCTCAACAACGCCGGCGGCCAGCTGATCAGCCCCTCCAAGATCATCGTCCACGAGGCTTACAACTCCGTGTCCTTAGTCAACGACGTCGGCCTCATCATCCTGGAGGAGGAGATCACCATCGAGTCGGCCTCCCCCGTGCCCCTGCCCGCCCAGGACGAGGCCGTCGAGGATGGCGCCGCGGCCACCAACAGCGGATGGGGAAGACTTTTCGTACGTATTCCGTGTTTCTACCTCTCCTTTGATAAAGCCATCCGGTTAGCCCTGGAAGCCCTAAAGTGAATGCGGATTTTTAAGAGATTCGGAAGTTCCCCTCTTTAAAAAAGTAATCTTTTCGAAATCTTTTAATTCGTCCTTCTTGTATCTTCCTATCTTTTGATGCCAGGTTGGGCATCATCTATGTGTCGTAGGGTATTTTATCCAATATAGCCAGGTACTCTTAACCTTCCTCTTTCCCATATTCTTCTCTCCCCACTACCTTCATCTTCACAACTCAACTTGAGGATGCCATAGTCTCACTAGACGGCTAGGAAGAGTAAGGACTCTTGTGTGATATTTGTACGTAAAAAAAAAAAAATAAATACACCGATAAACTTGTGAGTTTACATAAGGCTTTTAACTCCCAGGGTCCCAGCACGACTCGTTCCCGAGACCGGCTGCAAATCGCCAACGAACAAACGACAGTTCACATCGAATAAAATAAGCATGTTTAGTCGACGTAAGTTGTTGTTTGTTCGTTGGCGATTTGCAGTCGGGCTCGGAAATAATTCCAAATTACCGATACTGTCAATAAAATCTACCTGCGAAATCTAAAATCGACGCGTCTGTCCATTCATCTACTTAAGAATGAAAATTGACAGAAAAAATGATTTATGATTGCCATTTCAGGAGAGTGGAACCTCCCCCGTTGCCCTGCAGGCTGTTGAAATATTCATCGTCAACCAGGCCGTCTGCAAGCAGAAGAACGCCTTGGTCAACAGTGTCACCCCCACCATGATCTGCGCCGGCGTCGACGGGGGCGGCAAGGGCTCCTGCAACGGAGACTCCGGCGGCCCCCTCATGGTGAACGGCACCCAGGTGGGAATCACGTCCTGGAGCAACGGGTGCGTCAGGCCCAACTTCCCCACCGTGTACACCAGGGTGGCCAGTTTCATCGACTGGATCGAGGCCAACGTCTAAACATTCGTCATTATGTTCATTTTAGATATCGCAACCAATTTGAACTTCAAAGATAAATTAAATAAATAATTTTCCTTCAATATGCGTTTTTATTTTGCTTTGCCAATTCCCGCAAATGAAAATGTTTACAATTATCCTAAGAGAAGTTGTCACGATTTTAGGCTTCCCAAAACAAAACTTGCGTTTACTCGAAACAGCGTGTTTTACAAATGTCAAAAACTTTTTAAAAGCCTTTTTTACAGTGAATACCGCACAAGAGTCTCAACTGCCATCAACCGTCTAGAGCCAGTGGGACTATAGCATCCTTAATGATAGTATGTTGTTAGGCTAAAAGTAGTGGGGAGGGGAAAGAGATGGGAAAAAGGAAGGTTGGGAAGTACCTGGCTATTCAGATCTGGTCACCAAACACGGCTAAAGCCATTTTTAAGCAACGTTTCGATTCTGAATGGTGGTCTTTCACCAGGGCGATACTTAGGGTATCTACCACTCTGGAAGGTGCCGCAAAAAACTTTATATGAATTAAATGTGTTATGACACATATTAATTAAATGAAAGTTATTGGCGCGTGCCAAGTTTGAACCCGCGACCTTTGGAAAAAGCCTTCCAAGAGCCCTAAAAGAAGCCTTGAGTCTTGTCACTTTTCCTAGGATTTGTGCTAAATATTTAAAGAAAAACCTACGATGTTTATACATACTAAGATTTCAATTTATATCTACTTCTATATATACGTGTATAGTAGCCTTAAGTGCTTCGGGCTACTATTGTGAAATGAATAAATTTGTGAAAAAATAATTTGCATGCATCTTAATAAAAATAGAAAAACTAAAACAACTCTCGTCATATCGATTTCCTGGGTTTGGTGGCGCTCCAAACTATCGTCAGATTTGACGTTCTCTGTGGCCGAGGGGTTAAGACGCTCGACTACGACTCCAGAGGTCGCGTGTTCCGATCCCGGCGTACGAAAATAAATGTTACTAACGCCCCCGTTCCGAAGGGGGTTCTAGTGTCACCCCGGATGAGAATTTCGTGCGATATCTTAGAAAAAGATTATTGAAATATTATGAATTTACTTCTCTCTAAGTATTACCAAAAATCACCTACGATGACATGATAGACACTTTTATAAGCAAGATCAAATGGGGCAAATACTTTCAGATATGGAAAGGTTGATTAATGTGGGATTTGACATATATCATTAATATACAGAATATTTTCGGCACGTTCCAGAACAGTAGATACTCTTAGTTTATAGCCTTGTATTTATTAATAATTTTATCTTATTTTAAATGATAAAAATGATGTTCTGTTGTGTTCAAAGTACATCACCTGTACCTTAATACTATTTTTGGTCACCTATTTAATTAAAAACCCCAAGAAAAATGTTTTATTAAAAAATCATTTTCGGCTACAACAATATCAATAACGTCGTATATTTCAATCTCTAGCACACTAAAAAGTCACTAGCCGCCCCTGGTAGACCCATCATTCTAATAAGTACCAAAAACAATGCTTGCGGAAAAACCAGATATCTATATCTTGTTTAAAATCGGAAGCCTTGTAATCTTATCACCATATCGTCGCCAGAAAGGCAAAAGGGCCGAAGTGCCATTTTAGAGAGTTTACACCAGAGTACTTTAATTTTTTTGTTGTTTTATAATAAAATTCACAAGTCTTCAGTGCCTGGTTGGATTTTGAACTAAAAAGTTGACTTGGGCAACTCAATGCTCTTGCTGAGTTACCCGAAGCGATAAAAAGATTTTTTTTAGTCCCAAACTTGGGTTTGTTTCTGTATTTTTATTTAGATACAATAGTTGAACAAAGCACATAAGACCCATACACATAAAAGTAGATATAAATTGAAATCTTAGTATGTATAAGAATCATAGTTCTTTCTCATCATAATTTAGCACAAATTCTAGGAAGAGTGCCAAGACTTGAGGCTTCTTTTAGGGCTTTCGGAAGCCTATTAAAAAGTTTTTGACCTTTGTAAAACACGCTGTTTCGAGTACACGCAAATTTTGTTTTGGAAAGCCTAATATCTTGACAACTTATCGTAGGATAATCGTGATCATTTATATTATATATGTTATTATTTAGCAGATATTTAGGGAGCATGTTCTTTTTAACCTTGTAAATCATCGTAAAAGTATTACGTATTATATGTTGTTTATTTATTTAATTATATACGCCCTTTTGGGCTTTTACATAACAGTGTAATATATAACATAAAATAACAGTGACATAAAAATAGCATACAGTAAATGATTAGCACCCAAAAACATAAGTAATGTTGCGTTGTTACCTTGAGCCATTAACACCCAAGAAGATATGGCTTAAGTTTAGAATAACATTCAAAGATTCAACACGTTATAATAGGAAATAACAAAAGTATTAAATTAATCGAGTGGGAATATGTTTCTAACGTCACGCTTCTGCGCTCAGGTTTGTTTACCTGAGTCAGATAGCTAGGGGTGCCAACTCGGCAGCCTAGGCATTCGTACGGCCTTATGCGCGTCGTGTCGTTACTCACCATCCGACTGGCCTACGGTCCGGACGCCTCCAGCTGAGCTTCAGAATACACAAAATTGGGAGAGCGACTTACCCCTGAGTCTTACTCTCTTCCGTACGACATTTATGTACTCTGACTGCAGAAGTAATACGTCGTACACATCCTACTTAACAAGTAAGTTAATAGAAATATTATAATGCAATAAATTAACAGTAATATTTTTGAAAGAGGTATGTTTATATTTAATTGTCATCACATTTAAATTTCGCAACATAATTTTAAATCTAGTAAAAGTAGTGCATTTCAAAATCATCCTCATCCCTCTATTTTGTGTCGCTTGAGTCAAGCCTTCTCCCAAACTGTAAATATATTTTAGATGACTGAAGGGCCACCAAAGTCTTCAGAATCAAACGAGAGTCAGAGCATTCGACGTAGAAAAAAAAAATGATCAAAACTGCGTGTTTAACTCATTTACGTCAAAGGTGTCGCTTAAGCCCTTTTGCCTTTCCACCGACGATTTATTAATAATATAATTTAGATAAATAGATTGGTATAAAAGAGACGATATTTGATAAAAGCAAATCAAAACTTCAAATGTTCCGATTCGTGTTCCTAGTGGCTTGCTTCGCCTTGGCTCGGGGTAAGACAAATGCTTCAAAATCATTCACCGATTACAAAATGTTTGATAGTGCCTGTATTTATTATTTTGTAATTTAAAATTTAACCTAAATATATATTAAAGTCTCTTACATCCATCTTCTCCCTATATCTTAGAATTTCTTCATCAGCCTTCTACGATTCAGATAAAAACATAGACTTCTCTCGAATACAAAAATAAATTACTCATGTTGTGAATTAATTTTGTTAGAGTTTATGATTTATTGTCTTAACTAACTAACCATCACCCCGTTTCCCCACAGGGGTAGGCAGAGAGGACGGACCGCCATACAACTCTGTCTTGGCACACACTCCTTGCTTCATTCATACATACTCTTCTGTTATTCTGACTCTTCACATGACCCGATTCAAGTATTTGATTTACTTGATCGTGCCATGTCTTTCTCGGGCGTCCTCGACTTCTTCTTCCTCCTCTCCTTTCTTCGTTCATTCGCTCTACATGCCCAAACCATCTATGCGTCCCTTTCTTAATCCTATTCATAACGCTCACATCATCTTTGCATTCTTTCCGGATATCCACATTTTTAATACGATCATGTTCACGTTCCGTCCTCCTCTTTGCGCCACCGAAGGGTTGGCGGTGTGATGAATAGCGAACCTCATCGCCACCTGTTTCGGCCATGCCCTGCCTCTTAAATGTTAATACTTGACTAAACTAAACATTACATTTAATAAATACACTATGCAAATAACTATACACAAATACATACAATAAAATAATATGTAATATTAAACTTAACCCTAACGCCAAACAAAACTGTCCAATGCTGTCCAACCTTTAACTACGATTCAAGGATCTTATTTCTACAGCATCCAGTCTACTTTCAGCCAATATTAAATATTGCTTATACAGCTTATTAAGTAATTTACACAAAAAAACACCGTTTCAGGGTGGTGGATACCTCCAGTATCGCCCTGTTGGACTTATTTAGAAACGAAACGTGCGTTTTTTTTTAAATCGCCTTAGCCGTGTTTAGTGACTTAATCTGAATACTCAGGTACTCACTTCCCTTCCCCACTTTGACAGTTGGGTATTTGATTGAGTATTTGATTCAATTGATCGTGTTTTGTCTTTCTCGGGCGTCCCCGACTTCTTCTTCCATTCACTTTGCCGTATTTATTATTTTCACACTCCTTTCTTCGTCCGTCTGCTCTACGTGTCCAAACCATCTAAGAGTCCATTTCTTAATCCTATTCATTACGCTCAGATCAGCTGTTTTTACATTAATTAATGTCACTGTGTCCTCGCGAAATTACAATTACTATTATCTCGTTTGTCCATCTCGCGTCTTATCGAATTCTCCGTCTAATACTCCGACAGAATTAGGTCACACTGCTTCAAACAAAGGCTTCTATCGAAATATTTCACCAATCTTTCGCGACTATCAATGTTTATATCTGCATCAGTTGTATTTTCATGAAAATTAATTATAACTTTGTATAAGACCAAAGACTTTATTTTCTTTTTTATGACCAACCGGTTTCACTTAGCCTAAGCATCATCGAGGTACAAAATTGAACTAAACAAAAAATACAAAAGGTGCGGTTATGTATACATACAGAGGCATAACATAATATTTAAAAAAATAACAAAACAGTGAGAAAACAATAGAATAAAATTTAAAAATATAAAAAAGGAACAGAGAGAAAGAGACAGATAATATGAGTTGAAAGAGGCAAAACGTCAACTGAGAAGGTGGTCAGCACGTTCATTGCTAACTAAAATTCGTACATTTAATACCATATGAAGGATGAATCAATTCGAACTGACGAACAGTGACGGGTTTCCTTGTGCCCTGTGGAACGACTCAAAACCATAAGGCTGCGTATGTTTTAAAGCGAAGAGGCGGCAAAACGCGCGTAGCGCGTTGTGCGCTTACCGATCACATGGCTGTCAACGCGCGAATTCAGCAATGAACGTGTTAATGAGAAATTTTATGAGTTTACAGAAAATATACCTAATATTGGACTACTGGAGAAATTCAACTGATTATTAAGAATATGACTGTTAATTTTTATGACTTTCTTTCTTGGCGGTCGGTCATAAAAAATAAAATTAGATATGTGGTCTTATACAAAGACATTTTTTAATTTTATTAAAATAATAGTTGTTACCCGTGAAAAATCGTAGCTTGACTTCTCAAGTGAAATTATAAGTTACTTTAATCCACCCATTTCAAATATAGAATAATGTCTGCTAAAATACACTATACTCGTATGTAGGTACTTTATTAGGTAGGCAGGGGATTTGAAAAGATCAGATTTCTTTTAAATCGGATTATCTGCTCAGTGCATGAGACGAATACAAAATCATGAAATAATCTGTGAGCGTATCTTTCCAGCCTCCACCTTCCCCGCCTCATCTCTGGATGGGAGGATCGTGGGAGGAACCGCCATCCCCATCACGGAGGCCCCGTGGAGCGCCTCCCTCCTGCAGATCACCAGCAGCCTCTTCCACACCTGCGGGGGTACTATCATATCCCCGACCGTCATTTTGACAGCGGCCCACTGCCTGATTGGGTAAGCAGCTACAGCGCTAACTTTAATACGCCATGGACACTTGGGGCCAGCCAAAGGAAACGCTCAGGAGAATCTATCCGTCCTGGAAGACCCAGGCATCTACAATAGACTATCAACTGTCTGCTTACATCATATCCTAGACCTCGAACCTCGAACCTCGAACCTGAAGAAGCTCTAACGTCGAGTCTCATCATTCTCAGATCATGTGGTAGTCTATTCCAGGTTTTAGGAGTTTCCACCCCTGCAGTACGTTCTCCGAACTTAGTGCCCGGTGTGCGCTTTGGTTCCTTCAACCTTTTGATAGCCGATGACATTGCCGATCTAAGGGTTAACTGTCGCCATTTGGAATCTTCAGGAATGCGCCATTCCGTTAATTGACCGTTATATTATCAATAACGCCTAAATTTCCTTTGGCCTAAACACAGTCGAAATGTGATGGTTTTGTAAAGGGATAAGTGGACTTGATTACGTATTATATCGGCACACTCCGTTTGCAGCAAACGTCCCACCCAGCTGAAGATCCGCGTCGGCTCAGCCCTCAACAACGCCGGCGGCCAGCTGATCAACCCCTCCAAGATCATCGTCCACGAGGCTTACAACTCCGTGTCCTTAGTCAACGACGTCGGCCTCATCATCCTGGAGGAGGAGATCACCATCGAGTCGGCCTCCCCCGTGCCCCTGCCCGCCCAGGACGAGGCCGTCGAGGATGACGCCGCGGCCACCAACAGCGGATGGGGAAGACTTTCCGTACGTATTCCGTGTTACTACCTCTCCTTTGATAAAGCCATCTGGTTAGCCTTGGAAGCCCCAAAATGGACAGGGGTTTATAAGAGATTCGGAAGTTACCCTCTTTAAAAAGGTAATCTTATTGAAATCTTTTAATGCGTCCTACTTGAATCTTCCTATCTTTTGATGCCAGGTTGGGCACCATCTATGTGTCATAGGGTATTTTATCCAATATAGCCAGGTACTCTTAACCTTCCTCTTTCCCATATCCTTCTCTCCCCACTACCAGGATGCCATAGTCTCACTAGACGGCTAGGAGGAGGAAGGACTCTTGTGTGGTATTTGTAAGTAAAAAAAATATAATTAAAAAAATACACCGATAAACTTGTAAATTTACATAAGGCTCTTAACTCCCAGTCTCCCCAGCACAAATCGTTTCCGAGACCGGTTGCAAATCGCCAACGAACAAACGACAGTTCAAATCGACTAAAATAAGCATGTTTAGTCGACGTAAGTTGTTGTTTGTTCGTTGGCGATCTGCAGTCGGCCTCGGAAATGATTCCAAATTACCGATACTGTCGATAAAATCTACCTGCAAAATTTAAAATCGACGCGTCTGTCCATTCATCAACTTAAGAATGAAAATTGCAGAAAAAATGATTTATGATTGCCATTTCAGCAGAGTGGAACCTCCCCCGTGGCCCTGCAGGGCGTTGAAATATTCATCGTCAACCAGGCCGTCTGCGAGCGGAAGAACGCCTTCGTCAACAGCGTCACCCCTACCATGATCTGCGCCGGCGTCGACGGGGGCGGCAAGGGCTCCTGCAACGGGGACTCCGGCGGCCCCCTCATGGTGAACGGCACCCAAGTGGGAATCACGTCCTGGAGCAACGGGTGCGTCAAGCCCAACTACCCCACCGTGTACACCAGGGTGGCCAGTTTCATCGACTGGATCGAGGCCAACGTCTAAACATTCGTCATTATGTTCATTTTAGATATCGCAATCAATTTGAACTTCAAAGATAAATTAAATAAATAATTTTCCTTCAATATGCGTATTTGTTTTGCTTTGCCAATTCCCGCAAATGAAAATGTTTACAATTATCCTACGATAAGTTGTCAAGATTTTAGGCTTCCCAAAACAAAACTCGCGTTTACTCAAAACGGCGTGTTTTACAAATGTCAAAAACTTTTTAAAAGCCTTTTTTATACAGTGAATACTGCACAAGAGTCCCAACTGCTCCCAACCGTCTAGAGCCAGTGGGACTATAGCATCCTTAATGATAGTATGTTATGAGGCTAAAAGTAGTGGGGAGGGGAAAGAGATGGGGAAAGGAAGGTTGGGAAGTACCTGGCTATTCAGATCTGGTCCAAACACGGCTAAAGCCATTTTTAAGCAACGTTTCGATTCTGAATGGTGATCTTTCACCAGGGCGATACTTAGGGTATCTACCACTCTGGAAGGTGCCACAAATAAACTTTATTTTATTTTATATGAATTAAATGTGTTATGACACGTATTACTCAAATAAAAGTTATTGGCGCGTGCCAAGTTTGAACCCTCCACCTTTGGAAAAAGCCTTCCAAAAGCCCTAAAAGAAGTCTTGTCACTTTTCTTAGGATTTGTGCTGAATATTTAAAGAAAAACCTATGATGTTTATACATACTAAGATTTCAGTTTATATCTACTTCTATATATACGTGTATACTAACCTTAAGTGCTTCGGGCTACTATTGTGAAATGAATTATTTTTTTCTTAGTAAATTTGTGAAAAAATAAATTTGCATGCAACAAAAATAGAAAAACTAAAACAACTAACTATCGTCAAATTTGACGTTCTCTGTGGCCGAGGGGTTAAGACGCTCGACTACGACTCCAGAGGTCGCGTGTTCCAAATCCCGGCGTACGAAAATAAATGTTACTAACGCCCCCGTTCCGAAGGGGGTTCTAGTGTCACGCCGGATGAGAATTTCGTGCGATATCTTAGAAAAAGATTATTGAAATATTATGAATTTACTTCTCTCTAAGTATTACCAAAAATCACCTACGATGACATGATAAACACTTTAATAAGCAAGATCAAATGGGGAAAATACTTTCAGATATGGAAAGGTCAATTAATGTGTGATTTGACGTATCATTGATATACAGAATATTTTCGGCACGTTCCAGAACAGTAGATACTCTTAGTATTATAGCCTTGGTGAAGGACCACCATTCATAATCGAAACGTTGTTTGAAATGGCTTTAGCCGTGTTTGGTAACCAGATATGAATAGCCAAGTACTTCCCAATCTTCCTCTTCTCCATCTCATTCCTCTCCCACTTCCCTCAGCCTCACAACATTCCATTAATTTGATTTAAAAAAAAAACAATTCATCATTGGAGCCATTCCATGTTTTTGCATTAAAACGATCCCCGTCAAACGCCGATATTAGGCCCGTCTCAGCTTTTTATCAAATTGGCGAGCAGCCCGTCAAGCATGTCGATCATGCTGTTATGCTTGACGGCTGTCGCGATTTGATAAAAGGGCTGAAACGGGTCTAGAATCGGCGTGGAACAGGGACCGTTCAAATGTCAAAAAATCAAAATTCGTCATTTTTAAATAGTTTAAGCTATCCTCTAACAAGCTGGGCGTACTGTACAGGGCCCGCAGATATTTTATTAGTAAACAACTGCTGACCTTATACAAATCGTTAGTTTGCCACACTGTTGAAATTGGCAGCAACCTCTGGTCTTAGCCACAAAATACCCGAAAAACCCCTAGAAAGAACAAAGAGCAGGAGAACCCCTAAAGACTCTGTGCAGAAACGGGCGGTCCATTCAACATATTCTAGAAGATATAGGAATCTATCAAACATATGACGAGTTTATCCTCTATTCGATATACTTTTTTGTGTATTACAGACTGTATATGTCCATTTACAAAACACAAGAAAGTAACATAAAAGTAAATTGTCAGACGTCTGTTCTGCCATGTGGAATGCACAGCAGATCGTGATGTCGCCCCTGGCAGTAGTGGTTTGGCACAAACAACTTATAGCATTCCAGGAGGTATGGATTGTCAATCAAATTATATATATTATACATAATAAAGTCTGAAGTTTCATGCATGATCAAGACGATAATCCATGACCAGACTCGCAGGGCAAAGATAGTCGCAGGTCACCTTCCCAGCGCAGACATCGAGTCTGCTAATCTCAAGGCTTATTGGCCTATGTACCAAGCAATTAAAGCAAGCCAACAGACAGCCAATGATAACGTAACGATCATTATTTAATATGTGTTACGAGTGACGATACTGGTGCAATGATTGCTCGAGTACTCGATCTACATAGCTACAAGCGCACTCGATTAACTCGGATTGCGATCTGTCTCGCGTAAAAATACATGCACGATGCACACACCAGGAATACTTAATCACTTGTTGATTGAGATAAGATTCCGACTGATATTGTTTCTCGTCGTGTGCCATGTACGTTTTAAAACTGGAACACGTACGAATATGACTGGTGTTATCGTAAAACTATCGAAAATATTACTTAATAGAAAAGTGGCAATACAGTTGTAAATTATAAATACTAGGAGCACGTATGATGTAGGAAGTGTGTTTACGAGAGGGAAAGGCTGATTAGGATATTGAAAGAAGGGCAAATGTAGGAAACGCCATTAATGGAGGGCTTAACGCTGATGGCGCAAATTAAAAAATGACCAAAGTGAAGCTAGCAGTCCACAATTGAGTACTTATACCAACCCTGATGTACGGCAGTGAGGCATGGAACTGGCAGAGGAAGGATCAAAGTAGACTGAATGCTGTTGAAATGAGATCCCTGAGACGTATGTGCGGTAAAACCATGTACGACCGTGTTGAAAATGTGGATATCTGGAAAGAATGCTACGCTGATGTAAGCGTAATTAATAAGATTCAGAAAGGAACGATTAGATGGTTTGGGCATTAACGAAAAAATAAGTGTGTGAAAAGAATATATGATACTAAAGTGAATGAAAGAAGAAGTTGGGGACGTCCGAGGAAGACATGACACGATCAAGTGAACAAGTTAGTCGGGCCATGTGAAGAGTCAGAATAACAGAAGAGTATGTATGAATTTGAATGAAGCGAGTATGTCGGTCCGTCCTCTCTGCCTAACCCTGCGGGAAACGGCGTGATGGTAAGTAAGTAAGTTAGTAAGAAAATAAGTTTTAAAATCTGAATAACAAGGTAGGTACCAGCTTTTCTTCTTCTCTCCATTTCCATGCCCCTTTCTCTCTTCGTTCAGTCTAAAAGCCTACATTGTACAGTATCACATTAAATAAATAAGCTTCGATGTACCAGCGTTCATGAACATAACAATGTATTGTAACGCAGCCTGGTTGGGTGTGTTGAAACGGTTGTCAGTTGTGTTATGGTGTGCCCATAGTCGCTTGAGAAACGCAACTACTCAAGGCTGCTCTCTCCGCGGCGGTTTTCAACTGCCAAGGACTGCAGTTGGGTCCTTTGTTAAATTAATTATGGAAATGGCGGCGTTGTATTATATAATATGGTTTAATGAGATAGGGATGTTCCTTTCATAATCATTACAAAGTCTTGTCTAGAAGAGCCAGATATCTAAAAGGCTATCAACTATCCTATGATACTTTTTTTGTAGTTAATAACGCACAAGTCCCAACTGTTACCAACCGTCCAGATCCAGTGAGACTATGGCATCTTCCAAATGGGGTATTTTGTGTGGCCGAAGGTAGGGGGAAGGGAAGGAGATGAGGAAGAAGAATGTTGGGAAGTACCTGGCTATTCAGATCCAACCAGGTACTGAAGACTTATGAATTTTAATGCAAAACAAAAAAAAAATATTGAGTCCGCTTCTCTAAACTTCCCAAAATGGAGCTTCAGCCCTTTTGCCTTTCCGACGATGATATATAGATTATTTGAGGCACGTTTTAGAGTGGTAGATACTCTGAATAATCAAAACGTATTGCTTGAAATGGCTTTAGCCGTGTTTGGTGACCAGATCTGAATAGCCAAGTACTTACCGACCTTCCTCTATCTCATCTATTTCCGCCCACAACATACCCCAAATGGGGATGCCATAGTCTCACTGGCTCCTGATGGTTGGGAGCAGTTGGGAGTCTTGTGCGATATTCACTGTAAATAATATATTTATTTTATCTTTTTTTGTTTTCACTGCTAACCTTATTTGCGTTATTATATCATATATAGTGCGTCACACTACTTCAGTTTGTACTTATATAACTCCTTTGGATATATAATACCTTCTCTATGTGTGAGATGTACATAAATGTTTATTTTTTTTTTACACTGTGCATGAATCTACAATATTTTTATTTCATTCATCCTTAATGTATTTGATGAACAACTGTTTTTATGAGATCTTGTTAAATAAATAAATTATAAAAACCCCAATAAGGTAGTGAGGGGATGGAAGATGGGGAGAGGAAGGTTGAGAAGTACCTAGCTATTCAGATCTGGTCATAAAATACGGCTAAAAGTCATTTCAAGCAACGTATATATTCTGAATGGTGGAGTGTTTACCACAGAATTTCAAAAATAATTTTTGACTCTCGGCTCAGATTTATCGGAATGTTTTGACGTAATGAAAGGCATTTTGCATTATAGAAGTGTCAGTAGCGTGTCCAAAAAAGATGTGTTGATTTATAAGAAAAATCAATGCAAATACCACAAAATATCACAAAACTCTTATTGAACTGGTGTTGGGTCCAAATCTCGGCGAGGGCAAATAAACTATGAATAATTTCCTCTGTTAGTACGTATGACCGTACGAATGTAAACTCGTCAAATTTGAAACTGATGTCAGTTGAAATTATCGATATTTAAAACATGATCTTTTCAAATCCCCATGTTGCATCCAAAGCTGGGATAAACACCGAATGCGTTTCAGCTTCGAATGTTCTTTGAATTAGAATGGACTGTAAAACGAAATAACGAAGACTGCTTGATGGAAAGTTCGATTGTATATTGTGGGTAAAATGAGGATTTAAGCCAATTCACTCACCGATGAATTAGAAGTTTTAGAATTCTTAAAATCTTCTTGGACACTATGTTGCAATGTTGTTAAATAATAAACCGAATGACAAATTGGCGGGATAGGTAAGAACTGGATGATAAACAAAAAGCTGAGAACCTAACAAGTTGTCAATTTAAAATTCAACACCCCGCCTACCTAATAAAGTAGCTACCTATAATGTATTTTAGCAGACGTTATTCTGTATTTGAAATGAGTGGATTAAAGCAACTAATATTTTTTTTTGGCAAGTCAAGTTGCAATCTGTGACGATTCACGGATAACAACTAGTAAAATAATAATACGTAATTTAACCTAGCTAACGCGAAAGGGCAATTGACGCAAAATATGTCCAAGTTTACATCATGGTGATTTGTAGACAACTCTTCTCTAATCAGTTCCAAAAACAATGATTGCGGAAAAATCAGAATCAATATCTTATTTATAATCAAAAGGCTTATAATCTTATCAACATATCTACTCGTATATTGTCGCCGGAAAGGCAAAAAGGGCTCAAGTGCCATTTTGGAAAGATGACACCAGAGCACTTAAAAGTTTTTTGTTGTTGTACAATAAAATTCATAAGCCTTCAGTACCTGGTTAGATTTTGAATTAAAAAAAAATGACTCAGGCAACTCAATGCTCTCCCTGAGTTACCTGAAGCGATAAAAAGCTAAAAAAGTGGCAAACTTGTGTCGCTTGAGTCAAGCCTTTTCCCAAACTGTAAATATATTTTAGATGACTGAAGGGCCACCAAAGTCTTCAGAATCAAACGAGAGTCAGAGCATTCGACGCAGAAAAAGAAATTGATCAAAACTGCGTGTTCAACTTATTTACGTCAAAAGTGTCGCTTAAGCCCTTTTGCCTTTCCACCGACGATTTATTAATAAATATAATTAAGATTAATAGTACGGTATAAAAGACGATGTTTGATAAAAGCAAATCAAAACTTTAAATGTTCCGATTCGTGTTCCTTGTGGCTTGCTTCGCCTTGGCTCGGGGTAAGACAAATGCAGAAAAAACATTCACCGATTACAAAAATACTCAATAGTGTGAAGTCTGAAGAATTATTTGATAGAATTTAATGAAACCGGTCCAGTCAAAAAATAAAAAAATTGAATTCCACTTATTTTTTTATTATGGACCAGGCCTATTTAAAAAATCATACTTCAAATATTTAATTTTATTTCACTGGAGTTTTATTTAAGACCAGGCCGGTTTCAATCTATGCATCTGTGACTTTAGGTTTGTGCTGACACAGGTACAATTTACCATTTAAATAAAAATAGGAACAAAGTTTAAAATTAGGTATTTTTGAAATCATTAAAATTCATGGTGAAAATCTGTGACTTTAGGTTTTGTTTTATTGCTGACAGAGGTTGCTTTAGCATTTAAATAAAAAATAGTGGAATAAGGTTAAAAATTTGGTATTATTAAAATCATCAAAATGGAGTTCCACCACGAATGGACAGTTTCAAAATTAGAAAAAATTATTTTATAATTTAACATTGAACCTAAATTACATGTCTCGTATCTCTATCGTCTCACCATATCGTAGAATTTCTTTATCAGCCTTCTACAATTCAGATAAAAACATAGACTTCTCTCAAAAACAAACATAAACTACTAATGACGTGAATTAATTTTGTTAATGTTTGTGATTTATTGTCTCTGTGTATTTATATTGAACGTAAATGTATATATTATAATCTCTCGTGTTTATCGCATATACTTTTTTGTATTCTTCATCAGCCTTTCAGCATTCGGATATAAACACGAACTTATTTCAAATACAAAATAAAATATGGATTTATTATTGAAACTTCTTATTTCCATTTATTATGTTTGAACTGGACAGGTTTTACCTTATATCTTCAGACTGATCTAAAGGTCTGAAAACTCACTCGTTTAAACTAACTAACTAACTATCACGCCGTTTCTCCGCAAGGGTGGGCAGAGAGAGGAAGGACCGCCATAAAACTCTGTCTTGGAACACACTCCTTGTTTTATTCATACTCTTCTGTTATTCTAACTTTTGACATGGCCCATGTCAAGTATTTGATTCACTTGATAGCACCATGTCTTTCTCGGGCGTCCCCGACTTCTTGGGGGGAAATATACCTAATATTGGACTACTGGACAAATTTAACTGATTACTAAGATGTGACTATTAATTTTAATTACTTTTTTTGGCGGTCGGTCTTCATTTTTTTAATAAAATCTGTGGTTTTTGTACAAAGTTATTTTTTCATTTCATTAAAATAATAGTTGTTACCCGTGAAAAAATCACAGGATGTAACTTGACTTTTCAAGTAAAAACATTAGTTGCTTTAATCCACCCATTTCAAATATAGAATAAAATCTGCTAAAATATATTTTAGGTAGGCAGGGGATTTGAAAAGGTCAGATTTCTTTTAAGTCGGATTATCTGCTCAGTGCATGAGAAGAATAAGGGATCTTGAAATAATCTGTAAACGTATCTTTCCAGCCTCCACCTTCCCGGCCCCATCTTTGGATGGGAGGATCGTGGGAGGAACCGCCATCCCCATCACGGAGGCCCCGTGGAGTGCCGCCCTCCTGCTGACCAACAGCAACCTCTTCCACACCTGCGGGGGTACCATCATTTCCCCGACCGTCATCTTGACAGCGGCCCACTGCCTGATTGGGTAAGCTGCAGTGCTAACATTAAGACGCCATGGACACTTGGGGCCAGCGAAAGGAAACTCAGGAGAATCTATTTATCCTGGAAGAGCCAGTCTTCTACATTATACTATCAACTGTCTCCTTACAACATATCCCAGGACTCTCTCTCTCTCCGCGGCGGTTTTCAACTGCCAAGGACTGCAGTTGGATCCTTTGTTAAATTTATAACAGAATGGCGCCATTGTATAATTTAATATATGTTTAATGTGATGTTCTTTTCATAATTATTACAAGTCTTGTCTAGAAGAGCTAGGCATCTAATAGGGCTATCAATAGTCCTAAGATACTTTGGACTCATGGCTCGCCAAACTACGAACTCGAACCCGGAGAAGCTCATGGTAACTGGCAAAGTTAAAGGCAGGAGAAGTGGAGGAAGTTCACCGATGCGTTGGACTGATCAAGTATCACAGGGGTCTCGAAAATCTGTGTCCGTGGCTCTACACGCATCGCAGACCCGTTGGGATAAGAAGAGCCGAAAGGGTCAATGACGCAAGATCCTCTGAGCATCTTCCATCGAAATAGGGGTAGAACAAGGACAGCATTCCCGCCTGACGTCTGTGCCCCAAAGATTGCAATCTGTTTGTTAAGATAGGAGAATCTATCAAACGAACCGCCCGTTTCTGCACAGAGTCAGGGGTTTTTTACAGGTATTTCGGGGCTCCAGACCAGAGCTCGCTGCCAGGTGCCATAGGCAGCCCGCGCATCGGATAGAATAAAACCATTCCCCAGTTTACTCAAGCCTCAGGTCGTGAGACATAGGGATTTGGGTATCCCTAAAACTAGCAACAGAACCGATTGATACAGAGGTCGCTGCCAAATTCTCTTCTAACTTAGTGTCCGGGGTGCGCTTTGGTTCCTTCAACCTTCCGATAGCCGATGTCGTTGCCGATCTAGGAGTTGACTGTCGTCAGTCGGAATCTTCAGGAATACACAGTTCCGATAAATAAGCCATTCCGTTAACACTAAAGACTTAATTGCTTTTGGCCTAAACACAACCGATATATAATTGTTTTGTTCGAGCAGAAGTGGATTAAATCCTGTATTAATATGGCATACTCCGTTTGCAGAAGGCGCCCCTCCGAGCTGAAGATCCGCGTCGGCTCAGCCCTCAACAACGCCGGCGGCCAGCTGATCAACCCCTCCAAGATCATCCCCCACGAGGCTTACAGCACCGTGACTATCGTCAACGACGTCGGCCTCATCATCCTGGAGGAGGAGATCACCATCGAGTCGGCCTCCCCCGTGCCCCTGCCCGCCCAGGACGAGGTCGTCGAGGATGATGCCGCGGCCACCAACAGCGGATGGGGACGGCTTTTCGTACGTATTCCATGTTACTATTTCTCCTTTGGTAAAGCCATCCGGTTAGCCCTGGAAGCCCTAAAATGGACGCGGGTTTCTAAGAGATTCGGAAGTTTCCCTCTCTTTAAAAAGGTAATCTTATCGGAATCTTTTAATTCATCATTCTTGCATCCTTCTATTCTTCATTTCCTTCTTGTTCCTTCCTATATCTTGATGCCAGGTTGGGCACCATCTACATGTCGTAGAGTATTCTATCTTTATCTTTTTGTTCGTACAATTTTCCTCTAACTCCATTTATATATTTTTTGGGTTGGGCGCGACCTGTGCCCACCCCGATATGTCGTTATTTATTTATTAAATACATAAGACACAATAAAATATTTTTTCTTAAATAAACCAAATGTAAAGAAGGTACACTGTGGCCCGGTCTACACTAGTTTCTAACTAGGCAGATACTTGTTCTAAGAAACCAATCATGCCGTGACAAGTTGTAAAAACACTTAGTTCAATATCGGAAGAACACAGTATATGAGACCTCCTACTACCATCATAATAAGCGGAAAATGTTGCTTGTGAAATGATGGAGGAGCAAAAGAATTGAACCCACGACGCCCGGGTGGGAATCCGACGCGTTTTTCAACTCATCTAATAACAAGTCAAAATTAACTAAAAAAATAATCTACGAATGCCATTTCAGGAGGGTGGCACCACCTCTGTGGCCCTGCAGGCCGTCGATATATTCATAGTCAACCAGGACTTCTGCAAGCAGCAGAACGCGTTCCTCCACAGCGTCACCCCTACCATGATCTGCGCCGGCGTCGACGGGGGCGGCAAGGGCTCCTGCAACGGAGACTCCGGCGGCCCCCTCATGGTGAACGGCACCCAGGTGGGGATCACGTCCTGGAGCGTCGGGTGCGTCAGGCCCAACTACCCTACCGTGTACACCAGGGTGGCCAGTTTCATCGACTGGATCGAGGCCAACGTCTAAACGTTCATCATCATGTTCATTTTAGATACAGCTAACAATTTGAAATTAAAAATATAATTTTCCTTCAAAATGCATTTTTATTTGGCTTTACCAATCCCCACAACTATCGTCATGTCGATTTCCTAGGTTTAGTTGCTTCAAAGTATTGTCAGATTTCACGTCCTCTGTGGTCGAGAGGTTAAAGACGCTCTTGACTACGACTCCACGGGTCGCTTGTTCAAACCTGGCGTTCGCAATTTTTACTTATTTATTTGGTATGTGTCATAACACATTTAATTCATATACAATACTATATAGTATATTTGCGGCACGTTCCAGAGTGGTAGAAACTCTAAGTATCGCCCTGGTGAAACACCACCATTCAGAATCTAAACGTTACTTCAAATGGCTTTAGCCGTGTTTGGTGACCAGATCTGAATAGCCACTTCTCAACCTTCCTCTTCCCCATCTCCTTACTATTCTCACTACCTTCGACCTCACAACATACCCCAATGGGGGATGCCATAGTGTCACTGGCTCTAGATGGTTGAACAACAGTAATATTTATGAATATTCATCAACACGACTAGCTGCACCATGTCTTTCTACCGTTTTGATTGATAATTAAACACAACTCTCAATTGCCAACATCCCCATAAAGGCAATTTTTTTTCCTTTTTCGCGTAAGCTCCATTTTCTAATCGCTAAGTTTTTATACATTCTAAGATTACTCGAAGGTAATTGGGAGGGGAAGAAGAATGAAGGTTAGAAACCTGTCTATTCACATCTGGTAACCAACATTGTTAAAGCCATTTTAAACATTTCATTTTTTTGTTAATAGTAAATACCGCACGAGAGTCCCAACTGCTCCCAACGGTCTAGAGCCAGTGAGACTATGACATCCCCAATCGGGGGTATGTTTTGAGACTGAAGGTAGTTAGGAGGGGAAGGAGATGTGGAAGAGGAAGGCTGGAAAGTAAAGTTTCGATTCTGAATGGTGGTCTTTCACTAGGGTGATAAACAGCTTTATTGCATAACTAAACTAACTAACTAACCATCACGCCGTTTCCCCGCAGGGGTAGGCAGAGAGGACGGACCGTCATACAACTCTATCTCGGCACACACTCCTTGCTTCGTTCACATTCATACATCGTCTCATACATACTCTTCTGTTATTCTGACTCTTCACGTCACCCGATTCAAGTATTTGATTCACTTGATCGTGCCATGTCTTTCTTGGGCGTCCTCGACTGCTTTTTCCATTCTTTTTCGCATAATATACTATTTTCACACTCCTTTTTCTTCGTCCATTCGCTCTAGATGCCCAAACCATATAAGCGTCCCTTTCTCGATCCTATTTATTACGCTTGCATGAGCTTTCCGGATATCCACATCGATTAACACGGTCATGCATGGTTTTAATGCACATACGTCTCAGGGATCTCATTTCCACAGCATTCAGTCTACTTTCATCCTTCCTCTGCTAGTTCCATGCCTCACTGCCATACATCAGGGTTGATATAAACACTCCATTGTGGGATGCTAGTTGTATAACAGTTTAATGATTTATTATAAAACAAGCGTATCAATATCTTCGTATTCTAGAATGAATGTTATGATTTGCATTGGAATTTTCGATAATAACATTAGCATAACCAGGTCGTGTATGCATTCCTGATCTATCGGTGTGCGTCTTGTATGAATGCTCAATGTGCAACATCTCATTTTAATAATAATAGCATCATTTCATCAGAATCCAACTGGAACTACAATGACATAACAACCACGTGTATGTTAATCATAATATAATTATAATTAACATTCATTATAATTACGATGATGTAACCTACAAACCGTAACCATCTTTGGCAGGACTACCAATATGGCTCATGTATTTTAAAATGGAGTGGCATTTTATTGGGCGTTGATTTTACGAATAGAAAATTAATTTTAATGCACTGACAATGTTGAAACCTCCGAGCAATAATATACCGGAACGGATAGCTTTGCGAAACAGTGTAGTCAGGATTGTTGATTTGCACACCTTTTTACATCCATTCATAGCACGTGTCGGCATAATGTAGCGTTTATTTGTAAAACCACTTTTTCACAGTATTTATTAAAACCGTTGAGTTAATTCGCACAACAAAACGTAGTGGGCGAAAAACATGCTTACATACTGAAAAGTGATGCGATATTATGTGACAACTTATCTTGTCTCTTTCTCTCTCGCGGTTTACGACGTAAAAACCCGGAGAAAGTGATTCATCTTAAATCTCCATATAATAATAATAATAATATTTGGACGATTTGTATAGCGCCGTTTTTGTGAAAAATCACCTCAAGGGCACATAGCATGTTCAAAAGAAAAGGTAAATTTTGAATTTTCGCGGGCTGTGTACATTCGATTATCGATTTTTTTTTGTTATGTTGGTACACATATGTTTATCATATGTTAGCATTATCAGCCATTTTGGATTAGTGGTTTGTTTTTGACAACTGGAAAGGTTAGTCACGTTTTTGTGTGTTCTTCGATTTTTTACTTTTGAAAAAAGATCTTTGTTGACGTTTTCTTCGTTTGTTGACGTGGTTGCAACTCCAGGACGCTCATCGTCATTAACATCTTCTCGGCCTTCTGTAAAGCGCTTGTACCACTTTTAAACACTTTATTAGATAAAGTAGACTCGCCGAATGCCACAGTCAACATTTTAAGTGCGTTGGAGCACTTTATTCCATTTTAAAAGCAAAATTTAATACATATTTTTGATCCATTTTTCAAAAGTAAAAATTCGAAGAAAAATCTAACCTTCCAATTGTCAAAAACAAACCACTAATCCAAAATTCTTGTTGCTAGAATATGATAAACATATGTTGAAACATTACAAAAAAAAAAAAAACGATAATCAGAAATCCAAAATTCACCTTTACTTTTGAACAGGCCTCGTATATTCTTGTTTCGGTTGCTCTAGGTTGAAACAGTTGTTGAATAACAATTCTGTCGCCTGTCATAATTTAAGATAATGTGTTAACTATTTTTTTTTCAAATTGTATGGTAATAGTATAAGTAGTTTTTCTGGAATAGCTATTTATATTCGGAGAATTGTTTTTTTTCGCCTCTTGTCACTAAAAATAGTTCGATTAAGAAATGTGAAAATTTTTTCGTCGTTTTATTGTATTTTCGAGTGGCTGAATACATTTCTTACCAAACACAAAAATAAAATTGCATTGAGGTTTTCCTGTGAGTACAACTTCACTTTGAAAATCGATTTTTTTCAGCCGCACTGACGTAAGCGAACTTTAAATATTTTTAGACGACTTGTACCGAACTTTAACGAAATGAATAATATCTCTATGGATTGATTATTTAGTTGGCAAGCCATTGCGGTTCATTAAAATAAGCGAACAACAGGTTACGAAGGATAAAAACTCCATAAAATATAGTGATGAATGCCCGGTGCCTATAGGACACTCTGGCACATTAGAGGTTAGCAGCGGCAGTAAATTTTGATTAAAAAGCAGCATACTTAACGCACTAATGACGTGTTTAAAGCCTCACGTACTAAATTAAATGATGATATCCTGGAAATGCTACAGAACTAACTAACCAACTAGCCATCCCGCCGTATCCCCGCAGAGGACGGACAGCCATTAAACTCTGTCTTGGCACACACCCCTTGCTTCATTCACATTCATACATCGTCTCATACATACTCTCCTGTTAGACCCGATTCAAGTATTTGATTTACTTGATCGTGCCATGTCTTTCTCGGGCGTCCCCGACTTCTTCTTCCATTCACTTTCGCATCATATATTCTTTTCACATCAGCCTTGAATTCTTTCCGGATATTTAGTATTTAATAAATATCTCTATGGATTGATTATTTGGTTGACAAGCGATTGCGGTTCATTAAAATAAGCGAACAGCAGGTTACGAAGGATAAAAACTCCTGAAAAGATAATGATGAATTCCCGGTGCCTATAGGACACTCCTGCACACTAGAGGTTAGCGGAAGTTAATTTTAATTAACGCACTAATGACGAGTTTAAAGCCTCACGTACTAAATTAAATGATGATATCCTGGAAATGCTGCAGAATACTCATTAATTCATTAGTCCATGGGAAAGTACACTCTGCCATTGTCAAGTGGATGCATTAATAAGTCTTGATATCGTTGGGAGTTTTTAATGTACTCCTTGGTCCTTGTAACTGTTCCACAATCGGCTTCATTAAGGATTGTTACACTTCCCGACTCGAGCATTCTTTCGGCGGCCATGTGGCCACGACAGAGTCAACTCGGCTGGTACCAGAATACAGCGCGTTTTATAAAACGCATGCAAAAATATCACCCCAATGTAATTAATGCTCAAGAATTATTTTTGCTAACTTACCCGTCTGGAATCAGTGGGACTATGGCAACCCCAATGTATGTATGTTGTGAGGATGACGGTAGTGGAGAGGGGAAGGAGATGGGTAAGAGAAGGGTTAGGAAGTACCTGCCAAAAAGGAAGGCAGGAGAAGGAGATGAAGATGACGCCGGAAAGGCAAAAGGGCTGAAGTGCAAATTTAGGAAGTTTACACCAGAGCACTTTAATTTTTATTTTTGTTTTACAATAGAATTCATAAGTCTTCAGTACCTGGTTGGATTTTGAAAAAAAATATTGACCCGGCTAACTCAATGCTCTCACTCAGTTACGTCAAGCGACCAAAAGCCAAAAAAGTCCCAAACTTGTGTCGCTCGAGTCAAGCCTTCTCCCAAATGGTAAATATATTTTAGATTGTTGAAGGGCCACGAATCTTCAGAATCAAACGAGAGTCGGAGCATTTGATGCAGGAAAAAATAATCCTGATCAAAGCTGCACATTTAACTAATTTTTTGACTTAATTGTCGCTTAAGCCCTTTTGCCTTTCTAGCGACGATATGATCCGGAACGTCGTTGTCCAAAGAAGAAAGTCCGACCAAAGTATGGCCCGAAATGCCCAACAATCATAAACTTCCCACGTATCTTTCTAAAAATGCTCCAATTAACTAATAACGGAGTTTAATTGATCTTTTAACGGCTCTAATTCGTACGTTTATGACTGTATTGGCAATTTGCGTATTTCCCTCCATCACTCAGGGCGGGTGTCTGCAGCTGTTAGCTGTTAGGAATTTAATCTCTGCTTTAATAGATGCATTAACGGTTACTCTGTGCCTAACGCGTGAACGGTTATTTCTACCGTACCTTTACCAGTAAAATAAGTTCAAAGTTAGTGCCACCAAGACCATGTTTCGTTCAGAGTTCATTTCACCCGAGTTGGACAACTGACCTAACCTCGGAGCAATAATATACCAGGAGGGATAGCCTGTATAGTCAGGATCGTTGATTTTTTTCCTGACTCGGGCGTGGCTAGACTTTTCACGGACACACATTTTTACATCCATTCATAGCACATGTTGACATAATGTTTTGTTTATTTATATAACCATCAGTGTATAAATACCCTAGTCCTAGCCACGCCCAGGTCTAGCCGAGTCAGGCAAAATCATCAATACTGACTACAGAAGCGCTCCCTTCTGTGTATATTTATTTTTCCTCCTGTATTTTATTTAATCAATATGTGTCATAACACATTTAATTCATATGATGGCCTTCATGGTCGAGTGGTAAGACGCTCGACTACGAATCCAAAGGTTGCGGGTTCAAACCCGGCGTGCGCTAATAACTTTTATTTAATTAATATGTATCATTACACATTTACTATATATATTAAGTATATTTGCCACACGTTCCAGAAGAGTAGATACTCGTATCGCCCTGGTGAAAACCCACAATTCAGAATCGAAACGTTGCTTGAAATGGCTTTAACCGTGTTTGGTGACCAGATCTGAATAGCTAGGTACTTCCCATCCTTCATCTTCCCAATCTCCTTCCATTCCCTACTACCTTCAACCTCACAACATACCCCATTTGGGGATGCCATTGTATCACCGGCTCTAGACGGTTGGGAGCAGTTGAGACTCTTGTGCGGTATTCATATACTCGTATATCTATAAGTATTAGTATTAAACACATTTTTCTATAGTTTTCCATAATAATTACAGATAATTTATATAGAGCAGTTTTGTGATAGTTGACCTCAAGTGCGCTTCACACTAAAATACCTAACCTAATATAACAATCCTGATGTATGGCAGTAAGCCATGGAAATGGAGAGAAAAAAAAAAAAGTAGACTGAATAATGTAGAAATGAGATCCCTAAGGCGAATGTGCTTTAAAACTATGTATGACTGTGTTAAAAAATGTTGATATCCGGAATTAATGCAAGGTTGATGTAAGCGTAATGAATATAATCCAGAAAGGGACACTTATATGGTTTGAGCAGGTAGAGCGGATTAACGAAGAAAGGAGTGTGAAAAGAATATATGACGCGAAAGTAAACGGAAGAAAAAGTCGGGAACGCCTGAGGAAGACATGGCACGATCAAGTGAATCAAATACTTGAGTCGGACCATGTGAAGAGTCAGATTAACAGAATACTTTGTATGAGACGCTGTATGAAAATGAATGAAGCAAGGAGTGTGTGCCAAGACAGAGTTGTATGGCGGTCCGTCCTCTCTGCCTACTCCTGCGGGGAAACGGCGTGATAGTTAGTTAGTTAGTTTCGGCTGTTTCGAGAGTTGGGTTTTTTTTTTCACATACCCGGGCGCATTGAGTTGACAATATTATTTGGACGTTATATCAGTGAAGCGACCTCGTTATAACCCCACACGATTGTATGAAGATAAGCCCGAACCAACATAGCATTAAGTAATTGCTCATTATAGCCGTGACCTCGCTATTCCCGTGATCGTTAAAACCAAGTTCGACTGTATTTATTATTGTGAATATAATGTATTACAACTTTATTTCATGTGTTATTTTATTATCAATATTATGGAATATATTGAGTTGCACTACTCCTGCATACCTTCTGGAATAAAAACATTATTATTATTATTTACTTAAAGCACCAATTATTCACAGTTATAACTGACAGTTTCATCTGAATCGCATTCATTCGAGACTGTGTGTCGTGGTGTCTAGTAATTGTTATCAAGGCAGTGAAAGCGGAGGTTTCGTTCTCGTTGGGGATAAAACAGAGGCACGTGCAGTGTTGTATTCCGCTACGTGTGAATATTTATCAACTGCCTTCCCTTCGCATGACACAAGCCTAGAAACAATAGAACCTATTCTTTTGTCACTGTTCTTGCAGCAGTCACCTACTGCATAATACGTTTTATAATAGGCTCATAGGCTGTGGGAACTTAGGAGAGTTTGCCACGATTCGTCCTACGTAACAATAATACTATTTCGATAATTTGTATAGCGCCGTTTTTTTTGAAAATTCACCTCAAGAGTGCTGTAAAAGCTTAACTCCCAGGCTTCATCTTATTGCTAACTACATTATAATCTGTGGCATATTAATATTTATTTATTTTATTACCAGATATAATATACATAAGCATTCTTACCTGGCAGGTCACTTCGGATAAACATAATTATTTTATATTAAGGGTCAGCACACAAAAATGACACTAAACGTTACTTTCTAGCATTCTAACACAAGCGCCCTTGAGGTGATATCTCTGTCACGAAAACGGCGCTATATAAATCAGACAATTATTATTACTGTTATTACTAAGCAATCCTACAAATGACGTATCTGAAAAATTTTTATCGGTAGTTAGAAAAATGTCTGAGGTTTACAGTGAATACAATTTTACAACTGTAATATTTTTAATTCCATGAAAAACAGTTTTGTAACCAGAAAAGGCATTTTTTAACGTTTTACCCAAAATTCTAGTACACTTTATATAGAGAATTTGAAAGTTTACTGTTTAATAATAGTGTTCACTGGAAACCTCAGTCATTTTTTTAACTACCCGTATATAATTAACAGATTAATCGTTTGTAGTATTGCTTGTACTGGAAAGCCAAAAAGTGTCTATTTTTGGGTGCTGACCCTTAATTATTGAAATAATATCAATAATCCTCAACGTAAATATGAAACAAAAAAATAACGGTCGCGACCGAGACTCGAACTCGGAACCTCTACTCTATCCGGGAGTAACGCTTCTGCCAATTGAGCCACCGAGACCTTATACGATACCGGCATTTTCATTTAAAAAATATTAATATCATTTTTCCAAATTTTCTTACAAAGATGGCAGCCGAATCGGAAGAAAAGATAAGGGCATATGAAACTAGGAATTAATATTAAGTAGAAATTAAGATTTGTAGGGCGCCCTTGAGATGATTTTTCACAAAAACGGTGCTATACAAATTATCCAAATATTATTATAATGAGCAAAATTCATAATTCAATAACAAAATATAATATATTACATAATAACTGCACGTTCCAGAGTGGTAGATACAGTATGGCCCAGAGAAATACCACCATTCAGAATCGAAATAGTTTCTGTCCAGGGGTTGTCTGGATGGTTCTAAGCGATATTCTAGGGGAAAAAAGCTGGAACCGTTTCCTAGTCAGACTGAAAATCACCAGTTCCTATCCACATGGAGGTTTCTAACGATATTCTGAAGAAAAAGAAATGGAACTGGATTTCTCTGGTGAACGGGAACCGGTAGGAATAGACGGTTCCTCGGAGAAGATTATCAAAATTTTCCAATTATATGTTACGAATAACCTGACAAGATGTTGCTTGTGTAATATTGACGGACTTAGCTAGCAGGGAAATTGGACCCACGACGCCCGGAAGGGAATCCGACGCATTAGTCCACTAAGCTACTAACCGGTCTTGTTCGGATTGCTAAAATAATCAATCGTTCCGAAATGTTTCACTCGAATGTACCCATCGTTATCACAGTTAGTTTATTACCTCAGAGCAATAATATACAGGGAGCGTTTCTGTTGTCAGTATTGATAAATTTTGCCTGACTCGGACGTGGTTATGACTAGGGCTAGGGTATTTATACATCCATTCATAGCACATGTCGACATAATGTTTTTGTCAATGTGTATAACCACCTATTTACAGTACTGTTATCATAAATAACCTAAAAAACCGTTGAGTTTTATTTATTTTATATTTGCAAAAAAACAAACTCTTTCATGTAGAGGAACCGTAAAAAAATATTTTAAATTTTTTCGACCATTAGTACATGGGCGGTGTCCTCTGGCCCCCATACCTGAGATCCACTCTCGAGAATGCTACGCACTAAGCTAAAGTAAAGCAGCCTTATCACTGCAAGATTTGTCAACTCCTTTAAATTATGAAGTATAAGTCAACATATTTGTGGCTGATTTGCAGATCTTTTCAGTGTGATTATGAAACGTTAAACGAGCGTCAAATTCTGTCCCCAAGTCCTTACAGGTAGTCGTATGCTTCAGAGACGTATCTTTCATTTTGTAATTGAAATATACGGTCTTGTGTGACCTCGTGAAGTTATGAGTTATGTCGCACAGCAAAACGTAGTGGGCGGAGTCGCCGGAGACGCGGGAGACGGAAAACGTGCTTACACACCGAATGGTGGTGTTATATTATGTGAGAACTTGTCTTGTCTCTTTCCCTCTCACGGTTTACGACGTAAAAACCCGGTGAAAGTGATTTATCGTAAATTTGTATAGGTTGGGTAAAAATACTTAGATCTCTCTCCATATGTATTATATTCTCGCTCTGAGTTTATTACGCAAATGTTTCGCAATGCACAGAGGTGCCTACCTTCTGTAGATTAATTCAATTCATCCATTGTCCCCGCTGAGAAGTGACTCCGTATTGATAGTTAGCAAATCGTTGTTACATATTCGTCTAAGAAAATATAGCACTCGTTAAGATTACGCGTCTATTGCGTGTTGCGTCACTGGGAAACGAAGATGTTATTATTGTAAGGCACTGTCTCCCCTCCGATGTTTCGCACGGAAGTGTGTCAATATTATGTGTAAGTGTGAGATTCCATTCCACGAGCGGCTGCTAGGTACTGATAAACATTCACCGAAGAGATAGTACCGACTGAAGGGTGCTGTTAGCGTGTCAGTGCGACCGAAGTGAGCTGAATTTTAGCTCGCTTTTGTTGAAATTGATAAAAAATTTCAAACGTCGAAATTGTTTTTTGAACTGATAATCAATATCGTTGGCCTGCAGAGGCCTAGGAGTTGAAAGGTCTTATGTAAATTGGCGATGTATTCTTTCAAATCATGTAAATTTTAAAGAATCTAAGATGTTTCAAGCTTTCGTCACGTTTGACATCGTCGCATTTGACACTGTCACATTTGACACAGTCGCATTTGAAACCGTCACATTTGACACAGTCGCATTTGAAACCGTCACATTTGACACAGTCACATTTGACATTGTCGCATTTGAAACCGTCACATTTGACACAGCCACTATTGACATTGTCGCATTTGAAACCGTCACATTTGACACAGTCACATTTGACATTGTCGTATTTGAAACCGTCACATTTGACATCGTCGCATTTGACACTGTCACATTTAACACTGTCATATTTGACATTGTCGCATTTGAAACTGTCACATTTGATACAGTCACATTTGACATTGTCGCATTTGATACAGTCAGATTTGACACACTCACATTTGACATTGTCGCATTTGAAACCGTCACATTTGACACAGTCACATTCGACATTGTCGCATTTGAAACCGTCACATTTGACATTGTCACATTTCGCATCGTTAGATTTGACATCGTCACATTTGACAGCGTCACATTTGAAAAGTCCCATTTGACACTGTCACATCTGAAAGCGTCAAATTTGACATGGTCACAATTTGAAATCGCCACATTTGACGCCGTCGCATTTGATATTGTCACATTTGAAATTGTCACACGTTCCAGAGTGGTAGATACTCTCATAATCGCCCCGGCGAAATACCAACATTCAGAATCAAAACGTTGCATGAAATAGCTTTAGCGACCAGATCTGAATAGTCAGGTTCCTCTTCCCATCTCCTTCCTATCCCCACTACCTTCAGTCTCACAACATACCCCAATACAAAGAATAATTATTACAAAATTACAACCTAAAAATAATATTATCTAGAAATGAGGTGATTTTTCACAAAAACTGCGCTAAAAAAATCATCCAAATATTATTATTTTTAAGGTACGCCATAAACCCACTGGCTCCAGACGGTTGGAAGCAGACTCTTGTGTGGTATTCAATTTAAAAATTAATAAATAATTCATCAAAAAATGTAGGCCAGATATAAACAACCTTGTAGTCAAATATTAAAAATTATTAATCCGATAATTCTTAATAATCATTGATAATTGTATTATTATCTTTATAAGTGTAATACAAAGAGTTAATTAATTAAAACTACCTCGATTTAGCAACAGTTTGAAAATAATTAACAAAGAAATACCAACAAAATGATTAAGTTTGATAAACAAACAACGGAAGCGTTACTATTTGATTATTCCAGCTGATTACTTTAATCAAAAGATTTATTAAATGAGGTTAATGATTAATACATAACTATTTGAGTTACCCGTGAAAAACCACGGGATGCAACTTGATTTGCCAAGAAAACATAAAATTATTAGTTGATTTAATCCACCCGTTAAAAAATAGAGTAATGTCTGCTGAAACACACTATAGGTAACTAACTAACTAACCATCACGCCTTTTCCCCGCAGGGGTAGGCAGAGAGGACGGACCGCCATACAACTCTGTCTTGGCACACACTCCTTGCTTCGTTCACATTCAAACATACTCTTCTGTTATTCTGACTTTTCACGTGGCCCGATTCAAGTATTTAATTCAATTTGATCGTGCCATGTTTTCCTCGGGCGTCCCTGACTTCTTCTTCCATTCACTTTCGCATCATATATTATTTTCGCACTCCTATCTTCGATCATTCGCTCTACATGCTTAAACCATCTAAGCGTCCCTTTTTGATCCTGTTCATTACGCTTACATCAGCCTTGCATTTTTTTCCGGATATGCATATTCTTAACACGGTCATACATGGTTTTACCGTACATACGTCTTAGAGATCTCAATTCCACAGCATTTAGTCTACTTTCATCCTTCCTCTGCCAGTTCCATGCCTCATTGCCATACATCAGGCTTGGTATAAGCACTCCATTGTGGACTGCTAGCTTCGCTTCTTTGGAGAATTTCTTAATAGCGTCAACAGGGTTCAGTCCTCCATTAATGGAGTTTCCTGCATTCACCCTTCTTTCAATATCCTTATCACCTTTCCATGTCTCTAGAACATACCTCCTAAATACACAAACTCATCCACTTGTTCCAAGTATCCATCATTCACAATAGGTCATACATCATACACTATGGGTAGGCACTTTATTAGGTAGGTGGGTATTTGAAAATATTATTTTTTAAATATGATAATTTCAATTAACATCAGTTACAAATTTGAAAAGTTCACACTCGTACCCGTATTCACAAAGGAAAATATTATTATTATTAGATAAGACGGAGTAATATTCTTGAATATATTTGATTACTATAGCCTTGTACTAAAAAAATATATTAATACAAGGAAAGAGGAAATTGAACTGCACATGCACTGAATTCTTTATTTATCCCTGCTGAATTAGTTTAAAATATTTAAGATAATTTATTTTTATATTCACTCTGCAGAGGAGGGCCTGAGGAAAATAATTTCCATCAAGGCCTAGGTCATCTTTGGGGATGCTGTCTAGAGTGAAAATCATTTTTTTCAACTCATCATTTTAGATGAAAAGTAGTTTTAATGCACCGCTTTCTTTACTGTAAAATTTCACAAAAAGTTTTTTACATCAATTATTAACTAACTAAACATCGGGCCGTTTCCCCGAGGGGGTAGGCAGAGAGGACGGATGGCCATAAAGCTCAGTCTTGACACTCACTCCTTGCTTTATTCACATTCATACCATCGTCTCATACATACTCTTCTGTTATTCTGACTCTTCACGTGGCCCGATTTAAGTATTTGATTCGCTTGATCGTGTCTTTACTTCCTCGGGCGCCCTTGACTTATCCTTCCGTTCACTTTTGCGTCATTAATTCTTTTCACAATTCCTTCATCGTTTATCCACTCTACATGCCCAAACTATCTAAATCTCCCTTTCTTAATCCTATTCCTTACACTTACATCAGCCTTGCATTATTACCAGATATCCACATATTTAACAGGGTCATACACGGTTTAACCACACACGCGCCTCAGGTTTCTCATTTCTACAGAATTCAGTCTACTTTCATCCTTCCTCTGCCAATTCTATGCCTCACATGTTGGTATAAGCATTATTTTTTGGACAATGTTTAATTTGCGCCGACAGCGTTCAGTCCTCCGTCAATGGAGTTTCTTGCATTCACCCTTCTTTCAATATTCTTCAATAATTATTCACGAAACTATTAAAATTGACCATTGTTGATTCGAACTGATAATCAAAAAATTAATCCTTTTTTGTAGAAGTACCCATTGCGCTAGCGTTTATATTTAGACGGCCTCCACGGTCGAGTGGTAAGACGCTCGACTACGAATCCAAAGGTCGCGGGTTCAAACCCGGCGTGCGCCAATAACTTTTATCTAATTAATATGTGTCTTAACACATTTAATTCATACGAAATAATAAAAAAAGTATATTTGCGGCACGTTGCAGAGTGGTAAATACTCCAAGTATCGCCCTGGTGAAAGACCATTATTGAGAATCGAAACGTTGCTTGAAATGACTTAAGCCGTGTTTGGTGACCAGATCTGAATAGCAAAGTACTTCCTAACCTTCCTCATTCCCATCTTTTTATTTATTTTTGTATGAATACCGCACAAGAGTCTCAACTGCTCCCAACCGTCTAGAGCCAGTGGGACTATGGCATCCCCGAAATAGAGTATGTTGTGAGGTTGAAGGTAGTGGGGAGGGGAAGGAGATTGGAAAGAGGAAGGTTGGGAAGTACATGGCTATTCAGATCTGATCAACAAACACGGCTAAAGCCATTTCAAGCAACGTTTCGATTCTGAATGGTGGTCTTTCACCAGGTCGATACTTGTATCTACCACTCTAGAACGTGCCGCAAATATACTTTTTATTATTTTTATATGAATGTGTTATGACACATATTAATTAAATAAAGTTATTGGCGCACGCCGGGTTGAAACCGGGACCTTTGGATTCGTAGTGGAGCGTCTTACCACTCGACCATGGAGGCCGTCAAATCTCATCTCCTTCTCCCACCCGCTACCTTCAGCCTCACAACATACCCCAATTGGGGATGCCATAGTCCCACTGGCTCTAGACGGTTGGGACCAGTTGGGACTCTAGTGCGGTATTCACTATAAAAAATAAAATAAAAATCTCGATAAGTCAGAAACTAGATTTCGATTTCGCATGGAAAAAATCACTGCACGAGTACAGTTATGCGATCCTACGATTGCGTTCAAAGAAAAACTGAACGATCAATGAAAATAATTATTATTTAAATAAAAAATATTTTAGTTTTAAGCCACTTTATTTATACACATATAACAATTCGACCGGTTTCGGTTAAACTTAACATTCTTCAGGAACGTATATATATAAACTAAGATTAAAATATAGAGTTATTACAGTAGACAAAGAAATTAGTGAAAGAGACAAAGTGTTTAAAATTTGGCAATTATTACACACAATTAGAATTAACTAAAAGTCCGATTTTAAGAATGTTCCCCTTCTCCTCTTCCCATCCCCCTACCTCTCTACCTACTCCATTACCACCCCCTCTCTGATGCTTTGTCCTGTTTATACTAATGTTTTGTCTCTTTCACTAATTTCTTTGTCTACTGTATAACTCTATATTTTAATCTTAGTTTATATATATATGCGTTCCTGAAGAATGTTAAGTTTAACCGAAACCGGTCGAATTGTTATATGTGTATAAATAAAGTGGCTTAAAACAAAAATATTTTTTATTTAAATTATAATGTCAAGCTACAAAGTGATTGCTTCCTTCGATAAAAATAATTATTGTTTTCTACTCCTTGCCTCACATCCAAATAATAATAAAGCAGTTTCCTTTGCCGATAATCCGATTACGATTAGATTAGACGCCGGGTTTCCGTCAATTTTGCAAGAGCGCGGGAAAAAACGGATTTCAAAAACCTTTTTCCCGCGTTTTCAGCCATTACTGACGATTGTGGAATTAGGAAAAAAAACGGCTATCGCCAGATCGACGTTGCGACATATTTGCTGTGAACACTGGATGGGTAAACCGATAGAAGTGCGAGGTGGGCGTGTTTGTGTGCCCGAAGCGAACTCAATTGAACGTAGTTAACCCACAATTTGCCAAAATCGAGTTTTACATGTTTTCTTATAGATAAATGCGAGATTTCTATCTGCTGAAAACATCCAAGCTCCAAATGCAATAGATTTTTGGTAATTCTATTTTTTACTGACCCACACCGGGAAAATCCATTAATGGAGGACTGAACGCTATTGGCGCAAACAAAAAAATGTCCAAAGAAGCGAAGCTAGCAGTCCACAACGGAGTGCGTATACCAACCCTGATGTATGGCAGTGAGACATGGAGCTGGCAGAGGAAGGATGAAAGTAGACTGAATGCAGTGGAAATGAAATCCCGGAGGCGTACTCGTATGTGCGGTTAAACCATGTATGATTGTGTTAGAAATGTGGATATCCGGAAAGAATGTTAAGCTGAAGTAAGCATAATGAATAGGATCAAAAAAGGGACGCTTATATGGTTGGGGCATGTAGAGCGAATACACGAAGAAAGGAGTGTGAAATGAATATATGATGCGAAAGTGAATGGAAAGAGAAGTCCGGGACGCCCGAGGAAGACATGGCGCGATCAAGTAAATCCAAATACTTGAATAGGACACAGAATAGAATAGATTAATATTGGTCGGTCATAAAAATAAAAATAAAATCTGTGGTCTTGTACAAAGTTATAATTTCATTTTCATTAAATTTGTCAAACCCACAAAGTGATTGCTTTCGTGATTAAAAAAATTAAACAAATTAAACAAAAAATTACTTAAGTGATTAAAAAAATTAATAATACATCATTTCAACAAGGCTTAATTTGCAAAAGTTTACAAAGACGTGTGACTTCGGTCTGATTCTAATACTAATTAGCAGTTGATCAAAAACCGTTAGAGTACGTTGTCAAATTAGTGCATGAATTAATTTTCACGCACGTAGAAAGCGAGATGTTAGCGTACTTCAACACCTGTTCAAAAGAAATTATCATAATATCGATTAATTAAAATATCTCTGCAGCAGCCCGACGCATATGAACGATGTAAAAGAAATCAGTGCAGACCGAACAACGGCTGACCTGACCAATATACTCGTATAACAGCCGGAATACACATACGAGTACGTCGTATTGATTGACTGATTGGTTGAATGTAAATATTTTCTCTCGGTGAATTAGTTTCGGTGTCAGCTTATATCTTGCTATATAGGAATCCCGATTAATGGCGACCGGTTAGTGGCTGAGTGGACAAACGCGTCGGATTCTCATCCGGGCGTCGTGAGTTCAATTCCCCTGCTAGCTACTGTTACTGAGACAACACGCCTGGTTGCACTAAACCAAGTCAACGAGAAATACCTTCGAAACAAGCTTCATATTGCTATCTCTCCCGCACACACGTGTTCTTTAAATGGCTATCCTTCTCTTAAGCGGGTGAAACGGAAAACAAGACGGTACTAGTGGTGCTACATTTTTCGTAAGATTCGTATGAATATGACGTGTCTTGTATTTTATGTCCATGCATCTTCCGTTTATTATGATGGTAGTAGGAGTTTTTCAAATATTGTCAGGTTACTTGTAGCCCGGGAATGTTTGTCTTTCTTATTAAGAAAAGAAAGAAAATAATTATGGATATTGAAAGAAGGGTGAATGCAGGAAACTCCATTAATGTAGGACAGAACGCTGTTGACGCAAACAAAAAAAATGTCCAAAGAAGCGAAGCGTTGGAAGTAGGCCTTCATCTTTGATTCAAGAATTCTATAACTTGATGATGATATTTCTTATTTGTGTTTGAAAGAGAGAGTACGAGAACAGCGTGCAATATAGTTGTGTATGATGAATACTTGGAGCAAGTGGATGAGTTTGTGTATTTGGGAAGTATGTTCTAAAGAGACGGAAATACTGATAAGGATATTGAAAGCAGGGTGAATGCAGGAAACTCCATTAATGAAGGACTGAACGCTGTTGGCGCAAATAAGTGAATTGTCCAAAAGAAGCGAAGCTAGCAGTCCACAATGGAGTGCTTATACCAATCCTGATGTATGACAGTGAGGGATGGAATTGGCAGAGGAAGGATGGACGTAGACTGAATGCTGTGAAAATGAGATCCCCGAGGCGTATTTGTGGTAAAACCATAACCGAATGACCGTGTTAAAAATGTGGATAACCGGAAAGAATGCAAGGCTGATGTAAGCGTAATGAATAGGATCAAGAATGGGACGCTTGTTAGGTTATTCGTAACCTGGAAATGTTTGTCTTTCTTTCTTTAAAATAAAAATTACTTTTACTTATTTTGGGGAGAGTAGGAAATTATAATTATAACATTGTAATTTGTAGAAGAAAACTGAATGTAGTAGAAATGCGATCGCTGAGGCGTACGTGTGTAAAACCATGCTCCTTTTACGAATGTGGAGAACCGTGAACAATACGAGGTAAGTGTAAGGGTTAAGAGATACCACTCTGTTAGATACTCTAAGTATCGCCCTGGCGGAAGACCACCATTCAGAATCAAAACATTGCTTGAAATAGATTTAGCCGTGACCAGATCTGAATAGCCAGGCACGACCTAACCTTTCTCTTGCCTATTTCCTTCCCCTCCCCACTACATAGTACTACTAATAACATAATACTCCCCAATACATACCCTAATTGAAGATGTGATAGTCGCACTTTGTTTGGTGACCAGATCTGAATGGCCAGGCACTTCCAACCTTTCTCTTTCCCATATCATTTACTTTCCGATTACCCTTCACAATATTGCCCAATTGAGGATGCCGTAGTCCCACTTTAGCCGTGTTTGATGACCAGATCTGAATAGCCAGATTCTTCCCAACCTTTCTCTTCTCCTCCCCACTACTTTCAGCGTCGCAATATACCCCCTATTGGGGATGCCCCAGTCCCACTGGTTCTAGACTGTTGGGAGCCAGTTGGGACTCTTGTGCGGTATTTACATTTTAAAAAGTGAACAATATGAATAGAGGGTGAAAAGTGAAATAAATATCAAGAGAATAGAAGACGAGCAAGAGATAAATGAGATGGAAGCGATGGATGATATGCAAGAGAATGATGGGACAAAAAGTCCGGAACGTTCTCAGAACTAATTGGCACGATAAAGTGAATCAAATAATGACCTTAAGATGAGTTGTGTGGCAATTCATTCTCTCTGCCTACCCCGTGGAGTAATGGCTATTGAGTAAAAGTTTGAATGATTTTTCAGCGGTTAGGTTTCCAATTATTTTCAGATACGAGTTACACTGTGGCAAAATCCTGCTGGGTGTAAAACACACAAGTATCATATTTTTTTTTACATATTTCTAAACATGCATACCACGTCACGGGTGTTTGGCCATCTCTGTAACTTACACCGATCGCGTCTCGAGAGCCGATGATCTAAATCAACACTTCATGAAGTGTTCACGCTTGTGGTTGTTGGTTTAGTTGCGCGGTTACACGTTACACGTGCGTTCACGCCGAGCGCGTTTGCCCGTTCACGCGTGAATGTGCGTGCTTTAGTGAGCCAATCCATTTAGCAATACAATTCGTGGGCTTGTGTTTGTATTTTAACTAACCACTTACCATCACGCCGTTTTCCGCAGGGGTAGGCAGAGAGGACGGACCGCCATACAACTCTGTCTTGGCACACACTCCTTGCTTTGTTCACATTCATACATCGTCTCAGACATACTCTTCTGTTATTCCGACTCTTCCTCGGGCGTCCCCGACTTCTTCTTCAATTCACTTTTTCATCATATATTCTTTTCACACTCCTTTCTTCGTTCACTCGCTCTACATGTCCAAACCACGTAAGCGTCCCTTTCTTGGATTCATTACGCTTACATCAGCCTTGCATTCTTTCCGGATATCCATATTCTTGACACGGATATACATGGTTTTATCGCACATACGTCTTAGGGATCTCATTTCCACAGCATTCAATTAACTTTCATCCTTCCTCTGCCAGTTCCATGGCTCACTGCCATACATCAGGGTTGGTATAAGCACTCCATTGTGGACAGCTTGCTAAGCTTCTTTGGACAATTTCTTATTAGCGCCAACAGCGTTCTATCCTCCATTAATGGAATTTTCTGCATTCACCCCACTCGTACTTAATACCGCACAATAGTCCAAGTAGTGAGACTGTGGCATCCCCAATTGGGGTATGTTATGAGGCTAAAGGTAGTGGGGAGGGGAAGGAGATGGGAAAGAGGAAGGTTGGTAAGTATCGGGCTATTCAGATATGATCACCAAACAAGGCTTAAGCCACCTCAAGCAACGTTTCAATGCTGAATGGTGGTCTTTCACCAGGGCGATACTTAGAGTACCTACCACTCTGGAACGTGCCGCAAATTTACTACATGTTGTTTTATATTAATTAAATGTGTTATGACACATATTAAATAAACGAAAATTATTTGCGCACGCCGGGTTCAAACCCGCGACCTCTGGATTCGTGGTCGAACGCCTTACAACTCGACCACGTCGTCAACCTATGTCGTGGTCAGCTGTTTTTCGTTTTGAAACGTCAAATTCAAACGAGTGCATTTTACATTACAAAACAGTCGTTAGCCATTCCCGTGATATCCTGAATAACTCTTAAAGGCAGAACAATTTCAATTTCTGCACGAAATATTTGTCGACTATGTTTATCGAATAAAATATTGTTTATCGAACGAGCTCGATAAACAATATTTTATTCGATGTCTAGTCGTTTTCAGTGTCTTTTTCCTTCATAAAAATATTTTGTGTAACAAAGAACACTTTTGTAAAACGCGATGGGTGTGGAGGCCTTCATCCAGCAATTAGAGAACGTATGAAGATGATTATGATATTTACACTTCCTATCATATACGAATCTAAAAACAAGTGTTCATGTCGAATAAGAGAGTGATAGGTGCCTCCTTTTACTTTGATCTTGCATACTGTTGTAGTAAATAACAAAATAAATTAAAATTGTATTACAAATGAGGCTACTTTTCTTCTTATCAGAACTTTCTAATTGGAATTTAGAGATAGCTACCGGGCCGCTATCTGTTATGCGCCACTTTCTAGCTGTTATCTGTTATAATTTACATTATTCAGCTGTGGATGTACATTACCAACTCGGCCGTAGTTAGCACCTGTGGGTATTTACAGATAAAAAGCACTCTCACTTGTACGGCAAGCAGGGGCGTTGCAACAGTCTGTTGCAACAATCAACTAGGAAATTATTCTTAAAAATACATATCGTCGCCGGAAAGGCAAAAGGGCTGAAACGCCATTTTAGGATGAAAATATGATGCGAAAGTGAATGGAAGAAGAAGTCGAGGACGCCCGAGAAAGACATGGCACGATCAAGTAAATCAAAAACTTGAATCGGCTCATTTGAAGAGTCAGAATAACAAAAGAGTATGTATGAGACGATGTATGAATGTAAATGAAGCAAGGAATGTGTGCCAAGACAGAGTTATATGGCGGTCCGTCCTCTCTGCCTACCCCTGCGGGGAAACGGCGTGATTGTTGGTTAGTTAGTTTACACCAGAGCACTTTAAAACTTTTTTGTTTTACAATAAAATTCCCAAGTCTCCAGTACCTGGTTGGATTTTGAAAAAAATTAACTCAGATAACTCAATGCTCTCACTGAGTTACCTGAAGCAACAAAACGCTTAAAAAGTCCAGAATTTGTGTCGCTTGAGTCAAGCCTTCTCCCAAATGGTAAACATATGCCACAAGAGAAAGAGAGAGATCATTCGATGCAGAACAGCAAAAAAACTGATCAAAACTGCATATTTAACTCATTTTTGACCAAAGGGTCGCTTCAGCCCTTTTGCCTTCCCAGCGACGAAATAGTATTTGTAGAACAGTGTTTAATTTATAGAAATTGAACTTAACATTTATTATTAGTTCTGCTAGTTTTGTTTTTGACGGTCTCCGTGGTCGAGTGGTTAAGACGCTCGACTACGAATCCAGAGGTCGCGGGTTCAAATCCCGATTCGTATGAAACAGGTAGTACTCCAAATATCCCCCTGGTGAAAGACCACCATTCAGAATCAAAACGTTGTTATAAATGATTTTAGCCGTGTTTGGTGACCAGATCTGAATAGCCAGGTACTTTCCAACCTTCCTCTTACCCATCTCATTCCCCTCCCCACTACCTCCAGCCCCACACATACCCAATTGGAGATGCCATAGTCTCACTGACTCCAGACGATTGGGAACAGTACGCGGTATTCACTTTTTTTCAAAGACCGGGAGTTCGACATATTTTCCGACACGCCACTGTGTCCGGGTTACAACATTAATTATCACAACGCTGGTAGAGTGCAGGACCGGCCTCTGTGAAGTGCCACTGCACTCGGGTGTTAAAATAATCAACAATTGCTAATTGAATGATGAGTGCCAAGTGACCTCTCTGTTTACGTCTCAGAAGGAATGTGTGAAATACAATGTTGGATGCGCTCACAGCACAGTGCGTTACTCCATTATTAGGTAATAAATAAACAGTAAAAGATTTTTCAGATGCGGGAATAACCTTGGAGTAACAATATATGGAGAGGGAGCTAATTATTTTTACCCAACCGATACAGATTTGGGATAAATCACTTTCTCCGGGTTTTTACGTCGTACACCATGAGAAAGAAAGAGACAACAAATTTTCCAGAATTATCACACCGCTTTAAAGTATTGTTAGAATGTTCTTCATGACCCGCGTCTCCGTTGACTCCGCCCACACGTATACGCAAAATAAATTGACATAACTCAACGGTTTATTAGGTTACCTGTTATATATATATATATATATATATATATGTATTTTTAACAATACTGTGAAAAAGTGGTTATAGAAATAAACAAAAACATTATGTCGGCATGTGCTATGAATGGATTTATAAATATCCTAGCCCTAGTCCTAGCCACGCCCAGGTCTAGCCGAGTCCAGCAAAGCTCATCGAAACTGAATAAAGCGCTCTCTCTTGTATATTATTGCTCTGATGGAATAACACTGCGTGTGTAAATCAACTGATATATAATTAACTAGAATTGAAACTGTTAATTCGTGGTGGAACTCCATTTAATGATTATAATAATACCATTTTTTTTTAAATTTATTCCACTATTTTTTATCTAAGACCTGACCGGTTTCACCTTATGACGGGTATCTTCAGAATGGTACTGTTTTAAGTAAATCTATAGCATATATACTATTAGTGTCCGGCATGGACCGCTTATTGAGTCTCATAGTGAACATCTGTGACTCTGGGTTTTGTTTTATTGCTGACAGAGGCGGCTTAAACCATCCCAGCGTCCCTTTCTAGATCCTATTCATTACGCTTACATCAGCCTTAGATTCTTTCCGGATATTGACATTTTTAAAACATGGTTTTAACCGCACGTACGTCTCAGGGATCTCATTTCCACAGCATTCAGTCTACTTTCATCCTTTCTCTGCCAGTTCCATGCCTCACTGTCATACATCAGGGTTGGTATACGCATTCCATTGTGGACTGCTAGCTTCGCTTTGCGAATTTCTCATTTGCGCCAACAGCGTTCAGTCCTCCATTAATGGAGTTTGTTGTTAATCATGGTTATTTTATTTATTATCTTTGTATTTTTCTATATATTATATGGATCTTGTAGAATTGCAACACCCTCCCTGAGATCTGGAATGAATATGTTAAAATATTGTTCCAAAAGCAGCATAAGATTATAAAGCTGAACCTAGTCGTTATTTGTTAATGTCCTTTGTAAGGGCCAACAGTTAATGCGAGAAAGCAATCGAACTGTACATAAAAGCTTCCATCCACGTACATCACTTGTACAATTAAAGGTACAACAGCTCTAGTAGCATTAATGCTAATGGCACAGTTCATGTTGTCCCATTAGGAGGCACGTGACTAGAATAAGTTGACTGGTACAGACAATGAGACATCTGTAAGCGAAGAGTCACAGCCAGTCATCAGCTTTTGTACGATGCGACATAGACACATGGCTGATGCATTATTGAATGATTCTACCGACACATTGAGTATGCGTTGAAAATGATAAAATTTACAATACCCTTTTAGAGAAGGGTTGTATAACGAACCTTGTGGAACCCCGATTTCTTACTGAATCTGAAATTTTCAATAGTAAACCAATGAAGGCATTATGCAGTTGTTTAAGTAACGTGGTGGTTATTACTTTTAGTTCCGATTAGCAACGTAACGTCTCTTAACCATGGCGACACTTCTTCCCATGATGGAATTTGGCCCTTCCACAAATGCTTCAGTCTCTAACGATTCTTCTCCGGTCCTCAGACCTTCCCATCCTTGTAGTATATTCACTCTCCTTAAGTATGCCTCTAGGTAGTTTCAACTAGGGCACCCATTTGTTCATGATTTTCAGTGTCCTGGTAACTGTCCCCCATTTGCCCAAAGCCAGCGAAACTATGGCACCCCCAATTGCCAACTAACTAAATAACTAACTATCACGCCGTCACATCGCAAGGGTAGGCAGAGAGGACGGACCGTTATACAACTCTGTCTTGCCACACACTCCCTGCTTCATTCACATTCATACATCATTTCATACATACCATTCTGTTATTCTGACTTTTGACATGGCCTGACTCAAGTATTTGACTCACTTGATCGTGTCACGTCTTTTTCGGGCATCCCCGATTTCTTCCATTCCCTTTCGCGTCATAAATTATTTTACACTTCTTTCTTCGTTCATTCGCTCTACGTGCACAAACAATGTAAGCGCCTCTTTCTTAATCCTTCATTACACTTACATCAACCTTGTATTCTTAAACATTTCCACATTTTTAAGACGGTCATACGTGGTTTTACCGCACAAACGGCTCAGGGATCTCATTTCTACAGCATTACACGACGAGGCTATCTGTGAACACGTTTGTAAGGAAGGGAATTTCGAATTTCAGTTAGAAAAATCTCATTCATTTTGGGGCACCCAGGGCTAACCGGATGGCTTTATTTTGAAGAAAAAATATTATCAAGTGGCAAATCAGCCAAGAGATTATTTTTTTCAATTAATTCTACAGTGTGAGTGATAAGCAGAATTTACGAGGCGTGCATACGAACCTTGGTTTCAAAACACCATTGACGAGTCAAATACCATTGGCCAATCATGACTTCTGTTTTTTGACGGTGACTATTGTTATTTCTGTCCAACTCGCGGATGGGTTCCGCGCCATTAGAGGTGCTGGTGTTTTGCCAGGGAAACGAATGAATCATCGACGGTTTTACAATAACTTGCATATTTGCACACGTTGTGTTGAAAATGCTACACAGTGGAACAAATGGAATTTACATAAACATACCCTGTAGCTTATTTTATGTTTAACTTTACGACTCTTTCTCTTCTTTGTCGTTATAATGGTGGATTCACACCAACGTCCGGATCCGCTCAGTGACGATATTGTTCCCCGTGAGAGCTTATTGATATGGTATGAATATCAATCAAGGAGTATGTGTCAAGACAAATTTGTATGGCAGTATATCCTCTCTGCCCACCCTTGTGATATTTAACTACTTATTTATTGATATTATTTTTTTCAATTTTCTTCCGATTTGGCTGCCATCGTTAAGATTATTGATACTATTTCAAAATAAAATATAAAAATAATAAGCGTTAAAATTAATTCAAATTTCATTTTTTGTTTTAGATTGCTTAGGGCCAGTTGTTTCACAGAACTTGAAGGATCCTTCAAAATATTTGATTGTGACGAACTTCTTTTCAGTGAATGAAATGTGAGGTGAATTGGGTTGTTTCAGGAAGAAAATGATGTTCGTTACATTTGAAAATTCAATTGAATATGACCAGTATAAACGGACATTTATTCCAGAAAATTTGAATAAGATTGATTTTTACGCTGGCCACACTGACTAGTTGTCTATGGAATATTGAATATGTCAGATATTTACCGCTATTTCTGGTTTGACAGTGAGTTTTATTTTTGGGCGTATTCACTTAATTACGTGTTTATATACACATGGTAACAACCAATCGCATTAATGTTTAATTATTATGTGTTTTAGATAACCCTGTATTCAGAAAATAACCTAAAAACTGACGCGAGCCCCACGGAATTAATTTAATGGCTTGGAAATCTATAACAAATACAAGCTATATACTTCGTGCGAGAGAGGTTTGTTGCATATAAATACTTGGAATTTGTTATTTAGCTTGCATTATCTGTTTAATTTGTATGCTTACAAACGTGAAACCAAGAAAAATCTCTAACATAATTGTAAATGATTACCCTGAACACAGTATTATTTTAGTCAAGTTTGTGTCAAGTGTCTTTGTTGTTTGGCTGCCCCAATTATTTGTTAAGTGAATTAATATATGTATAATTGATTATTTTGTATGGATATATAATATTTTTACTTCTTCTAGAATGGTCGCAAGGAAGTCCACGAGGAGAGGGCCTACTGGAGGAAGGAATGAAACAGATTTAATGCAATTGGCAATACTGTGTTTTGGAAAACAGTGAAAGAAGAATCCCACAGTTGATCTGCTGTAACAATAGTTATAACTTATAAGCTTTTAACCATCAACTGAACCATTTTAGTGCGTTTCCTTGTTAGAATTTATAATGACGTCAGTACAATTATCACAAAAAATGTTGTTATTGTATTAATTTTCAAGTTATCTCCATGCAAAGGATGTCAAGTGGACTTTAGTAAAGCCAGTTGTTTTACCAATCATCAAATGTAACATTTTTATTAAATTCCCAATTAAACATACACGAGAAATGAATTGACGGTTTTCCTCCATAAGGAAAGTATTATTTATAGTTTTTGTGTTTAATTTGTAGAACTCCATTTTAATTTTTATATAATTCAATTGAATTAAATTTAATATTATTATTATTGAGTTCTGCTATTTTAAGTTTTTTATTTTAGTTTTTTTAGTGACAGCTGTTTCGGCGTTTAAGGCCATTGAGGCATTTTTTTTTTTTAAAGGCATTTTCGGCGTTTAAGGCCACAGTTTGACAATGGCCTTAAACGCCGAAACAGCTGTCACTAAAAACTAAAATAAAAAACATTACAGCAGAACTCAATAATATTAATATTAAATTTAATTCAATTGAATTACTAAAAAAAATAAAAAATAAAAAAGGAAAGTATTATATACTAGTTAATCTAGTATTTTATTTGTATACATCAATATTGTAAATAACTATTGTCATATGGCAGATTGTCCATCATCTACCCAGTCCTGCTGAAATATATACTCAAATAAAATAAAGTTAATAATCTAACAATATCTGTCTGTATGTGTTATAGCTGTATGAAAAATCCACCACCTCAAATTAATTGGATGTGATTTGCAGCCATGTTTTACTTCTAATTTAAATAAAGACAATATTGAAAACAAAAAGCTTTTCAATATAAATACATTTTACCTGTACCTCTCTTTAGCTCATAACATAGTAGTTTTTTTAAAGGAATGTGTTTTTATCATCATGGCAGTTGCAGGTGACTAGGTTTGTATGTATTCTGTAAGTCGGTTGGAGAGCACCAGTTGCCAGACTATGGAGGGTTCAACCAATCTAGCTGACGCATCTGTGTTAGTCAATTACATCTAGGTAAGATTGTCCCTCGCGCAGAGATCAGCTAAGGATGATGGTGCGAGCCAGCTTGTGCAGTACCTTATACTGTACTAGAAATATTTGTGATTTGACGTTGAATGTGTTTGGTAATCTATACACATGTGAACTAGCATGCAAACTGTTGCAGTAGCCTAATATAAGTACTAAAGCTTAGAAAGACACTATATATTTTAGATAATTGTCTTTTTATAAAATGAACTGCCAACGGTATTGCCAAAAGTTGTAAAGATCATAATATATGTTGCTTATAATACAGGTGTATGATAATTTGTTTTCATATCATTCATAAATTCAGTTTCCCATAGCTTATATATGACAGAAAACTGTATATTTAATTATCTTTACATCATGAAGTTTTGGTGAACAATATTATGTTATGTCATGAACAAAAATCATGTGTATGTACATACATTATGTTTGCACATAAAATAGATCAAACTTTCTTGATATTAGATTCCAGTATACTTGGATGTCGATGTTTCTATACGATTTTAAATGACAGAAACCAACTATTTTTAACAATCGTATATTCTAAAAAGGGTTTCAAAACATTTTCTCATAAAACCGTTAACTTCGGAAGCTTAAATCGTTGGGTTTTAATTGAGTAAAATGTCAAAATTATAATAATAATAACATTAGCCCTCAAGTTTGAAGATGTCCGCCATTTTTTTTTTTTGACAGTTCCATTTCAAATATTTGACGATCCGTCAGCGCTGTTAACCGATCGATTTCGGGCGGTCAGGAAATCTGAAGTTTTCGTCAAATTCCCGCGTTGATGAGTGGTGAAACAACCGAATTTTTGAAAAATCACGCTGATGGGCGATTTGACGAGAATGTTACATTTGAATTTTTCCGAAACAACTGGGCCTTAATGGTGTTTAAGAAAAAGTAAAGTTTTTTATACTTAAAAGAGAGTTTTTTTTACAGTGAATACTGCACAAGAGTCCCAACTGCTCCCGACCGCCTAGAGTCAGTGAGACTGGCATCCCCAATTGGGGTATTTTGTGAGGCTGAAGGGAGGGAAAGAAGATGAGAAAGAAGGACAGGGAGTACCTGGATAATTAAATCTGGCCAATAAACACGGCTAAAGCCATTTCAAGCAACGTTTCAACTCTGAATATCATATAATAATATAATTACTGGAACGTGCCGCAAATACACTATATATTATTTGATGTGAAACAACGCATAGTAATTAAATACAATTTATTTGCCCACGTCGGTATTTGAGCCCGCGACCTCTGGATTCAAAGTTGGGAGTCTTAACCACTCGACCACGGAGGCCGTCAGTGCGCGTAATCCGATATCTAGATATCATATTTAAAATTATGTAGGTTAATTAATGCCTATTCCATTTTAATAAGACTGATCATCCATCACCCGACAGAACTAAAGCACTACGCAGTTGGTTAACCCAAAAACATTTAAAGGGAAAGTTAGCAGTAATCATAAATTACCTCAACGCATTACTGCCGAGGAGAAACAATGCTACACACAACCGCGAACAGAAGAACGCGTAATCTGTAACTAAATATGTGATTAGAAATGCTTACTCGTTGGTTGGTTCCTCAGAGTAATAATATACCACGAGGGATAGCTTTGCGAAACAGTGTAGTCGAAATTTTTTATTTCTTTCTGACTCGGGCGTGGCTAGTGTTTTCATGGACACACCTTTTTAGATCCAATCATAGCACTTGTCGACATAATGTGGCGTTTATTTCTACAACTACTTTTTCACAGTATAGTTATCAACAAAAATATAGGATGTAACCTCAAAAACCGTTGAGTTATGTCGCGTAACAAAATGTCGGAGTCGCCGGAGACGCGGGAGACGGAAAACATGCTTACACACCTAAAATTGGTGCGAAATTATGTGAAGACTTGTCTTGTCTCTTTCTCTCTTACAGTTTACGACGCAAAAACCCGGAATAAGTGATTTTTCGTAAATTTGTATAGGTTGGGTAAAAATATTTAGCTCTCTCTCCAACTTTAGTTAATTGTTCCTAATTAATATGCGGGATACAACACAACTACCCGCATATAAGAAGATTTATTGGGAAATTAAATGGTTTGGATCGATTAGTCTGCTGTTTAAGAAAGTCGATAAATGGTTGTACTTAAACAATAATAATATCGGCGCTGGAAAGGCAAAAGGGCTTAAACGACGCTTTGGTCAAAAATGAGTTTAAATATGCAGTTTTGATCAGTTTGGTTCTGACTCACGTTTGATTCTGAAGACTTTTGTGGCCCTTCAGCCATCGAAAATATTTTTACCATTCGGGAGAAGACTAAACTCGAGCGACGCAAGTTTGGAACATTTTTTTTTTGCTTTTTTTGCTTGACTTATGCTCTTTTGCCTATCCGGCGACGATATGTTGATCTTTGAATATTATGGTAGCAAGACAATACTAAAACTGCCAACAAACGCGTTCAAATACTTGATAATAAACGAGCAACTAGGTCTAACGACTTATTCCACATTAGCCGGACGCGCACAAATGCTGGTATCAGAGACCCGATTAGAAGAATGTGCGAATTATTTAATCAAAATTCCAAAGATTCTAACATTTTTTTGATTCATTAATCACTCTCAGTAAAAAATTGAATAATTCCTGTAAATGAAAAATTTGATTTAAGAAATGTCTACATTTTTCCAGTTTTTCCTGGATACTGTACTCGGCTTTACCCCTTGATTCATCCCTCATCTTAACTAGAAATATGAAGGCTTTCATTCTGTAAAGGACATGATAATAACACGAGATTTACTGGTTATTGTATTTAAATAACACTTACCATCACTTTAATATGTATATCAAATTTATTTGCATGTAGGTATTACGTCATCTACCTTGGCTCCATCTATTGCAGCTCATAAGTGCTTAATCTGCGAGAAATAGTTTGGATGCAAGCAAATTCTCTATATTTTATGTTGAATATTGTTTATTTGTTATCTTGTGTCTGTATCTGTGTTTTCTAATAAAAAAGGTTAAAAAAACTGACTTGCCAAGAAAAAATATTAGTTGCTTTAATCCACCCATTGCAAATATAGAAAAATGTCTGCTGAAATACATTATAGGTTGGTACTTTATTAGGTAGGGAGGGATTTCAAATGTTTTTTTTTTAAATATTGTTATCTCCCGGCAGCCAGAGACAAGGGGTGTGGTAGGTAACACACTCGTACGGTCGTACGTACTCACAACGAACATTATTTCTTATTTCTAATTTTAAAACTGTTAATTCTCCTCGTGGAACTCCACTTTAATAATACCAATTTTTTAACTTTATTCCACTATTTTTTATTTAAAACCTGACCGGTTTCACCTTATGACGGGCATCTTCTGAACCAGTCTGAGGTTGCCCGTCATGAGGTGAAACCGGTCAGATCTTAAATTAAAAAATAGTGAAATAATGTTAAAAATTTGGTATTATTAAAATCATTAACATTATTTATAATTAATATGTCGCCTATCAGCTAATGCTTGAATAGGCGAACACGGTTTAATTTCATACCTAGATATTTATTATGTTTTTTTTTATTTATACTTGTTATTAGCCCATCAAAATCTGCAACCGAATAAGCTACGTCACTTTGTCTAGTATTTCGCTACACTCTGGCTGGCACAGTGTCGTTAGGCAATGCTTAACCCATAAATAATGCTCGAAAACAGGTATGGGCGAACTAATTGACGTTCGAGTATAACGGGATACTCGGTTTCAGATCGACTGACGCGATTATAATACGTACTCGAGTATAATGGATCATCAACTCATGCGGTGACCTCCGACTGCAGGCGAAGCTAAGTGCTTCATAATTCGCGAAGGTCGCTGATGGAGTCATTTGATCATTATAGAATAAAGAGCTACCTTTAGACAGAAACACACTTGCGTGGATATTTTGACGGTTTTGATTTGCAGTTTTTTCAAATCATTAAAGTGTTCAAAATAATCTTACATGCTTGGTCTTGAACGTGGCAGAGAATGTGTTAGAAAAAATCATGCTCTAAAGGTCCTATCACGAAAAACAGCTACAGCCTTAGAGGAGCTAATAAGTTTGAATATTGATAAGCAAGTAAGATTTAAAAAAACGATTAATATAATAAAAAGTTCTGCGGTGTAATTGTTTTTCCGGTGACAGCTGTTTCGCCTTCCGAAGGCATTGTCGAACTGTGTACAAGCCACGTACAGACGAGCTGTTTATATAATTTCTAGATACTTATAGTGAAAATATTGTAACAAACTATTTTTATTACCAATGCCCTTCAAAAAATAACTTCATGTAGACATAAAATTTAGAGCCACATTTAATTTAAACGTCCTTAACTTATGTAATTTCAAGTTTCTCCTTATGTGTATTCTTGTCACTAGATTAGATTAATAGGTTTTATTATCGTTTCATTGTGTTTTCGTGTGTCTGAAAAAAATTCCTTCTAAATAAAAATAAAAACGCATTCCGTAAATACGTCTTCCTGTAATTGCAAATAGTAATGTTACTTTGAAAGTCGATTTTTTTCAGCCGCACTTACGTAAGCAAACTACACATATCTATTATGTACTCGACTCGTAGCGAACTTAACGCAATGCCAAATATCTCTATGGATTGATTACTTTGTTAACAAGCGATTACGGTTCATTTAAATATGCGGAAAACAGGTTTTAACGGATAGAAACTCCTGAAAAGATAATGATGGACGCCCGGTGAAAAATTGTGGAGAATTAGTTTTAAAATCTTACCTTGATATCCTTCAGGAATGTAGATCGGTTTCCCAACGGGTTTTCCTTTCTTCCCGACTAGCCTGACAGCCTCCACCCTCGTGTAGCTGGCTATCTGCTTATACAGCAGCAAGGGTTGATCTTCCCCTTCCAGATTGACCACCCTCGGAAGGGTGTATCTCTCCAGGAACTCTCGAGGACTCAACTTCTTGGATACACCAGTTGACTGAGGACTCGGACTCTCCACGTCCAGTCTGCTTCCGTTCGATTCGCTTCTGTCGAAGGTGTCATTCCTCGATGCTTCAGTGCCTCCATCGAAGTTCTCGTGCGTTGTAGGCTGAAACCGTTTGAGCAAGGCTTTGGTCTTTTTTGGATTGGACCCATCAGAGAGTATAAAGTTCTCGTTCCAGGAGTTATCGAAAGGGTTCGTGATGAAGTCTTTATTGTTTGATTCTTGCGAGTGGAACCTTCTTAAGAAGGGTTTTTTCTTTGTCGAAGGTTTCTTTTTGTTAGGTTCCATCTTTTCTAAAGCCTCTTGCGCCTCCATGAGCCATCTGGTGACGTGCCTTTCCCTGTCTCTGTCGAGGTATCTGGGGCGATGGACCGGAACCTTTTCGCAGACGAATTTGGCCGCGTCGAAGATGTGCGGGTTGCACGGCGGGGGGAAGTGCGGGGGGAACCTGGGGGACTTGTGGGGGGACGGCAAGAGGGGGCGGCCCTTGAGGGACGGCATGGAGGAGTTCCTGCCCAACTCTCCGGAGCTGGGGAAGCTGCCGTCTCCCGAGGAGATGGTCCTGTTGGGGAACATGACGCACAGAACTGAACACACAACACTGGATATTAACTAAAGCACCTGTTTATCATGTTCACTACACCTGGTCGTTCGCGGAGAATTCGAATCTGAAACAAGAGAGAAAACAACACCATTAGAACAGATAAAATTGTACACTGACCAAAATGCAAATCGGGCTAGGGATGTTTTGAAATCGCAGCAGACTTCAAATTGTTTGATAAGTTACGTGCTGGCTGCGCCGGAGTTTCAGATTTTTAATTGTTGTAAAACATGGAACAAACAATGCGGTGTACTGTCTAATTTTTCGAAAGTTATTTGGATATTTAAAAAATCTATAGCTTATGACGGAAATGACGACGGGTGTGGAAAATAGTTGCGTATTGTCTATTATTGTGGAATGAAATGGACATGGAACAAACAATATGGCCTATTGTCTTTTTTTCGTCGGTTGATTGGATATTTCAAAACTCCATAGCTTATGATGGAAAGGACATTGGGAGCTGAAAAAGGTTGCGTTTCGTCTTTTTTTGTCGGTTAATTGTATATTTAAAAACACCATAACTCATGATGGAAATGACGTTGAGAACTGAAAACAGTTGCGTATCGTCTTTTTTATCGGTTGGCTGGATATTTAAAAACTCCATAACTCATGATGGTAATGACATTCAGAGCTGAAAATAGTTGCGTTTTATCTTTTTTTTATATTTCAAAACATAACTCATGATGAAAATGACATTGGGAGTTGAAAACAGTTGCGTACTAGTACTGGGCGTTAACTATAATTCGAAAAAACGCCAACGCCGTTATCGTTGGCGATTGTTCACTGTTAAATATAACCGTTGAAAATAACGCCGACGTTGACTATTTTTTGGTAAACTACCAATATACTATATTTTCTAAATTACATATAAGTACACAAAGCGTCCTTGAGGTGATTTTCCCACGAAAACGGCGCCATAAAATTTATCAATTTATTATTATTATTAAGTCTAGACGTTGAATTATATGAGCTAATAATACAATAGTAAAAAAGTAAAATAATATATTGCGTCGTATTGTCTACTAAAACTCAATTTATTTTCTTACTAGGTATTTGCACTTTGGCCGTGAAACAAAACATAAACATTAGACAACTACACCATTAATCGTATTCTTCAATTCACAAAAACACATCGAAAGCACGCGCGACGAGTGAAAACGCGCCAAACTAAACGAGTAAGAGATTGACATAAAACCAACTAGCAAAAATATTGAATAACGAGCCTATTGGTTTTAATAATAATAATCCCCTGTTGAAAAATAACAGCTCGATGAAAAGACATTGTCGTTATAATATATCTAGCTGTTAGATATGTTTTACTTGTCATTATTTTCGTCGCTTGATTCTAGGCGCTACGTATCGGCTGTTTCGGATATGAAAGTCCACAAAGATGTCTAGTAAGAAGATGTATAACCAAAAGATTATTCCAAACTACGTATAATATTGTGCACGACGCACACACTCTTTACACCTTTTTAAATACTAAAATAATAGGTACATGACAGTGGGATGCGTCGTTATAAAATAATCCCCTGTTGAAAAATAACAGCTCGATGAAAAGACATTAGGAGATATTTAACACAACTGTTGGTTTACTTGTCATTATTTTCGGCGCTTGATTCTAGGCGCTAAGTATCGGCCGTTTCGGATAGGAAAGTCCACAAAGATGTTTAGTAAAAAGAAGTATAACCAAAAGATTATTCCAAACTACGTATCATATTGTGCACGACGCACACACTCTTTACACCTTTTTTAAAGACTAAAATAATAGGTACATGACAATGCGATGCGTCGTTATAAAATATCTAGCTGTTAGATATTTTGGTGACATTCGGAGAATTATTTAACATAACAGTTACATTTTAGGTGCCGTCGTTTTTTACCTATCCATTATTTTATTCGCTTGACTCTTGGAGCTACGTATCGCGCGTTTTGGATAGGATATTCCACAAAAACGTCTAGTAAGAAAGTATAAAAAGACACACATAATGTCGCTTACGATGCATAAACTCTTACTCCTTTTTGTTTACTTGGCGCTAACGCTAATACAATAGCTAGTATGGAGATTTTATTGCGTCGAATAATATTCGTATGTAGGTACTAATATTTTTAATAATAATATCTAACTGTTAGCGCAAATTTTCGTCAATAGCGTTAGACGTTGGCGGCATCTAGCTGTTATTTCTAACAGCTAGATATATTTTGATACAGTACTATTGCGTACTATATATTTTGTCGGTTAGTAGAATATTTCAAAGCTCCATAGCTCATGGTTGATATGACATTGGGAGCTGAAAATAGTTGCGTATTGTTTAATTTATGACGATTTATTGTATACCTATTTCAAAGCTCAATAGCTCATGACGGAAATGACTTTGGGAGCTAAAAATGTCTGCATCGACATTGATCATTCAGGCGAAAAAATTAGTGCAAAGGGAGCCGAAATTTTTTTATGGCGCAAGAATTCACCGTTTAAGAATTTTAATGCGACACAACTAAATTGTCTGCTTTATCGCTGAGATCTACACCGATTCTAGAAAAGGCGTTTGAGAGTGAATAAAAGAAGATCAATAACTCCTTGAACGATCGCATGATTTCCAGCAATAATTTAAGCCAATAAAATGCTCAAAAAGAATAGCAACTTCGTAAATATCTACTGATGATTTATGCATTAATCCCTAGCCTTGTTTCCGACAGCTTTTAAAATGAGATTCGTTTAGACTTTAAAAACAAATTTAGCACATTCACCTTGGCATTTTACGCGCAGGTGACGAAAAAAAAATCATTAACAACTATTTCACTATATTTTTATAAACGGTTTTTTTTTGCAATACCTTGACAGGCAGTTAAAACTTTTAAAAAAAAATGTAACATCACCGTCAGATCTGAATAGCCAGGTTCTTCCCAACCTTTATATTCCCCTCCTCACAACATACCCCAATTGGGGATGCCATAGTCTCACTGACTCTAGACGGTTTGGAGCAGTTGGGACTCTTGTGCGGTATTCATTATAAAAAATAAATAAAAAGTTAGTTTCAGTGTTGGATGTAGGCCTTCACCTTTGATTTGCAATTTCTGTAACTTGATAATGATATTTTTTATTTGTGTTTGAAAGAGAGAGTACGAGAACAGCGTGCAATATAGTTGTGCATGATGAATACTGGAGCAAGTGGATGAGTTGGTGTATTTGGGAAGTATGTTTTAAAGAGACGGAAAGGCTGATAAGGATATTAAAGGAAGAGTAAATGCAGGAAACTCCATTAATGGAGCACTGAACGCTGTTGGCGTTAATAAACCATTGTCCAAGTAAGCGAAGCTAGCAGTCCACAGTGGAGTGCTTATACTAACCCTGATGTACGGCAGTGAGGCATGGAACTGGCAGAGGAAGGATGAAAGTAGACTGAATGCTGTAGAAATGAGATCGCTGAGGCGTATGTGCGGTAAAACCATGTGTGACTGTGTTAAAAATGTGGATACCCGGAAAGAATGCAAGACTGATGCAAGCATAATGAGTAGGATAAGTAAGATATAGACGTTTTGATGGTTTGGGAAAGAAGAAAGGAGGGTAAAGATAATATTTTACGGGAAAGTAAATAGTAGGAGATGTCGGGGACTGCCGGAGAAGACGTGGCACGATCAAGTGAATCAAATACTTAAATAAAAAAGTCGGCCATGTGAAGAGTTAGAATATCAGAAGAGTATGTATGAGACGATGTATGAATTTGAATGAAGCAAGGAGTGTGTGCAAAGACAGAGATGTATGGCGGTCCGTCCTCTCTGCCTACGGGGAAACGGTATGATGATAAGTTAGTTAGTTGAACACTTTATTTACATGTGGCACTTCTTTAATCACGTTTAAAAAAATATATTAAAAATTCTTATCCGATTCTTTTGATAACAAAATACTAAATTAATCAGATTATTTTAACTATCACGTATTTGTCTTCGTCACTGTTAGTCACACTAGGCGTCTCGGCACAAACTGTCGCACTTCAACACTAAAATATTAAATAAATAAACAAATATGGCGGCAGAACGATTCAACAAACGGTTTGGCTTGGCCGGCGATAATAAATAAATTTGTGTGTTTTAACAGTACGAGATGTTCCGTTTATTGCAAAAATAATACATCAAACAATACGACTTGTCACGAAAAGATTAAGATAACGAAACTACTAAGATATCTATAAAAATAATTATCAAAAATATATTTTTTTAAATGACTTTCTGATAACTAATACATTTAATCCGTTTGCGGGTGTAGATATTTTATCTTGTCTTATCTTAACATAATAACTGTTTTGTTTTTTTTTTATCGTGGAAAAAAATGATACGGCGCATAAATTTTGGGCTTACACGTAAAACTTGGAGTAACAATATATGGAGAGAGAGCTAATTCTTTTTACCCAACCTATACAAATTTGGGATAAATCACTTTCTTCGGGTTTTTACCTCGTTCACCATGAGAGAGAAAGAGACAACAAAAAATTCGCAAAATATCACACCGCTTTTAGGTATGTAACAATATTCTCCGTCTCCCGCGTCTTCCGGCGACTCCGCCCACACGTTTTGATATGCGACTAAACTGGACATAGCTCAACGGTTTTTTAGGTTATATGCTATATTTTTGTTTATAACAATACTGTGAAAAAGTGGTACAAATAAACAAAAACATTATGTGGGCTTTTTTTTTTTTTTTACATAAATACCGCCCAAGAGTCTCAGCTGCTCCGAAACGTCTAGAGCTAATGAGACTTTGGCATCCCCAATAGGGGTGTGTTGTGAGGCTGAAGGCGGTAGGGAGAGGAAGGAGATGAGGAAGGGGAAGGTTGGGAAGTACCCGGCTATTCAGATCTGGTCACTAAAGCCATTTTAAGCAGTGTTTCGATTCCGGTGATTCGGACGCCGCCCGAGATTTTGCGACCCGTCGCGTCTATGAATGAAGCAACTGCACATTGCGCAACGAGCCATTCGTACACCTGGAGTTACTGCACTGACATAGGTCACTTACGGCAGTACGACAGAGACGAATCGTAGAAAAAGTTCTTGATTAAAGCGAGGCTCTGATTGTAATTATTAAAACAATCATTATTAAACGTCGTTAGATGACGACACGACGCGGTCCACACGGACGGAGCTACGACACGAGATAGAGATAGAGAAAATATGTAATTATCCGAGTTGCGAAACTCTGTAATGGAACACCTTCCGAATGAAACCACGGTGGGAGGCTAAAAACTCACATTAGAATTGATGATTAAGCAGCGTGTTACAACGATTCGATCGCTTTAATAATTTCGTGGCGAATATCCGCGCGAACTAGAAGCTGACAAGCGAAAGAATGCGGCTGACGCATTTTGGTAGGAGGATGAAGTAGAGGTCTAACTAATTAACTAACCATCACGCCGTTTCCCCTCAGGGGTAGATTGACAGTTTCCCTTGCTTCATTTACATTCATACATCGTCTCATACATACTCGTCTGTTATTCTGACTCTTGACATGGGACGATTCAAGTATTTAATTCACTTGCTCGTGCCACGTTGTCTTCCTCGGGCGTCTTCGACTTCTTCTTCCATTCGCTTTCGCATTATATATTATTCTCACACTCTTTTCTTCGTTCATTCTCAAATACTCTACATGCCCAAACCATCTAAGCGTCCCTTTCTTGATCCTATTCATTACGCTTACATCAGCCTTTGACGGCCTCCGTGGTCGAGTGGTAAGACGCCCGACTACGAATTCAAAGGTCGCGGGTTCAAACCCGGCGTGCTCCTTCCCCTCCTTACAACCTTCAGCCTCACAACATACCCCAATTGGGGATGCCATAGTCCCACTGGCTCTAGACGGTTGGGAGCAGTTGAGACTCTTGGGCGGTATTCATATAAAAAAGCCTTGTATTTCTTCTGGATATCCACATTTTTAACACGAACATACAGGGATCTCATTTCTACAGCATTCAGTCTACTATCATCATCCTTCCTCTGGCAGTTCCATGCCTCACTGCCATACATAAGGGTTGGTATAAACACTCAATTGTGGACTGCTAGCTTCGCTTCTTTGGACAATTCTGTAGGGGTTAGTAGGGATCAGCCGAAAAAATAGCCAATCACCATATTGATTGTCTACTTCACGAAAAGCTTCGCGCAAAGCTCCGTAGTAAACAAATGGCCATCCGCATCTTTGATTTATTGAACTTATAATATCTTAGTTTTTTTAAATGCCAATGATATTATAAACAGACCTATTCTTTCTTTATTGGAATAACAAACATATTGAGTGTAATTGTAGGACATCATTAGAACCCGCGCGGTTAGAGGTAATGTCGTGAAAACGGTCTCCGGTCGTATACATTTAAAGCTTGATTTTTCGAAGTTGTTAAAATGAATTAGCATTAAATTTAAGTATGCGTTTTCAAGTGAATAATTCACCAACTTACCTGTACTGTTTGAAAACGTTTATTTTAACAACAAAATAAAAATCAATAATTTAACGAAATGTGGTCGATACAGGAGGAAAGAAATGATGCCAACTGCCCGGTGCCAGTGGGACTATGGCATTCCCAAATGGAAGTATATTGTAAGGCTGAAAGCAGTGGGGAGGGAAGGAGATGGGTAAGAGGATGGTTGAAAAATACCTGGCTATTCAGATCTGTTCACTAAACACGGCTAAAGCCATTTCAAACAACGCAACGTTTCGATTCTGAATGGTGGTCTTTCACCGAGGCGATACTTAAGCGTGTCTGCCACTCTGAAACGTGTCGTAAATATACTTTAAAATATGTTAAATGAATTAAATGTGGAATAACATAATATGATAATAAAATATATTTTTTTTCGTAGGAAGCAAAAAACTTGGGGTGTGACATTGTATGTTAAATAAAACAATAAACTTTGTAAAACACCACTTTATTAGAGTTAATCACCAACCAGGTTTCGCTTTTCTCAAGCTTCTTCGGGGCTTTTACATCAACTAAATGACATTACATACAAACAGATATATATATATATATAGAACAGCGATGAAAAAGAGAGAGATACATATGGACAATAATGAATAGCTGAAAGAGATACAAGATATGGTAGAGGAAGCCAGAGAGATATAGGTAAAATAGAGGTAGACAACTTTGTAGAGGTGAAGCGGTGAAAAAAAAAAACCCACATCCCTGTACCCGCTTCATCTTTAGTAAGTTGTCTACCTCTATTACACCTATAGCTCTCTGTCTCCCTCTACTATATCTTAAATCTTTCTCTTTTATCACTGTCCTATATATATATATCATGTATGTATGTAATGTTATTTAGTTGATGTAAAAGCCTTGACGAAGCTTGAGAAAAGCGAAACCTGGTTGGAGGTTAACTCAAATGAAGCGGTATTTTACAAAGTTTATTGTTTTAATTTAATAATTAAATTAAAATTTGCGCACGCTGGGATTGAACCCGCGACCTCTGAGCGACTTGACCACTCGACCACGGAGGCCGTCAAAGTGAATGAAAGACCGCGTCTAATTCTTAAATAAAACACTTGCTCTTGCCAGTGGAGGTGTTCGACTTTTATAAAAACAAATTTAGACACCAATCCGAAAGAGCAAAAAGTCTCACCGTGCAAAATCCATAGAAACAACGCTACAGCTGCTGTTTCCCCAATCATTCTTGATTTAAGTCGTTCTATCTTAGACAATTTACTGGCAACGTCATAAGGTAGAAATGCCATGAAAACCATAGCTACGTTGTTCACTGAATAAGCATCGAATTGAACTTAACAGAGACAAAAGATAACAACAGACTAACACACTGCACAGAGACAGGGACAGCTCGTGCGTTTCAACCCAAATATACAACAAAAAAACAATATTTCATAAAAAAAGCCATTCGATTGCCATCGAATTCCCCTCTCAGAGAAATGCATATTTTAGGAGACACCCATGAAAACTAACCAACATACCATCACGCCGTTTCCCGCGGCGGTAGGCAGAGAGGATGAACCCCAATACAACCCTCTCTTGACACACACTATTTGCTTCATTCACATGCATACATCGTCTCATTCATACTCTTGTTATTCTGACTTTTGACAAGGTATTTGATTCACTTGATCTTGAAACGTCTCCTTCGGCGGTCCCCAACTTCTTCCAACATTTACTTTCACGTATAATATTATCTTTAAACTCCTTTATTCGTTCATCCGCTCTACATGCCTAAACCATCTAAGTGTCTCCTTCTTAATTATCCTAATCATTACGCTTACATCAGCCTTGCATTATTTCCAGCATTTTTCACACGATCATACATGGTTTCGCCGCACATACGCCTCAGGGATCTCATTTCCACAGCGGTCAGTCTCGAATGCATTTCTCTTGTATAATAAATTATCGTCAACGCTCCGAATCCATGGCTTGCGGGTTCGAAACCCAACGTGCCGCATGTATTATATTTTAAAAAAATATGCGGCACGTCCCAGAGTGGCAGATACTCTCAGTATCGCCCTGGAGAGCCAGTGAGACTATGGCATCCCTAATCAAGGTGTGTTGTGAGGAGGGAAAGGAGATAGGTGAGATGAAGGTTAAAAAGTACCTGACTATTTAGATCTGGTCACCAAACACGGCTAAAGCCATTTCAAGGAACGTTTTGATTTTGAATGGTGGTCTTTCGCCAGGGCGATACTTAGAGTATCTACCACTCTAAAACGTGTCAGAAATATACTATATATTATTTTATATGAATTAAATGTGAAATAACACATTAATTAAATACATTTTTTTACGCACTCCGGGATTTGAACTCGCCCACCTCTAAATTCGTAGTCGAGTGTCTTAACCACTCGACCACGGAAGCCGTCAACATTCCTATCTCCTTCTCTTCATCCTTCTTCATATTCGGGACTCTGGTGCGGTAAGGTATGGAGAGAAGGCACATTTTTAATTCACCTGTAAATAAGACACGGGCCGCCACTGCACCAAGGAAACGATCAGCATAACAACTGTTCTTTCAGGTTTTTATCGACTGAAGCCATTAATTGTGCGCGCGCTTGCGATAAATCAGCTAAATATGGCCGCCGCGCTTTTCTACCATCAGTGGTGCGCACAGAGTTTTTGATCAGGGTTGGCAGTAGGTAAAACAGCGGATTAATTGATAATACCGATAGGTACCAACAATAATGTTTCTGTTCCTTAGACACTTACAAAGATACTAACACAAACGAGCCACTTGAACGGGCAACAGCTCACAGCATACATATTTTGTGTAGTCTAGCGAACTTATCGTCGCTGGAAAAGCAAAGGGGCTTAAGCAACACTTTGGTCAAAAATGAGTAAAATATGCAGTTTTGATCAATTTTTTTCTGCATTGAATGCTGTGACTCTCGTTTGACTTGAAGACTTTAGTGGCCCTTTAGTCATCTAAAATATATTTACCATTTTGGAAAACGCTTGACTAAAGCCACGCAAGTTTGCACTTTTTTAGCTTTTTGTCACTTCCGGTAACTCAGTGGAAGCATTGATTAACCTGAGTAAACTTTTTCTTTCAAAATCCAATCAGGTACTGAAGAATTATGAATTTTACCGTCTTGAAAACTATTTTTTTGTTTGTTTTTTAACTTCTTTTTACCTTAATCTTTGTGTAATTATGATTACCATTTTTCGTGTTTTTTGCAATGTTTTGGTGTAAAACTGTTTTCTCAAATATAAAATAAATAAATATTTTTTTACCCAACCTATACAAATTTACGATAAATCACTTTCTCCGGGTTTTTACGTCGTAAACCGTGAGAGAGAGAGAAAGAAACAAGACGAGTTGTCACATAATATCGCACCACTTTTAGGTGTGTAAGCATGTTTTCCGTCTCCCGTGCTATGAATGGATGTAAAAAGGTGTGTCCACGAAAACCCTAGCCACGCCCGAGTCAGTAAAAAATCAACAATCCTGACTACAATGTTTCGCAAAGCTATCCCTCCTGCATATTATTGCTCCGAGGATAACCGAGTCAACCGGTGGCATGTGTGGCACACTGTTGTCGCTTTGCGCAAGCGCGGGGTTAATACGTAATTACTGTCCCAAATTAAGCACATCAATTGTTTCCCCTTGCAAACGGTTCCCACAAGCAATAATAGTACGTATTCACTTTCATTGCGCGATATTACAGCTCCCCACGAGGTGCTGAGGTACTGAGTTCTGTGAGGCAACTTCTGCGATTCAAAGTGTCCGCTGGGAAAAAATTCAGAAGCCATTTTGAAAGGTGATTGAGGCCTTCGGAGTTTCGCAAGAGCGAATGACAATCGGCATAAGTCATGAAGTGTGTTCGGGTGACCAGTTTGACTTTATTGTTCTGCTGCGGCGCATTATTATGCAAATTGTGTCTGCAATCGTAATGATATTAATAACAGTGAGTTTGTGTAGCGAAGTTTTGTGATGGCTCGCCTCAACAGCGTTTTACATTAAATGACTTAACCTAATATAACAAAGAAAAAATAATATACAACCTCAGAGCAAGAATATATATAGAGAGAGAGCTAAACATTTTAACTCAACCTATACAAATTTACGATAAAACAAGTTCTCACACAATATAGCTCCGCTTTTAGGTATATAAGCATGTTCTCCGTCTCCCGCGTCTCTGGCGACTCCGCTCGCTACGTTTTGTTGTTTATGTGACATAACAAGACATAAATCCACGGTTTTTCAGGTTATATCCTATATTGTGTTTATAACAATACTGTGAAAAAGTGGTTGTACAAATAATCAAAAACATTATATCGACATGTGCTATGAATGGATGTTTAAATGCCCTATCCCTAGCCACGCCCCAGTCAGACAAAAACATCAATACTGACTACACTAGCGCGAGTATATAACAGATATGTATGCAAATTAAGAAACATCACCCAAAAACAATTTTTGGCTTTCTAGTACAAGCAATACTACAAATAATTCATCTGTTAATATTATAAGGATAGCTAGAAAAATGACTGAGGTTTTCAGTGAATATGCGATATCCAGAAAGAATGCAAAGCTGATGTAAGCGTAATGAATAGGATCAAGAAATATACGCTTAGATGGTTTAAGCGTGTAGAGCGAATAAACGAGGAAAGGAGTGTGAAAAGAATATATGATGCGAAAGTGAATGGAAGAAGTCGAGGACGCCCGAGAACGACATGGCACGATCAAGTAAATCAAATACTTGAATTGGGTGGTGTGAAGAGTCAGAATAACAGAAGAGTATGTACGAGACGATATATGAATGTGAATGAAGCAAGGAGCGTGTGCCAATACACAGTTGTATGGCGGTCCGTCGTCTCTGGGATACAGTGTGATGGTTAGTTAGAAAAGTGGCTTCAAAATCTGAATAACTAGGTACCTGCTTTCCTTCATCTTTCCATTCCCCTTTCTCTTTTCATTCCCTACATTTGTGAAGTATCACACTAAATAAATAAACTTCGATGTAACAGTGTTCATGAACATAACAATGTATTGTAACCCAGCCTGGTTCGGTGTGTTGAAACGTTTGTCAGTTGTGTTATGAAGCAAGGATAGTTGCCAGTTAAGGCACCGGGGCTCCATCGAAGCCAGAGTAAAGTTAGCCTCTCAGAAGTTGGGCGTGTTGTACAGGGCCCGCAGATACTTCAATAGTACACAACTGCTGACCTTGTACAAATCGCAAGTACGCCCCACTGTTGAATTTGGCAGCCACCTCTGGTCTGGAGCCCCTAAATACCTGAAAAAACCCTTAACTCTGTGCAGAAACGGGCGGCCCGTTTGATAGATTATCCTATCTTAACAAACGGATTGCAAACCTTGGAGCACAGACGTCAGGTGGGAATGCTGTCCTTGTTCTACAGGTATTTCAATGGAAGATGCTCCGAGGAACATGCGTCATTGATCCCTTCGGCACCGGTGCATAGTCGGGAAACTCGCCAAACGCGCGCCGAACATTTGTACACGGTTGACATTCAATACATGAGAACGGGTCGCTTTTACGACTCGTTCTTATGTTCAACAGCTCGGCTATGGAACGATTTGCTGGCCTCTGTGTTTCCTCCCTCCTTCAAAATGGGCCTCTTTAAGACCCAAGTTCATTCCTTCCTTTCCTCAAAAAAACCCTCCACACAGCATCCCCAAAGATGACATAGGCCCTGAGGGAAATTGTTTTCCTCAAGGCCTCCTGTGTGGAGTTATTGTAAAAAAAAAAAAAAAGGATTGTGTGCCAAGAGAGTGTTGTGTGGCGGTCTACCCCTGAGGGGAAACGGCGTGATGGTAAGTTAATTATTTAGTTTAAGGGTGTGAAAAATTCAGGTGCATGTGTAAATGTGAAAAAAATCGTAAAAGTAGTTTGACAGACATTGTTTAGAATTGTAGATACTCTCGAGTAATGACCCAGAGATGCCTGTAGATCGCTATTCTAAATCGAAACGTTGCTTCAAGTAACTATGGATGTATTTAGTGACCAGATTTAAACAGCCAAGTCTTCTTCCACATCTCCCTCTTTGACCGGTCAGTAGCTGAGTGGACAAACGCGTCGGATTCTCACACAGGCGTCGTGAGTTCGATTCCTCCGCTAGCTAATCCTCCATCATTGCACAGGCAACATCTTCCGCCTATTGTGATGGCAGTAGGAGTTTTTCAAATAATGTCAGGTTATTTGTAACCCGGGAAAGTTTGTCTTTCTTTTAAGGAAAAAAAGTATCTCCTTCCCTTTTCACTCATTTCAGCCCCACAATACCCCCTGGGATTGGGGACGACATAGTCCCGCTGACTTCGGCCACTTGGGACTCTTGTGCGGTGTTCACATTGATAAAAGCATAACTCAATGCAGTTCGGCATATCAATTACATTTGCTCGACACATGCACATTATGTGGGTGGGGCAGTGATATCATGCACCACGTATTAGGATCACAGGAGTTGATCGGAGCTACCGGCGCACTCCATTACTGATATTATAACAGTTAGGAATGCCATAGACGCCTACGCCTTATTGCTAATATTACAGTACATGTTCATTATTATCGTAAGCGATTATCAGGCACTAAACTATCGAGAAAAGAAACAATACAATAAAATACTAATCTAGACGAGATACCAATAATTGGTAATTTTAATTTTGAAACTGCTAATTCATGGTGGAACTCCATTTTAATGATCACTAACAAACCATCACGCCGTTTCCCCGCAGGGGTAGGCAGAGAGGAAGGACCGCCATATAACTCTGTCTTGGCACATACCCCTTGCTTCATTCACATTCATACACCGTCTCATACATACTCTTCTATTATTCTGACTCTTTACATGACTTGATTTAAGTATTTGATTTACTTGATCATCCCATTTCTTTCTCGGGTGTCTCCGACTTCTTCTTCCATTCACTTTCGCATCACATATTCTTTTTACACTCCTTTCTTCGTTCATTTGCTCTACATGCCCAAACCATCTAAGCGTCCCTTTCTTGATCCTATTCATTACGCTCACATCAGCCTTGCATTCTTTACGGATATCCATCAAATACTAATTATACCAAATTTTTAACTTTATTCCACCATTTTTTAGACTGGTCTGAAGATGCCTGTCATAGGGTGAAACCGGTCAGGTCTTAAATAATAAAAAAGTAGTGGAATAAAGTTAAAAAACTGGTATTTTTTAAATCATTCATTGTAATTACATTTATTCAACTTAGTATTTAACCAAAACTTCTAACTCTCGACGAATCAAACTCCTACTAACCATTAACTTATTTATCATACTACATGTTATAAAAACCAATTATAATATAGACGCTGAAAAGGCAAAAGGGCTTAAGCGACACTTTGGTCATAAATGAGTTAAATATGCAGTTTTAATAAAAAAAACTGCATCGAATGCTCTAGACTCTCGTTTGATTCTGAAGACTTTTGTGGCCCTTCAGCCATCAAAAATATATTTACCATAACTCCATGCTGAGTTACCTAAGTTTTTTATTCCAATATCCAACCAGTTACTAAAAAGACCTATGAATTTTATTGTAAAACAAAAAAAAAACTATAAAGTTCTCTAGTGTAAACTTTCCAAAATGGCGCTCCAGCCCTTTTACCTTTCCAGCCACGATATGGTCATATTTATATTATTCACGATTTGAAATTTTTTAATTTTTTTAATTTGAGGAATTAAACCCAATATATTGAACTCTATTTGTTATTTTTGTGTTTCTTAGCATTAACAGACTAAAATTAGATCATTTTTTTATACTACTTTGTATAATTGTGTTGTAAAATTATTTATGCTCACTTAAGTAATTATTTGCAAAACAACGTATAAATCAATTCAACGTCGGTTTACAAAACCACTTTACAGCAAAACCTGGATTTCTATATAAGTTTACGTAACGTAACAAAGAACGCGCAGAAATATTAACCCATATTTAAAAATACTAAACGTGTAAAGAAACTTTACCGGTAGAGTATTTGCACAATGCTTTTTTAGGTACAAACATTTGGTGTACCGATTTGTACCTATCTGAGTCAGTCTTAGAGGTCTAAAACCATTGCCGTCTTTTGGTTTTATGTGTAAATAAGAGTACATAGAGTGGTATCTATCCAAGGCAGTGTATGTCAGTTTTTGATTATTTTTACCGTACTCGGCTGACCTGGGCGTGGCTAAAACTAAGGCTAGGGTATTTATACATACATTCATAGCACGTATCGGCATAATGTTTTTGTTTATTTTTATAACCACTTTTTCACAGTATTGTTATCAACAAAAATATAGCATATAATCTAAAAAAACCGTTTAATTGTGTCAAGTTTAGGAGCATAATAAAAAATGTAGGCGGAGTCCCGCGGTGACCCAGGAGTCCAAGATCATCGCGACAGTACATATAAGCGGTGTATTATATTTGCTCTCTTTCTCTCTTATGGTGTACGACGTAAAAACCCGGAGAAAGTGATTTATCGCAAGTTTGTATAGGTTGGGTAAAAATAATTAGCTCTTTCTCCAGACATTGTTACTCCAAGTAGTCGAGCGTCTTACCACTCGACCATAGCCGTCAAAAAAATTAAAAACTCTGTGCAAGCCACTGACATTTATAAATGAAGAAAGGGGAATTATACTAGATAAAAAACAGAAGAAAACTTTAATATCTTGGTCACAATATGAGGAGGAAAAATGCAAATATTAATAAAAAATGTAGTATAAGAATATGATTTAAGATTTCTAAATCAACGTGACTTGTACGAGTGCAGTTCCGCCGAGTTGCTCCTAGCTGTAGCCTATAGGGTGATGATTTCACTGATGGTAGAAATGAAGAGATTGAGTAAGATCTTGAAGTAACAATATATGGAAAGAGAGCTAATTATTTTTACCCAACCTATATAAACTTGGGTTAAATCACTTTCTCCGGGTTTATAGTCGTACACCATGAGAAAGAAAGAGACAACAAAATTTCCCGAATTATCACACCGCTTTAAAGTATTGTTAGAATTTTCTTCGTGTCCCGCGTCTCCGTTGACTCCGCCCACACGTTTTGATACTCGAAATGTATGAACATAACTCAACGGTTTATTAAGTTACATGCTATATTTTTGTTTATAACAATACTGTTGAAAATGTGGTTGTACGAATAAACAAAAACATTATGTCGACATGTGCTATGTATGGATGTATTAACACCCTAACCCTAGTCCTGGCCATGCCCAGGTCTAGCCGAGTCCGGCAAACCTCGTATAAACTGACTACAGCTCTCTCTCTGGCATATACTATTATTGCTCTGAGGGTAAGATATTGGATTGACTTGGAATGAAGCTTTAAAGCCTACTTTGGACTGAACCGAGCGGTCAAGCACGAAACCCATAAAGTCGTATGTTTAGTAAATTAAGAGAATTAACAGAACGGAACAAAACGTAAGTAAATTCGCATAAATTAGAATTAGACCATTCACGAGAAACCTAATTTTGATAGCCACTAGTAATAAATCAGAGATGTTAAATTATGTTTTTTTTACTGATAACAGTGTAATTGTTCAACTGAAATCGATCAACAGATCACAAGAAGTTTAATATATATCGATTCGAAAGAAAACTAACGCAGCCAATTTACGTGATCACGTTTGACGGCCTCCGCGGTCGAGTGGTAAGACGCTCTACCGCGAATCCAGAGGTCGCGGGTTCAAGCCCGGCGTGCGCAAACACATTTTATTAAATTAATATATATGTCAACACATTTAATGGATGTAAAATAATACATAGTACTTTCGCGGCACGCTCCAGACTGGTAGATACTCTAAGTATCGCCCTGGTGAAAGACCACCATTCAGAATTGAAACGTCGCTTGAAATGGCTTCAGCCGTGTTTTGTGACCAGATCTGAATAGCCAGGTAGTTCCCAACCTTCATCTTTTCCTCCAACCTACGTTAGATGATGCCATAGTCTCACTGGCTCTAGGCGGTTGAGAGCAGTTGGGACCGATGTGCGGTAATTAGTGTTAAAAAAGTATTTTTAACTCCTAGGTCCCAGGCAGGCATTGGTACACAACGTAATTGGGTATCCGCTTAAGAATAAAAATTTCATATTTGATGAAATTCAGCAGAAGTAAGGAAAACTTGAGCTTACTTCGGACACACAGACACGCCCACAACGCACTTCTACCGATTCACCTTTTCGGTGGAGTAAATAAATAAATCTGAAAGTAACTGCGAAATAATATACAAAAGACAAATTCACCTGTAAGATTTAAAGCAATTACAATTGGCTACAATAGTTTCCACAGACAAATCGATACGGGAAGTGGGCATAATTGAATCTAACAAGGCTCGATCATTGACACCAGCCGACAACTATTCAATCAGAAACAGACAAAGCCTTGATCTGCCCATTTCCTGCGCGAAGTGTCACACCGCTACACTGTACCTACAGTAGAGCGTGTTAGCACTGTGAACTCACTCAGCTTGCGATGTGTGGCGGAGAGATGGGTGACAGTCCGGTGACTTACTTAGAAGTGCCAATATACTGTGACAATATCGAGCCCACGTGCATACAGTTGATTAGATTTGATTGACAGAAATACATTATCTCATTTTTCAGCTTGCGATGTGTGACGGGGAGATGGGCGACAGTCCAGCGCGTGCGCAGAAGAGAGATTGAAGCACTATATTAGCTTACAGTAGAGAATGTTGGCACCGTAAACTAACTGTGAGAAGTGCCAATATAAAGTGAAAATATCTATCCTTTGTGCATAAAGTTAATGAGATTTTTTTGGGAGAACGATATTATCCGAATGCATTTTAGTGATGTGTGGCAGAGAGATGGGAAACAGTTCGGCACTGGCGCAGACGGTAGATTGAAGATAGCGGATGGCCTTGCATGATGTATAGGTATTATTTTAGACGTCCTATATAATCTATTAAATCCAGGGAGGGACTTTTTTTCAGTTTTTGAAAGAACGCAACGAGTCTGAAGATTCTCGCGATAGCTCATGGTTAGACCAGTTACCAAGTTGCGGTTATAAAAATAACCAGGTACTTCCTAACCTCTTTCCCATCTTTTTTCTCTCTCCACCTCTGACAGCCTTACAACATACCCCAATAAGGATATCATAGTATTACTGGCTACGGGCAGTTGCAATTCATGAATGAAAAAAACTTTTTGTTTGAGTTTCGCGTGATTTTTCAATACGTAGGTAGGTGACTATGATTTTATAATGAAAGTTTTTCAAAAATTTGTAACATAAATAAAATTGGCCGAAAAATTCATAGTTTTCTATATAAATGTATAACAAAAAAGAAACTGAAAAAAAGATGCAAGCATCAAAAAAGAAACTCATTTCCTATTTAAAACCTTCATTTTAACAGGTTGTGCAATAAAAACGCGGTGTCCAAATTCGCGTAATTCCTAGTGGAGTTTCTCCATTCAAATAACGTTAACGTCGTTCATTTACTCCAGTACATACCGGTACCTACGTATTGCAGTGCTTTTACAAGGCTCGCGCAATGCCAGTTTCGATTTGGCCTTTTTTCATAAATATTGAACTAAATTAGCAACTACGATCATTAACCTTTCGTGTGCCGAAGGTGCCGATAGGCACCGAGCATTCATCATTATCTTTTCAGGAGTTTTAATCCTTTAAACCTGTTGTTCTCGCATATTTAAATGAACCGTAATCGCTTGTCAACAAATAATTAATTCATAGAGATATTTTGCGTTGCGTTAAGTTTGGTACAAGTCGAATAATGAGTATGTGAAGTTTGCTTACGTCAGTGCGGCTGAAAAAACGATTTTCAAAGTGACATTACTGCTTGTATTTACAGGAAAACTATGCAACATTATTTTTATTTGGAAAGAAATTTATTTAGCCACACGTAATATAATAATAAGACTTTTTTTTCACATTTCTTGATCATTTTTTTGATGAGGGATGTGAGGGAGAAAAACACCAGTTATCCGAATATAAGTAGCTATTCGAGAAATAAAATTAAATTTATTAATTTAATTATTAAAAAATACAATTTAACTAATCTCCACGCCGTTTTTTGGTAGGCAGAGATGACGGACCGCCATATAACTCTGTATTAGCACACACTCCTTGCTTTAATCACATTCATACACCGTCTCACACATACTCTTCTATTATTCTGACTCCATACATGGCCCGATTTAAGTATTTGATTCACTTGGACATGCCATGTCTTCCTCGGGCGTCCCCGACTTCTACCATTCACTTTGACGTCTAATATTATTTTCTTTGTTCATCCGCTTTACATGCCAAAACCGTCTAAGGGTCCTTTTCACAATCCTATTCATTACGCTTATATCACCCTTGCATTCTTTCCGAAAATCCACATTTTGAACACGGTCATACATGTTTTAACACGCATACGCCTCAGGGATATCATTTTTACGGCATTAAAGTCTAATTTCATCCTTCTTTCTGCCAGATACATGCCTCATAGCCATACACCAGGGTTATTGAAAGCACTCCATTGTGGACTGCTAGCTTCACTTCTTTGGTCAATTGTTATTGGGGAAGATAGAGTAAACAACAAAAACATAATTTTGTAAAACACAAGTTACGAAATTACAGTCAGCAAGGTACGACGGAAAATGTACCTTGCGGGAATCCGGCGTTCCAGAGGTTAAATATTATTTGCTATCGCGTTTTGGTTTGTACATTTGTTTTTAGAGGTTGTGGTATGCGAAAAGTTAAAATCATTATTCTCATTACATACATTATTATATATGGGAAGTCGAGCCTAAATCGTTTAATATGTACGTAACGCTCGCATGAACGTGATACTATTTTTATTTATTTAATATGCAATATGTATCTGGGCTTCAATGTACTTTTTGTTAGGTTAACCACATTTTCAAGGTTGCTAAATTAATAATTGGAAGATCTTGCGCACTAAAATTGCATGAATATTGGCGGAGGCACGTAATGTATAATAAAATCATTTATTATTAATAATAAAAACAGAACATGATGCATATCCCCTCATAATATCAAATATCTAGAAAGAAAATTCTTTAATAGATTACTTTTTAGTTAACGCCCCACGAAAGTGCTAACTATTCCCAACCAGTGAGACTACGGCATCCCCAATTGGGGTATGTTGTGTGGCTGGAGGTAATAGAGATGAGAAGGAGATGGGGAAGAGGAAGGTTGGGAAGTATCTGGCTATTTAGATCTGGTCACCAAACACGGCCAAAGCCAGTTCAAGCAACGTTTAGATTCTGAATGGTGGTCTTTCACCAGGGCGATACGTAGAGTATATGCCACTCTGGAGCGTGCCGCAAATATACTATATATTGTTTTATGAGAATTAAATGTTTTGACACATATCAATTTAATAATAAAAATATAGAAGAAGGTTGGGAAGTACCTGGCTATTCAGATCTGGTCACCAAATACGGCTAAATTCATGTCAAGCAACGTTTCGATTCTGAATGGTGGTCTTTCACCAGGGCAATACGTAGAGTATATGTCACTCTGGAGTGTGCCGCAAATATACCATATATTGTTTTATGAGAATTAAATGTTTTGACACATATCAATTAAATAATAAAAATATAGAAGAAGGTTGGGAAGTACCTGGCTATTCAGATCTGGTCACCAAATACGGCTAAATCCATGTCAAGCAACGTTTCGATTCTGAATGGTGGTCTTTCACCAGGGCGATACTTAGAGTATCTGCCACTCTGGAGCGTGCCGCAAATATACTATACATTTTTTTATATGAATTAAATGTGTTAACACTTATTAATAAAATAAAAGTTATTTGCGCACGCAGGCTTCGAACCCGCGACCTCTGGATTCGTAGTCGAGCGTCTTACCACCCGACCATGCAGGCCGTCAAAACTATCTTTATTCTCAATTAATCCGCTGTTTTTTCTACTGGCCACCCCGACCAAAAACTCTGTGGGTGCCACTAGAGTATATCTACCACTGAGTTTGTTCGGTCAATTCACCAACGTCGCTATAAAACAAAATGTCTTCAATTTCAATATTTAAACAATCTTAACAGAAGTTACGTAACGTTTTATTACGGTCAGCAATATCGTCAATTATTCTACAGTTTGATGCACTCTGTAAACGTTACGCGAGGATAATTATCGTCCATTGGATAAACTGAATTAAAAATCAAAATACCGTCAAAACTTCCGGTCGATTTGCTTACCGCGACCGAAGAGCCATTGTACTCTGGCCACATTAATTACTTTCGATAAAATAACGCAATTCGTCTGCTATCAACTTGATAAAATCGATTAAGCCTCTCAAATTCATTAGCGATCTGAGAAATCTATAAGATTAAGCGTTGATTAGAAACGAAATTGCATTGGAGTCGATCTAATTATTTTTTAATAGTTAATATTGCACAAGAGACCCGACTGCTCCCAACCGCCTGGAGCCAGTGAGACTATGGCATCCCCAATTGGGATGTGTTGTGAGATCGGAGTAAGAATATATATGGAGAGAGAGCTAAATATTTTTACCCTACATTCACAAATTTACGATAAATCACTCTCTCCGGGTTTTTACGTCGTATACCATGAATGAGAAAGAGACAAGAAAAGTGGTCACATAATATTGCAGCACTTCTAAGTATGTAAGGATGTTCTCCGTCCGCGATAACTTCACATCATCGAGTCGCATAACTTACGTCAACGGATTTCGAATGTTCAAATAAGACCAAACAAAGATTATAAAACATCACTTTTCAGAGGTATTTTTACAGTTTTAAATATTTTCGACCGAACTTTAGAATTTTCACATTTTTAATGAGTTAATATTGGACAAGAGTCCCGACTGCTCCCAACCGTCTAGAGCCAGTGGGACTATGGCATCCCCAATTGGGATATGTTGTGAGCTCGGAGTACCTGACTGTTCAGATCATTTTTAAAATTTTATTATACTTTTCTTCATTATAAAATATGAGTGCTGTGCCCGTCTCGCTAGGAAATCTTGTGTTGAGAGCAGATGGAGTTTACAGTTTACATCATTATTTTAAAATAAATTGACCTGGTCACCAAACACGGCTAAAGCCATTTCAAGCGACGTCACCGCCGGAGTCAAGATGTTAACAGCCTTGGAAAAACAATGTATGGAGAGAGCTAATTATTTTTACCCAACCTATACAAACTTGTGATAAATCACTTTCTCCGGATTTTTAAGTCATACACCATGAGAGAGAAAGAGACAACAAAATACACACACCGCTTTTATGTACTGTAAGGACGATCTTGGTCTCTCGCGTCTCCAGTGACTCCGCCCACATGTTTTTGCGTTTTCATATGCGACTAAACTCGACACAACTAAACGGATTTTTAGGCTATATGCTATATTTTCGTTGATAACAATACTGTCAAAAAGTGGTTATACGAATAAACAAAAACATTATGAACGCACATATGAACGGATGTATAAAAACCTAAGCCCTAGTCCTAGCCACGCCCAGGTCTGCCGAGTCCGGTAAAAATCGTCAAAAACTGACTACACTGCCTTGGATAGGTACCACTCTATCTACTCTAAGTTAACAGCAGTGAACTTATATAGCGCAGTTTTGTGATTGTTCATCGCAATTGCGCTTCACCAAAGAAAGATACAAAGAGACATTTCAAAATATTTTTATGTTGCTTATGTTTAAGTATCGGTACAGGCTCTTCATTCTTCGGCGTCAGTACATTTAAGCTTCCAATCAGTCAATGCAACACAAAAACTTTTGCAAGCGAAAATCTAAAATTAAATTCTGTAGATTTTTCCAGTCGTGCGGAACATAGTTACAGGTGGAGCTAATAGAATAATAGAACAGAAGAGTTTGGTTCATGACCCCGATGGACAAATTTCTGAAAGACGAAAAACCGAGTGACCAATTTCCTAAATATCACGTAACAAACTAACCATCACGCCGTTTCCCCGCAGTCGTGGGCAGAGAGGATGGACCGCCATACAACTCTGTCATGGCGCACACTCCATACTCAAAGATTCAGTTTGACATACCATACAATACAGATTGTTTTATTTTATTATTTCTAATTTTGAAACTGTTAATTCGTGGTGAGACTCCAATTTGATGATTTTAATAGCAACATTTTAACTTTATTCCACTATTTTTTATTGAAGACCTGACCGGATTCACCTTACAAATTAACGTTATTCCACTATTTTTTATTGAAGACCTGACCGGATTCACCTTACAAATTAACGTTTTTCAACTTTTATTTATTTAAGACCTGACCAGTTTCACCTTATGACGGGCATCTTCAGACTGGTCCCAGTCCTAAGGCCCTAAGTGCTAATGCCCGTCATAAGGTGAAACCGGTCAGGTCTTAAATAAAAAATAGTGGAATAAAGTTAAAATGTAAAAAATATCTAGAGTATCTACCACTCTGGAACGCGCCGCGAATATACCATATATTATCGTTTATTAATCAAATGTGTTTTGACACCTATTGATGAAATAAAATTTATTTGAGCCCCCGACCTCTGGTTTAGTAGTGGAGCGTCTTGCCACTCGACCACGGAGGCCGTCAAATTGTGTATAAGAAATTCATTTTTTATTATTTTTTTATTATTATTATGATTATTGTTCTGTTGCTGTATCATTGTGTTGTTAATTGTTGCGTTGCTGAGTTGTTGTGTTGTTGCGTTGCTGTGTTGTTGCGTTGCTGTGTTGTTGTGTTGCTGTATTGATGCGTTACTGTGTTGTTGTATTGCTGTTTTCTTGTATTGTTGTGTTTGCTATGTTCCTATATATGGTATTGGATAAATTTTGAACAGTGCCAGGGAATATTTCTCCATCTTCCTGTGTCAACTGTGGTTTGAGGCAGTGGCGGCTCGTGACTTTTTAGTATGCTAGAGTGGTAATATTGAAAAAACGTCATCATTGATGTTGTTGTAGCCGAAAAAAATTTTTTTTTTCAAAATTTCAACTTTTTGTGTGAAGATTTTTCAGAAATCCGTGCAGTGCACCACCAAACCTGAAAATCTTCGTACAAAAACTAAAATCTTGAAAAAAAAAAAAACATTTTCGGCTACAACAATATTGACAATGTCGGTAAAAACTCACGAGCCGCCACTGGTTAGAGGGGCATAAATGAGATAATCTTTTCTACCCGGTGAGCTGGCTGCCTTTTGCTACTGTAGGGCTTTGTTGCTATGTTCCTGTGTGTAGTATTGCTGTAGTGTTGTGATTTTGTTGTAATTTTGTGTTGGTTCGTTGTTCATGGCAAGTTCCAGGTAGCACGGTTCGACTGCTGTCAGCAGGAATAGAAAAGCGTTGCGGATTCACACTTTCTTCCGCTGTGAATAATGGGCAATGGCCGCCATTGCACAACGACCTCCATCGGAAGCCATACAAATTAAGAACAATATGAAATCAATGCGCTACGCTCGGTCGCAATAATAATGGCCGGAGAAATTTGCATAAGCGATGATGAATTGATAATATCACATTAACCGGTGGAAGAATGCTCTCTGATATTCTATTATTGAACTCGTTTAGTACGAAATGAAAGCGCCATATCATATTGGATATATCATATTTCTATGGGCACTGCACAATTAACTATAAACTACTTAATATTTTCGTATAAAGCAATCCCTTTGTGGTTTGACATATTTAAAGAATGAATATTATTTATTTTGTTATGACCGACGGGTTTCGTTTAGCCTAAACATCATGAGGGTACAAAAATAAATTAAACAAAAAATACACAGTGTGCGGTTATATATGCATACAGAGCGAAAACAAAATATAAAATAAAATAACAAACCAATGAGAAAAAAATAGAAAAACAATTAAATTATAGCAAATGTATTGTAAAGAATAACTGCTCCTAACCGTCTAGAGCCAGTGAGACTATGGAATCCCCAATTGGGATATGTTATGAGGCTAAACGCAGTGGGGAGGGGAAGGAGATGTGGAAGAGGAAGGTTAGAAAGTACCTGGCTATTCAGATCTGGTCGCCAAACACGACTAAATCCATTTCAGGCAACGTTTTGATTCTGAATGATGGTCTTTCACCAAGGTGATACTTGGAGTATCTACCACTCTGAAACGTGTCGAAAATATATTATACATTATTTTATATGAATTAAATGTGGTATGATACATAACAATCAAATAAACAAAGTATTTGCGCACGCCGAGTTTGAATCCGCGACCTCTGGATTCGTAGTAGAGCGTCTTACCACTCGACCACGCAGGCCATCAGAAAAAAAGGAGCTTACTTTATTCACACAGACATGTTCACAATACACTTCTTTTTTTCAAAAGTAAAAAATCGAAGAACACACAAAAACGTGACTTACCTTTCCAGTTGTCAAAAACAAACCACTAAGCCAAAATGGCTGATAATGCTAACATATGATAAACATATGTGTACCAACATAACAAAAAAACGATAATCGAATGTACGCAGCGAGAATTCAAAATTCACCTTTTCTTTTGAACAGGCCATGTATATTTTCAGTGTTCAACAACTGAACAGCTCCTATATAAAACATGCACCAGAAACAATTTTTAACAATCTACGCGATTGCGTCCTTCCTCCGCGAATCCAATTGCTGTTTCGGTAAAAGATTCGAACATCTGTTTTTTTGCGTCTTGCAACAAACAAAAAATACGAAGATAAAGCAATAGCACCCCGAGAGACCGTCATTAGATAAATAGCCGTGAGAAAATGGAGCAAGCGACGGACATTGTATCCAGCGATATGAAGCGTTGATTGAAGATATGAATACTACATGATGACATAAGTTAATGGCTTATGAATGCTGCAAGATGTCATAAGTCATTGGATTATGAATGCTGCGAGATGTCATAAGTAAATGGCTTATGTGCAGATGGCCACATCTAGATTAGAAAAGGCAACTTTGGGTATCCTTTCTCCGTGACCTCAGCGTTAGAGGTTGAGAGTCTCAAACGTGGAATGGTCGAATATTATTTACTGTCGGAAATCTGATTAATTCGCTAAGCCGTCCTCTGGACACGATTCGTTAGCAAAACGTCTGCAAAAACAATACTTGCAATTTTTGCCCACACGTAAAAAAGGTTGAAATTTTATTACGAGTACGCTAATTTTTTTTTTTATACAAACGGAACATTGTCAAATTACAAAAAAATACATAACACGAAAAGGGGAAAAAAAGAGCAACAGAGAAAGAACATATTAAAAAATAATAATTTTACAATTGAAAGAATATTCAAGTCAAAGCCTGAACAAGGTTTCGGTAAAGTCGTAAAGAATGACAAGAATCATTTATACTGGTACCAAAAATTTCAAGAACATGGCTTGAGTTAGCAAGTCTCGACATTTTGGACAGTGGAGAGTGATACCCTAATTGGTAGAGTGATGATTGAGGAACAGCAATTCATTGTTTGTAAGTCTGCGCCAAGGAATGTTGAACTGGATCAGTTGCCACAAAGAAGGTGAGATAGTTATAATAACAATTAACTTATATAGCGCAGTTTTGTGGTATTTCACCTCAAGTGCGCTTCGTACTAAATTATCTAACCTAATACAACAAGGAGAAAATATAATAATATTTAATATGTATACAAATTAAACCTATCTAAAATCAAGATCATCATCATAAATCATGAGAGAAAAAGGTTCAGATATGGGTATTACAGTGCATGTGTACGTCAACAGATCGAAGAAAAAAAACAATTTACTAGAAACTAAGGGTGTAAAAATCCAGATGAAAAGTATGTATTCATGTTAACAAATTTGAGGCAAAGAAAAGGAAATCATATTGAGGACAGATAACGTGTTGGTACTTAAAAACATCAATATTCAAGCAATGACGTTACATAAATATAGACACGTCGTAGTGCTCTCAAAGTGGCAAGCAAATATCACGCTAGTTGGTGTGATCGGTGTTTAAGCCGATTTAGTACTAAATGGTCACGCGTCGCTTGAGGTCGTTTCAAGCAAGTATGGGACGAGGTTCGAACTTCGGATCGGTTTCGTTCATACACATATATTCTATGAATGTCTATCTTTGTCATACATGACCGATATTTGAATGATGAATTTACTGGTAACGTGTGTGTTTTGCTTGCCACATTTTGTGTTAATATTCTAAGGTTATAACGTGTCTATATATGTAACGTCATTGTATTTAAGTATTATAAGTTAACGATGCTACTTCGCTGCTTCACGATTTACTCAGCACGTCTCTTTTGACGCGTGTATCAAAACTAAACTAGTTGTTATTATTATTAGAAATTGCCCAATGGCACAAGCGACCGCGTGATCTGCAAATCTTATCTCCAGAAAGCAATCGTCGAGGTCATATATCAAAGAAATGCACTTATTACTCTATTCGGCTGCAGTTTTTACCCTGGTATCCAATACATACGTACAAGCGAGCTGATAAAGGCTTGAGAACGATAGCAAAGTGAATTTGTTGAACAAACTGTTCTTCGTATCAATTTCAACAGAAGATGATGGTGAATTTATCTTCATATATCTATATAATTGACGGTCTCCGTGGGCGAGTCGAAAGACGCTCGACTACGAATACAAAGGTCGCGGGTTCAAGCCCGGCGTGGGCAAAAAAATGTTATTTGATTAATGCGTGTCATAACACATTTATTTAATTTAAAATAATATATAGTATAAATAAAATATAAATTTTGATATTGTCCTGAAGATAGAAGGGTGCTTCCGAAACCGGTCGACAAGATATTGAAAATAAAAGTGGTTTTTAAACAAAGTTTATCTGTATTATTTATAAATATGGCAAGCCACAAAGTAAATGCTTTTTTACGAATAGGTAATATATATATTCTGCGGCACGTTGCAGAGTGGTAGATACTCTAAGTATCGCCCTGGTGAAATACCACTATTCAGAATCGAAACTTAGATTGAAATGGCTTAAGCCGTGTTTGGTGATCGGATATGAATAATTTGATACTTCTCAACCTTCCTGTTCCCCGTCTATTTTCCTTACTTACACCCTTCAGCCTCACAGCATACCCCAATAGGGCTTGACATAGTCCCACTGGCTCCGTACAGTCGGGAGTAGTTGGGGACTCTTATGCGGTATTCACACAAATTTCTATGGTTATGCGTTAGTAGCGACAACAGCGTTGAGTCGCCCATTTAATGGAGTTTCCTGCATTCACCCTTCTTTCAATATCCTTATATGCCGTTCCGTCTCCCCAGAACACACTTCCCAAATATACAAACTGATCCACTTGCTCCAAGCATTCATCATTCACAACTATATTGCACGCTGCTTTCGTGCTCTCTCTTTCAAACACCGTGACTTTGGACTTATTGCATTCATCATAAACTCACTCTGCATATATACTTTTCATCCTAGACACTAGAAACTGTAGATCTTCCATACGGTTAGAAATAATCACCGCATCATCAGTATACAACAAGCAAAAATCAAACAATGTAATCTTAAGTAAAGTGCTTTTGTGGTCAATCGCGAAAAGCGCGCTATAAAAACAATTGTATCATTAAATGCAAAACAAACCGCATTTATCCAAGTAAGATCTTGATATAAATTGATAACAGTAGAGTGTAGTGTATTGCCACTTCGTTCTACAGTCGAATATACTTTCAGTTGAGCCCTCGGTGGAGACCGCGATTCAGACTCGCACCCCTAATAGTAATCATCAATAGCTTTAGCTATTATGTCTAATTTTGAAACTGTTAATTCGTGGTGGAACTCCATTTTAATGATTTTAATAATACCAAATTTTAAACTTTATTCCACTTTTTTTTGTTTAAGACCTGACCGGTTTCACCTTATGACAGGCATCTTCAGACTGGTACAATTTGAAGTAAATCTATGGCATACTTATCAATTATTTATTTAACAAGATCTCATAAAAACATTTGTTCACCAAATATATAAGGAAGTTCTGACTTTCGGTGTGTAAAACGTCACATGATGCCTCGTACAAATGTAATTGCTTGGGACAAACAGGTCGATCTTCTTTAGTATATATGGGTTATAATTATAATTATAATTATTTATTTATTTCTTATGAATTTCTGTTCATTATTATTTTGTTACTATTATTATTACAATGTATTGATATCAATTATGGAAGGTATTGCATTGCACTACTCCTGCATACCTTCCGGAATAAAACTTTTATTATTATTATTATTATTATTATTATAAACACCTCCAGAAATCAACTTATAAAAATGTTTACCCAAAAACATCTTCCGGCGGGCTTGCAGGGTGTGAACATCTAGCATTCCACATAAAAATAACGAAGGGAATAAAAATGGGTAGTATATATGTGTATACTATTGTCCGGAATGGACGCTTATTGAGTCTCATAGTGAACATCTGTGACTTGGGGTTTTGCTTTATTGCTGACAGGGGCGGCTTTACAATAACACTCGAAAATATATTCCAGTAGTTTTATTACATTCTGATGCATTTGTGATTTTTTAAAATTTTTTAACTCCATTAATGGAGGACTGAACGCTGTTGGGGCAAATGAGAAATTGTCCAAAGAAGCGAAGCCAGCAGTCCACAATGGAGCGCTTATACCAACCCTGATGTATGGCAGTGAGGCATGGAACTGGCAGAGGAAGGATGAAAGTAGACTGAATGCTGTGGAAATGAGATCTTTGAGACGGATGTGCGGTAAAACCATGTATGACCGTATTACAAATGTGGATATCCGGAAGGAATGCAAGGCTGATATGAGCGTAATGGATAGGATCAAGAAAGGGACGCTTAGATGGTTTGGACATGTAGAGCGAATCAACGAAGAAAGTAGTGTGAAAAGAATATATGATGCGAAAGTGAATGGAAGAAGAAGTCGAGGACGCCCGAGAAAGACATGGCACGATCAACTAAATCAAATACTTGAATCGGGTCATGTGAAGAGTCAGAATAACAGAAGAGTATGTATGAGACGATGTATGAATGTAAATGAAGCAAGAAGTGTGTGCAAAGACAGAGTTGTATGGCGGTCCGTCCTCTCTGCCTACCCCTGCGGGGAAACGGCGTGATGGTTAGTTAGTTAGTTGTTTAGAAACAAATTCTAAATGCCAAAATACTTCATACGCCCACTCTCCCACCCTTTATAAGAATACAACGCACGATTTCAAAGTACGAACTGCGGCGAACTACAAAAGATGTCTATAAATGGATGCAATTAAACATGATATGGCGTTAATTAGTAACTGTTGAACATGAAATTAAAAAATACTGTTAGTTTAAGAAAATCGTGCTACGGGCATGAATATGTCCGAAATGGACAGACTTCGATAAAAAATTAAGTAATGTGAACAAAGTAATCAATTCAGAACTTGTGAAAATGAACCAGCTAAGAAAACTCTAATATTTTGGTGGTATTATGAAAAGCGAATGATGCAAGCGAAGTTTGATTGAATAAAGCAGCAACGGAAGAACATTACTCCGAACTGGTGACTGGCGCTAGTGCAGTTCCGATAAGTTATTCCGGGCAGTACAGCCTGCAGGGTGAGCATTGACCTGATCAAAGCCAACCTTCGAGGAAAATAGAATTTGTTTATTTTTTCCTCTAACTTAACTTTGACGGCCTCCACGGTCTAGTGATAAGACGCTCGACTACGAATCCAAAGGTCGCGGGTTCGAACCCGGCGTGCGCAAATAACTTTTATTTAATTAATATGCGTCATAACATATTTAGTTCATATAAAATTATATAAAGTATATTTGCGGCACGTTCCACAATGTACTGCTTAGAATGTAATACTATATCGCCCTGGTGAAAGACCACCATTCAGAATCGAAACGTTGCTTGAAATGGCTTTAGCCGTGTTTGGTGACCAGATCAGAATAGCCAGGTACTTCCCAACCTTCCTCTTCCCCATCTCCTTCCCCTCCACACTACCTTCAGCCTCACAACATACCCCAATTGGGGATGCCATAGTTCCACTGGCTCTAGACGGTTTGGAGCAGATGGGACTCTTGTGCAGTATTCACTATAATTTTTTTTTTTTAACTCCACACGGGAATATGTCTTATTTAGGGATGCTGTGTGGGGGTTGGTCTCTTTGAGGAAAAAACGGTTGAAACCAGGACTCAAAGAGGTTATAGCTGGCGTGACGAGAGTTGAAACAAACAATACATGCATAGCGTTGGGTTTATTGTGTATCGATGTACGCTCCAGTGGCGATGTATTTACGATGCGTCATAAAGAAAGAGCCCTTTGTCTTGTTTACGCCTACTTATTGTCACTAGTGGAAAAGGGACAGCGAGTGTTTATGTTGATATTGTAAATGCGTGTCCTATTCATTCAGTTCGACACGCTGTACGTAAGCTATGCATCTGTGTGAGTATTGGCCGGCACCAACTTACGTGGTGAGACCTATATCAAAAGCCTTTTAAAGTTCATCTTTTACACTTCTTTTTACAATTTTTTATTTATATTTTTTTACCTTAACTCCATACAGAGGACCTTGAGGGAAATAATTTCTCTCAGGGCCTATGTCATCTTAGAAGATGCTGTGTGAAGGGAAATTTTGAGTAAAGGAAGGAGTGAACCTAGGTCTTGTAGATGCCCATGTTGTAGGAGGAAGGGAACACAGAAGTCGGCATCTCATTTCACAGCCGAGCTGTTGAACACAACGAGTCTGTAGTAGCGACCCGTTCTCAAGCGGCGAATGTCAACCGTGTACAAATGTTGGGCGCGCGTTTGCACACCGTTGCCGAAGAGATCTGTGAGGCAAGTTTCTCGGAGCACCTTCCATTGAAATACCACTAGGCATTCGCAGGTGGCTCCACTTTATTTTGAGTTCATTAGAATCACTGCTCGACCGATCATGGTCATTCGGCAAAGTTCGTGAGCACCGAGCACTGTCGAGCGAGAAAAAGAATAGAACATGATTTGAAGTAACTGTCTGTGTGCTAAATCTACTGTAGTTGTACACCTCAACGTTCTAAATACAAATGCCACTTTTTGTTGTTATTATCTAACCACTCTTCCGCCTCTGCAGAAACCCCATACAAAGGTTCGTATAAAAAACGAAATAATTTTCCCATGAATTTGGCATATCTAATCCCATGATAGGTGGCTAGAGTTATCTGTGGGCCACCGATGATGAATGCTGCACCGTTCTGCGTTCTCCCATGAAGGGGTATTGTTACCGTATTATTTCAGAAATATGGCCGGCCGCCAGTTTCGTCAAATATACGAAAATTGTACGTTTTAAAATATTACAAATACGAAGCAGTATTTTGAAAAGAATAAAATACAACTTTAATCGAGTGTGGTTAATTTACGAGTGTTTGAGGAGAGAATTTAAACCAACCCCATTTTAGATTTTGTTGATGCAACAGTTTGTAAATACTCTAAGATTTTTTCGAAAGCCTTAAAGAGAGAAAGTTAAAGCCTATAAGCTTTACTAAAAATTCTCTTGACAGACAAAGTAACCAATCCAGAGGGCATGGCAATAATTAGAGTTAAACAAATTGACTCCTAACTATCCAGAGACATCAGTAGGATTAACTAACCAACCAACCATCACGCCGTTTCCCCGCGGGGGTAGGCAGAGAGAACGAACCGCCACACAACTCTATCTTGGCGCACACTCCTTGCTTTATTCACATTCGTACATCGTCTCATATATACTCTTCTGTTATTCTGACTCTTCACATGGCCCGAGTCAAGTATTTTATTCATTCGATCGTGTCACGTTTTATTCCTTGGGCAACCCCGACTTCTTCGATTCACTTTCGCGTCATGTATTATTTTCACACTCCTTTCTTCGTTCATTTTTAACACGATAATATATGGTTTAACCGCACATACGCCACAGGGATCTTATTTCTACTGCATTTAATCTACGTCCATCCTTCCTCTGCCAGTTCCATGCCTCACTTCCATACAGCAGGATTGGTATAAGTACTCCATTGTGGACTGCTAGCTACGCTTCTTTGGATTATTTTTTTCAATTTGCTCAGTCCACCTCTAATTTTAAATTATTTTCAGTTTCTCAACATTCTGATTTCCAGACTCGAATTCAATAATATTAAATGGTAGCAATGATGTAGACGTAAGTATCTCTCTCTTATGCGCTGAAACACGCTTTTGGAACAATGCCAACATTTCAAAATCGCCACAGCAGATAGCGAAAGAATTTGCGAAACTAGTGGTAAAATTATGAGACCTAGAGGTACGGTAAACCTCAAAACAGACCCCACCAAAAACCAGTAGACTTTAAGACAATGTGTGCCGTAACCACTAGATTCGCTTTACATAATTCTAACGTAACGCGGCTCACAATTGTGAGAAAAAGGTGTTATTGTCGAAGCCGGAGTCAGCTCTGAGGTAATGCTGCGGCTCCAAATATACCCATGGCAATCCATTGTGAGGTGGGTGAGAATTGGGGTATCGTTTTTTTTCCATAGGAACTGGAAGAATGGTGAAATAACAAAGATGGATGGACCGATTCGGCCCGGCACGACACTGTCTGAAGGTTGGACAGGTCGTTTCGTCACAGCCAAGGGATAAGGAATAGCGATGAAGTTGCCTCATCGCGTTTCGCATTCATCTAGGTGCGATAGTAATAAGTAGCCTAATTGAAACTGACTATGGTTGGTGTTTTAAACTTAAGTCATATTTCACATTGTCGCAAATCAATTAAACCGAACCCGTTAATTCTCCTCCCTCACCACTGCGATTGTGTAGGCAGTAGATTCTCTCTTGGAAAGTCGTTGTCAGTTTTTTTTCAGAGGTTTAGTTTCAATACTTTTGAATAAGAGTATGCGAATTAAGGTTGATGTGCTTCAACCTTTCATCACATTTGATATTGTTACGATTCAGCTCCATTTTGTTTTTATTATTTATTTTCGGTCCACGTTGATCGTCTGTGCTGATCGTCGGTGCGTCCCAGCTTTTGAACAAAGTGTGTTCCGCTGAAAAGCACAACGGTCATGTTGTTATGCTTACCAGCTGATCACAATTTGTTCGAAAGCTCATACGGATTGACAATCGGCGTTTAACGGAGACCGCTCAAATGTAAATAAAATAAAAACAAATGGCGCTTAACGTTGAATTGTAACGATGTCAAATGTGACGAAGTCAAATGAGACCGTGTCAAATGTGGCGACGTCAAACATGACGAAAGTTTGAAACATCTTAGATACTTTGGTGATCTGAAAGATACCTGATGTCGCCGATTTGAATAAGTCTTTTCGACTCCTAGGCCCCAGACAGGATGTCAAATAGGACGGTATAAAACAGACGAAAGTAAAATGCACGAAAGTCGAGATACGCCTGAAAGTAATTATCACGGTTAAAAAAAAAGTGGCACCAACTTATTTATTGATCATTAAACTACGTTTAAACGTCGAATTAGCACGAACGCCGTGGCGATACTGTAAGGACAATGTACCCCGAGCATGGGAAGGTCACCCGGAATATCTTATTGTTTTATTTGATTTGGTTATGTGGCTACCATTCAAAAGACGGAGATGCTTTATTACCTTTGCGTTATTAACGTGGGAAGGCCAAGACCAATTCGTTTGATAAAGTTTAATGGTCAACATCGGAAGGTGGGCAACGTGCCACACATGGATGTCCCGTACTAAGGACGAGCACTGAATTTGTTTTTAAGGAGCTAGACGTCCTAAACTTAAAACAACTATACTAAAAAAATATCCTGTTGCACAAATTTAATAATGCCTTAATAATTTTATAATCTTCCGTATTTAATAAAAATTGATATTTATTCAAGACACCATCTAGATATTTAATATGTGTTCGGGTAGAACTTTGAATATCATCAAAAGATGGCAGTCGAAAATCGGAATAAATTCAAATTTTAAATAGAAGTATGAGATCGTTTTAAAAATGCCGCTTTCCAATAAGGTATTGATGGCTCAATTTGCAGATTGTTACTCCCGGATAGAATAGGGGTTCACATGACATGACATGACCATTGTTCTTTTTAGTTTCTGCCTTTTTTTTGTCTCATATTTGTGTTTTAGATTAATAATATTATTTAATAATGAATAGGCATTAATGCTTTAAAGTTAATTCCATTTTTTCACAGTTTCGCCATTTTGACATAGTTTAAATAATTTGTATCAAAATATAGTATAAAACTTTAATAAGTAAATTCTCATTTATTTAAAAAATAATTATATAAATTGGTAGGCAGTAGCTAGGTACATGATATTCGCAATCTTCTTTTGCTTAGCGAGTTAAAAATATAACGCAATAAGTCATGTAACGCGCGTAAAACAATATCTATAGATATATCTTCTAGTGGAGTAAACATACTTATTTATGGAGGTTAAAGATAAAATAGGCAGAGTTACAATTAGAATTATTCCCTATGTACTTAAAAAATAGTTCCCAATATTGTCTTCTGAAGTGCCGCTTATCTACATCATAGATAAACGTCGGAAACTAGAGATAAAGCGCCGAAGCAAACCGGCGGTTAGGAGTCGAACTTTCCATTGTTCACAAAATGATAATTTTATTTCAAAATAATCCTAAGTAAAGACTACCTTCAGTACCCAGAAATCATGTTGTATGTATTCGGGGCAGAGGCATAAAGTTTTACGGCGATTACAAAGCGGTTGTTAAATTTTCAGTTTTGCAAAATATACTCTTGTAGCAGCGCTGTAAACACTGCTAACTAAACAATATGAACTCGTTAATTGTGATTCTCACGGACAAATATCATGTTGGTTAATTTTTTAAAATTATTTTTTGATACGTAGTAAGTTAAAAGTAAGATGTTTAGTCGTTACGGACGTGCGTACTCTCAAAGGAAGTTTTTTTTATTATTTTATTGAACATATATTTTTATTTTATTTGGTAAATTGCCCATCCCACTAGGCATTAGCCTGTGTTGGGATGGCAATTTGCAAAAGTAGTTTTTTAGCTAGATAGTATGTTAATATCGAACATGTAGTCCATACATAATAAAAATAATATAAGTAAATGACAAATTTGAAGATATAGAATCTACATATTAAGAATTAAATTAAACTTGGTTTTTAAGGTGAGTAATGATATTGCTTTTAAAGGAGCTTTTGGTTTGTATGTTTCTGATGGTGTTGGGCAGAGAATTGAATTGCTTAGTGGCAAACAAATATTATAGTTATTATATTGTGTAATTACAAAGATGGATACCAAATGTGGGAATAATAAAATTGAAATAAGATCTGAATACCCGGGTACTTCTCAACCGTCCTTTTTTCCATCTCCTTCCCTTCCGCACCACCGTCAGCCTCGCAATCCACCCCGATTAGGGATGTCATAGTCTCACTGGCTCTAGACGGTTCGGAGCAATTTTGCGGTATTCAATATAAACAACAACAAAAAAGCGTAAAGCTTTAAAAACATATACATTATTGAATAAAAGCAATTACGTACAGCTGCATTCCTCAGGTATTTACTGTAAGGCAATTTGATAGTGTGTTTTGTGTACTCACCGACAGCGGCGGCTCGTGAGTTTTCAATGTGCTAGAGTGCTAAGATTGAAAAATACGACATTGTTAGTGTTGTTGTAGCCAAAAATGATTTTAATTTTTTTCAAGATTTTCAGGATTTTTCAGTTTTGGTGGTGCACTCCACGGATTTCTGAAAAATCTTCGTACAAAAAATTGAAATTTTTGTTTTTTTTCAATCTCATCACTCTAGCACACTAAAAAGTCACGAACCGCCACTGCTCGCCGGGCAGCGGACAAGATCACCGGTGTAATAAATGTTAAGGAATGTCGACATTTCGTCAGCATCCGCATATCTCTCAACGGTCGCAAGTTCCTGGCGCTAAGTTCACGGTAACTCGATTATAATCGTCGCCTTTGACCGCGGTGTGCCCGCTACTGGCAACTTTAACCTTTGCTTGACTGAAAGGGTACCCGGGTACCCTTTTCGGTTTTCGAAATAGTTTTTTTTAAATGTTCCAGTAAGTCTAACCGGCTGAAACTTCCTGACTTCTCCACAATAGTGAAAATGAAAAATCAAACATAACCGTTGGATATGCGGAGAGTGGTATGTGAGCGGAAAACGCTTAAGTAAAACTTACATATCTTTTTTTTTGGTATTATTATTAATGTGCATTAATTATATGGCAGGCAGAGTATTGCACCCACCGCTCTGTTCCGCGGAGATAAACAACTAATTATTGTTATTATTAAAATTAAATTATATAAATAATCCCATTGACATAAATCTTAACTTCTTTGCAATTTATTTAAATATGCCATTTTCTCAAGTCTTCGATAATTGTTTAGTATTGGTTGCCTCCTTGTTGAACTGTTTTATGTATATTTCCAATAATCTTATGTTTATTGCGGAACCTAAACTCCGGTTTTGAAATATATTTTATTGTTATTATTTTGTCCTATTCTATTTTTCATGTGGTCTGTTCTCTTTGCTTTGTATATTTACCAGTAGAACTGCTTTGTAAAATACTTCCCATCTCTTCCAGGTTCATATTATTTGACACCATTTCTACTTCATTCATACTTTTAGATTATTACTTTTATATGCATATTTGTTACTAATAATAAAAATAACAGTGAACTTATACAGCGCAGTTTTGTGATATTTCACCGCAAGTGCGCTTTATACTAAATTAATTATGCTAATAAGACTAACTAATAAGGAGAAAATAATATATAATATGTATCCAAATTAAAACTATCTAAAATCATGATCGTTATCATAAATCATAAAAGAAAAAGGTTCAGATATGGGTATTACAGTGCATGTGTACATCAACAGATTAAAATATATATAAGATTGAGGACAGTTAACATGTTGGTGCTTAAAAACATTAATATTCAAGTATTATAAGTAAACGATTCTAAAAATGCAAACAGTGTAAATATAACAAGTTAGTAAAAAAATAACAATAAATATTTTATAACAATGAGTAAATGTCTTCTGATGACTGAAAGGGTTCCCGGGTACCCTCATGTGTTTTATATGGAATTTGAAGCTTGCCCGTATTTATTAATAATTTTATCTTATTATAAATGACAAATATGATGTACTGTTGTGTTCAAAATACATCACCTGTATCCTTAATACTATTTTTAATCACCCACTGAATTAAAAACCAAGAAAAGACGGTGCTAGGTGAAATTTCTATCCACTTCCCTGATTCTCGAATTGAGTCGAAATTTATTACGTCATAAAAGTGGTCCAGCAAATTATATACTGTAAAAGAAACCTTCATATTAGCGTTGGATAAAACTTAAAAGTTTTGTGAACGCTTCAGGAACTGCTAGTTCTTTAAAATGAATCCTTCACCGTGAAGTCTTCAGTTAAAGTACCGCTAAAAATAAATTAAATATTATATTGATGAATCAAAACAACACTCGAAAAAAACTAGTTTCCCACGCCAGACAAAACAAGCAAAGAAATCAAATTTGGTAATTCTTTTAGAAAATTAAAAGCACCTGTCACCAAAGTGCTACAAAAATTATCACAACAATAGTCCCGTATAAAATCATGAACAAATAAAACACACCAAAACACGAATAATTACAATTGAAGTAAACTAAAATTGTAGTGTGGATGGTGCGATCTACAATCGTGCGAATGAACAACGAACTAAAATTGAAGTTTTCGAAGTAAACTACAAAGGAGCATAGGTGGTGCGATCGTGCGAGCGGAACTACAAACTTCGATTGAAGTATTTGTTCAATGAGAAATGAATTAAGTTTTAATTGCCGCAAAGGGAAGTAGTTCTTTGTAGTAGTTCACACGGAGCGGTCACAACGCTACTTCATATCAATTTTAAAAAGGTGTAGTTTTCTTCAGTCACATAAGCGTTAACCGTGGACCGCATGTGGCATGGATCTTCCACACTCCGCGGGCTCCGTTAGGCCATTATTGCGTCCGGTCGACGCGCAGATTGACGCCGTCGTCCAGCATCTCGCAGGCGAGAGGAAGATTATCTCGCAGTTGAGATCTCAACTGCCTCGGAGGCTGGGCGGCCGTTCTCACATTAGTCTCGCGCGTAAAAACACGAGAAAAACACCGCGGAGACCAGCGGGGGAGAGGCTGTATTCAATTGAAGCCATTAGCGAGGTTGATGGATGTCGTGAGACGCGAAGACGTTTGAGGAAATGGACAACGTTACGTAACGTTCGGCGGGTTAAGTGCCCAATACGTTTTTTTTTAAAGTTTTCACGGCCAGACGTATCCCCTTTATCGCTGACCTTTGTTAGGTAAACCTGATAATAAGGCAATCGATCGATCTTTGAAGGAAGTAATACCGCCTAAAAATTAAATATAAATTATGCATTCATCATTGAAATAATATCAATAATTTTCAACGCAAATACGAAACCGAAAAAGCCAGAAACTAAAAGGAATAACGGTCCGAGACTCAGAACCCTTTACTCTGTCCGGGCGTAATGCCACTTGCCTATTTTTCATTTTTTTTTTTTGTTATAGATAATACCGCACCAGAGTCCCAACTGCTCCCAACCGTCTAGAGCCAGTGGGACTATGGCATCCCCAATCGGGGTATGTTGTGAGGCTGAAGGTAGTGGGGAAGGGAATGAGATGGGTAAAATATTTAGTTTGGGGAGTATCTGACTATTCAGATCTGGTCACCAAACACGACTAATGCCATTTCAAGCAACGTTTCGATTCTGAATAGTGGTCTTTCACCAGGGCGATACTTAAAGTATCTACCACTCTGGAACGTGCCGCAAATATACATTATATACTTTTATATTAATAAAATGTGTTGTGACACATATTGATCAAATAGAATTTATTTACGCACGCCGGGCTTGAACCCGCGACCTATGGATTCGTAGTCGAGCGTCTTACCACTCGACTACGGAGACCGTCAATTGAGCTACCGATATCTTAGTAGAAACCGGCATTTTAATCGATCTCACATTTTATTGAAAATTATTGATATTATTATTTTTCAATTTCTTCCGATAAAGATTCAAAGTCTGCCATCTTTGTCAAAACGCTGGTTTCTAATAAGGTCTCAAACGGGAGTCGGAGCATTCGGTGCAGAAAAAAAAACTGATCAAAACTGCACATTTAACTCATTTTTTACCAACGTGGCGCGTTGACAGCCATGTGATTGGTATGCGCACAACGCGCCACGCGCGTTTTGCCACCTCTTCGCTTTGAACCGATCTAAAACAGACGCAGCCGTGTGGTTTTGAGTCGTTCCACAGGCTACAGGGAAACCCGTCACTGTTCGTTAGTTTGAATCGTCATTCATATGGCAGTAATATGTATACGAATTTTAGTTAGCAATGAACGTGTCAAGCTATTTTACTTTTTCTGCCACGATATTATTCGTAACCTGGATATGTTTGTTTTTTTATTTATAAAAAATAATTATAATAAAGTGTGCCTTTGTGAATAGCTTTATGAGTCGAGTATTCCAACTTCTGGGCAAAATGTGTTGGAATTATGGACACTGTGAACATCGCCGCTTTGCCTTCAGTACGCCATAAACTCTGAGAGTTGCGTACAGAAGCAATTTAATTTAAATGCAAACGTTGTGTCGGAGTAAACGACTGTTTAGGATTATCCTCGAAGTGAAGTATGTGATCGACTCAAGGCCCTGGCCAAGTGTTCTGGTCCCTTATTAGGTCACTGACTACCACGCTGATTTTCTACATGTATCTTCAGTGTAAAAAAACCTAACATCCTCTTAAACACTTAACAGATTATCCCTGGAAATGAGATGTATATCGATTCGAAAAAAAACTGATGTCACAACAGTTAACATAAAACATTTTGACTCCTAGACCCCTGATGGGCTAGTGAATAAAAAAAAACATTATTTGAAAATGATAACATAGTCGTAAACTCAGAGCAAGAATGTATAATATATGGAGAGAGAGCTAAATATTTTTACCCAACCTATACAATTTTGCGATGAATCACTTTCTCCTGGTTTTTACGTCGTAAACCGTGAGAGAGAAAGAGATGAGACAAGTTCTCACACAATATAGCACCGCTTTTTATGTATATGAGCATGTTTTCCGTCTCCCGCGTCTCCGCCCACTACGTTTTGCTATGCGACATGACAGGACATAACTCCAGTATACAGGGTATATCCTACAATTTTGTTTAATAATGTTTATAGCAATACTGTGAAAAAGTGGTTATACAAATAAACAAAAACATTATGTCAACATGTGCCATGAATGGATGTATAAATACCCTAGCCACGCCTCAGTCAGGAAAAAAACATCAATATTGACTACACTAGCGCTCCCTCCTGGTATATTATTGCTATGAGGTCGTAAAGAATGACAAAAAACATTTACACTGGTACCAAACATTTCAAGACCATGGCTTGAGTTAACAAGTCTCACATACATTCTGGACAGTAGAGAATGATACCCATAATTAGTAGGGTTATGATTGAGGAACAGCAATTCATTGATTCTAAGTGTACGGCGAGGAATGCTGGACTGGATGAGTTGCAACAAAGAAGGTGAGAATAATAATAATAACAGTGAATTTATGTAACGCAGTATTGTGATAGTTCACCGCAAGTGCGCTTTACACTAAATTACCTAACCTAATATAACAAGAGAAAAAATATACTTTTAAAATATATGTATGCAAATTAAGACTATCAAAAATGATGACAATTAAAATAATGACACTTAAAACGAGGCAATATAACTCGTGTAATAAACGATTTTTTAAAGTAAACTGCTGCTAATCTGTAGCAATATAATTATACTAATCTAATAATTTATATGATGATCCATGTATTATGAACATTACGTTATTGGCTATCCCGATTTAGGAGGAGGTAATAGAAGTAGTTCCATTGGCATAGAGGAAAGCTGAATCACTTCAACTATATCACTAGATTTTTCACGCGTTGCAAGTTTATGGCCAGAAAGCCCCTTATCGGGGAAATTCGGCGTTGAAGTATTCCTCGAGTGGGAAGTGGCTCATTAGGTCGGGTTGTCAAAGCCTTTTTTCGAATTTTGGTACGTTATGGGTCTCCAAAGTTGCGCATTCGAATGCCGATTGTTGGTATAGGTATCGCAGCAAATGCAGAGTCGAACGCAGTGCGTGATCACGCAGATGCACTGCTAGCGTGCAGCATGTTTCAAATTTGTTGTTCGACCCTGGATAAGAAAATTTCAGGGAAACCAAAAAAAAAGTTCTGAAATAAAAGTTTTAAAGTTGTAGTTTGTTTTATGGCTGCCCTGTTTTATGACTGTTCTGTTTTATGACTGTTGTTTAATGATTTATATTTTATTATGTTCTATTTTACCACCGTTCTGTTTTATGACTGTTCTGTTTAATGATTTCTATTTTATTATGATCTATTTTACCACTGTTCTGTTTTATGACTGTTCTGTTTTATGACTGTTGTTTAATGATTTATATTTTATTATGTTCTATTTTACCACCGTTCTGTTTTATGACTGTTCTGTTTTATGACTGTTGTTTAATAATTTCTATTTTCTTATGATCTATTTTACCACTGTTCTGTTTTATGACTGTTCTGTTTTATGACTGTTCTGTTTTATGATTTCTCTTTTATTTCTGTTTTACGACTGTTGTTTTATTAATTTCTGTTTTATCCTTGGAATAACAATGTATGGAGAGAGCTAATTATCTTTACCCAACCTATACAAACTTGCGATAAATCACTTTCTCTGGGTTTTTACGCTGTACACCATTAGAGAGAAAAAGACAACAAATATAATACACCGCTTCTATGTACTGTCACGATGATCTTGGGCTCCTGGGTCACCGCGGGACTCCGCCCACATTTTTTATTATGCCACTAAACTTGACACAACTAAACGGTTTTTTATGTGATATGCTATATTTTTGTTGATAGCAATACTGTGAAAAAGTGGTTATACGAATAAACAAAAACATTATGTCGATATGTGATATGAATGGATGTATAAATAACATAGTCTTATTATTAGCCACGCCCAGGTCCGCCGAGTCCGGTAAAAATCATTAAAAACTGACTACACTGCCTTGGATAGATACCACTCTATATACTCTAAGGTTTTATCACTTTTTTAATGACTGGTCTGTTTTATCATGTTCTGCTTTATGACTGTTGTGTAATGACTGTTTTTTTAATCGTGTTCTGTTTTATTATGTTCTGTTTTATGACTGTTCTGTTTAATGACTGTTCTGTTTTATCATGCATTGTTTTATGACTGTTGTTTTATCGTGATCTGTTTTATGACTGTTCTATTTTATGATTGTTCTATTTTATGACTGTTCTATTTAATGATTGTTCTACTTTACGACTGTTCTGTTTTATCACAGTCGGGAAAATTGCCAAACGCGCGTCCAACATTTGTATACGGTTGACATTCAACACATAAGAACGGGTACCTACTACGACTCGTTCTTATATTCAACCCCTCGACTATGGAATGATTTTCCGGCCTGTGATTCCTTCCTCTCACAGCATAGGCCTCTTCAAGACCCAGGCTCACTCCTTCCTTTCCTCAAAAAGACCCTCCACACAGCATCCCCAAAGTTGACATAGGCCCCGAGAGGAATTATTTCTCTCAGGTCCTCCTATGTGGAATAATGTTAAAAATGAAATCTTGTTCTATTTTGTGACCGTTTTGTTTAATGGTAGTTTTGTTTTATCATGTTAAGATAGAAAACCTATTGTTTTCCAAACTCGAGTCATCCAACTGTTGAAGCATGAATATTTGAAAAAAAAAGTTACCTTTACTGACCCATATTCAAGCCTCAGTAAAGGACAAAGGTATTGATGAATCAGAGAATTTAAAATACGATTATTATCTAAACAGTCATGGGGAATTTCAAAGTCTCTGAAAGCGATATAAAAAAAATCATCAATAAACTGCCAGCCCACTCTAATGCTAAATATATGCAAACCGATGGACCATAACCATCTCATCATCATGTAAATTATGCGTGCCTCCTCTCGTACGCGAAACAAACATCATTTACGTCGATTATCAGTATCGTCACGGCTCTGGAGATGTAAATCAAACGCCAAACTATTGACATTAGAGCCTACGTAGAAATAATTCTGCCTTGAACGGAATACTTAGAGAATAGTATCATTTAAATGTCAACTATTTGTTGAATCACTCTTTAAAGCCAAACAGACTATAAAGGACGGAGGTGGCAAACGTTATTCAAAATATACATTATAATTAAAGTAACTAACTAACCGTCACGCCGTTTCCCCGCAGGGGTAGGCAGAGAAGACAAACCGCCATAAAACTCTGTCTTGGCATACTTTCCTAGCTTAATTCACATTCATACACCGTCTCATACATACTCTTCTGTTATTCGGTCGGTAGCTGGGTGGACAAACGCGTCGGACTCCTACCCGGGCGTCGTGCCTTCAATTCCTCACACCGTTATGTTGAAACCTTAGAGTATATAGAGTGGTATCTATCCAAGGCAGTGTAGGCAATTTTGATGATTTTTACCGGACTCGGCAGACCTGGGCGTGGCTAAGAATAAGGCTAGGGTATTTATACATCCATTCATAGCACCTATCGACCTAATGTTTTTGTTTATTCGTATAACCACTTTTTCACAGTATTGTTATCAAAAAAAATATAGCATATAACCTAAAAACCGTTTAGTTGTGTCAAGTTTAGTGGCATAGTAAAAAATGTGGACGGAGTCCCGCGGTGACCCAGGAGACCAAGATCATCGTGACAGTAGAAGCAGTGTATTATATTTGTTGTCTCTTTTGCTCTTATGGTGTACGACGTGAAAACCCGTAGAAAGTGATTTATCCCAAATTTGTATAGGTTGGGTAAAAATAATTAGCTCTCTCTCTCCATATATTGTAACTCCAAGACCAAGACACAGTTGTGTGGCGGCCCGCCCTCTCCGCCTACCCCTGCGGAAAACGACGGACGGTTAATTATTATCGATTTGATAAATGTTCTAAAAAAATGTATTTATTCTAAAGGTTCACCCGAAAACACATGTAGAGCTATAAGCCTTTATTATGAAATGTGATTATGATCGTATTAATAAATAATCATATAAGCTCATTAGTGGAACCTTCTTCGCTAAATTACACAAGGGGACTACGTGAATAATTAATGATCAACGGAGAATACGGCGTGCCCGGCGCGGCTAGCCAATCCTAAGCCGATAATTTCAATTTCCTGCGCGGTTCAATCATCTGTGTAATATTTTTTTCTCTCTAATAGCGATGCAAAAAAAAACTAGTCTGTTACCAAAGCATACAGGAGCGGTGAGTAAGCCGATTGCGATGTGTGCTTTCACAGGGTGTTCATAAACAATGCCTATCTTATAATCACAAATAATTTATTAAAGATCGATCAGCATCTTCAACGGTCATAGGTAGACTCGCATTACCTAAACGCAATGCCAACACCGATTTCGGAGAGCGAGCTTTTGGCGTAGCAGGCTCCACAGCTTGGAATAACCTCCCTTCACATTTGCGAAAGCCGACAGCTTGATTGAGTTCAGAGCGAAACTAAAGACTAACCTTATTAAATTATCATACCCACAATAACGTCAATTTGCTTCACTAGAGTTTTGATCACCCAGTCCGAGTGCTAGACTTAGTTTACTATTGCTTACTCCATTTTTTCTACCCTAGGTCCGACAGCACGGGCAACAACCATTACATATACCTTCACCTTCTCAGTTGACGTTTTGTCTCTTTCAATTCATATTATCTATCTCTTTCTCTCTGTTCCTTTGTTATAATTTTAAATTTTATTCTATTGTTTTCTGTAGTCAGTATTTATGATTTTTGCCTGACTCGGCTAGACCTGGGCGTAGCTAGTACTAATACTAGGGTATTTATTCATCCATTCATAGCACATGTCGACATAATGTTTTTGTTTATTTGTATAACCACTTTGTCACAGTTTTGTTATAAACAAAAATATACTCGTAGCATATAACCTAAAAAACCGTTGAGTCATGTCCAGTTACGTCGCATATCAAAACGTAGTGGGCGGAGTCGCCGGAGACGCGGGAGACGGAGAACATGCTTACATACCGAATGGTGGTGCTATATTATTTGAGAGCTTGTCTCGTCTCTTTCTCTCTCACTGTTTACGACGTGAAAACCCGGATAACGTGATTTATCGCAAGTTTGTATAGGTTAGGTAAAAATATTTAGCTATACCTCCTTATATGGTTACTTTAAGATAACAGCAAATCAACAATTGTGCATATTTTGTATTTGAGTTCCAGAGTAAATACGTTTCGTTCCCCAGACAACGATAGAGAAATAAATGCAGAGGCTGTGCGGGGAGAGACTTGGCCTGCAACGGACCGAGGCCACCGAAGTAGCGCAAGATACGGACGCCTGGAGGCGCCTCGTCGAGTAATTTGATATGATTTAAGTTTTCACGGTCGATAATCTCAACTTCGTTATTTTCCGTTCCCACTGGAGTCAAATCTGTTTCTAATTTAGGACAAGTTACAGTATTCAGTATTCGTGATAAGGGCAAATCAAACTCAGGGAGAAAGCGCAACACGACTCAGCAGCACATTTATAACAAAGGAAAAACACCAGATTATTTCGGAAGCCATAAATAATAAGCATTCATATTTTATTAAGCCTGGCGTGGGTATATCCTAGGGATGGTTGATATCGGAAATTGGGTGTACCTGCGGTTCCAGTTACCGGTGACTGGCGAGGTACCGGTTATTTATCCACTTCTTTTTAGGAACAGGAACCGGATCCCGGTGCCAGAAAAGTTCCATGAATAAGATTTTTTGTATTAGGAAAAGATTTCTCGCCGCCAAAATGAAAACGAAAAGAACTGAAACCAGTTCCTTGCCAAAAAAATAATTAAAAGGGGGGAGGGGGAGGGGGTTCTAGCGGTTTCCTAATTTTCTATCTTTTTGACAAAAAGCATTTAATGGATAGTCTCGTCATTTTTTTTTGCCAAAAAAGGAACCGGTTTCTCGGAACTAATGATATTGATAAAAAGGAACCGGTTCCTCCGAGAAATAGTATCGACAGTTCCAGTAACCGGCTTGGAACCGGTTCCTTTTAACCGGGACAGGGATATCAACCATATCTAGTATATCCCCCAACTAGACATGTTTCCGATGAAAAATCCATTGACTCTCAATTATCTCCTTAACTTGTGTTTGGTGACCAGATTTGAATAGTTAGGTACCTCCCAACCTTCCTCTTCTTCGTGCCTTTCCTTCAGCCTAACAACATACTCCCGACCGGTGACGCCATAGTCCCACTGGCTCCGGACAATCGGAACTCTTGTGAGATATCCACATGAAAAAAAGATTATTAGTGTTTATTATACTAACTTCACGCCTGCCCTGAGGAAGGCAAATTTATGATGTACACAAAGTTACAGTGTTTCATTAATTAACAAATATATTTTTTCGTAGAAAGCAATCACTTTGTGGTTTGACATATTTGATGAAAATGAAATAATAATTTTGTATAAGACCCCAGATTTAGTATTTTAGCACCACCAGGGTACAAAATTAAACTAAACAAAAAAAAATCTAAAGTAGTCAAAATTTATGTACATGTCCAATAAATCATAAGATTTACCATTATTATTTAACCAACTTTTCAGTTAACGCTTTACCAACTTTTCATTTCATATTACGTGTCTCTCTCTCTATTCCTTTGTTATAATTTAAATGTTATTCTTTTGTTTTCTCACTGTTCTCTTATTTTATTTTATACTGTGTTCTTCCTCTGTATGTATATATAACCGCACACTTTGTATTTTTTGTTTGGTTTAATTTTGTACCCTGATGTTAATTGAAGTTATAAACATTAAAAAATAACCTTTTCAAATCCCTAACTGCCTTATAAAGTCCTGCCTATAATTTATTTCAGCAGACATTATTCTATACTTGAAATGGGTGGATTAAAGCCACTAATATATTTTGTTAGCAAGTCAATTTACATCTCGTGATTTTTCAGTAAATAAAAAAATGTTTTTTCCTAGAAAATAAAGCAATGAGTTTTCGACTACTTTGCTTTGTGACTGTTCTTTGTTGAGATTAGACCTAACAAAAAACAGCTATAAACAAGTCGACGATCCAAGCTTGGTTGTTATTGTAATAAAGTTCGTGATCTGGAGTAAAGCCTTTTAGCCATTTAGTGTTGAAGGTCACGGAGTGAATTTAAGAACACAATCAAATTATTGTTGCTAAAACCAATTGGCTAGATCTTGACAAGATATACGAATGTATCCTGTAAGTTCAAGTTTTTTGAAAATGAAAAATTTCTTCGAAATTTGAATCAGATTTTTTTTCTTTTTATTTATCCAAAGTCACCATCTGGTATTTAATGTGCTCGGGTAGAGCTTTGTTTATTATTGCAGAAATGAGACCTAATATCCTCAATTAATATTTTTGTACATGTATTATTTCATTTTTTCTTCTTATGAATTTATGTTTATTTTTCTTTATTATTATTATTGTGTGTATTACAACTTTTACTTTATTATTATTATTACTATGTATTATTATAAATTATGGAATAAAACTGGCTGATGTGAGCATAATTAATAGGATCAAGAAAGGGACGCTTAGTTGGTTTGGACATGTACGTATAGCGAATGAACGAAGAAAGGAGTGTGAAAAGAATATATGATGCGAAAGTGAATGAAAGAAGCAAATACTTGAATCGGGAGGACGCCGAATAACAGAGAAAGACATGTATGAATGATGAAGCAAGGAGTGTGTGCCAAGACAGAGTTGTATGGCGGTCCGTCCTCTCTGCCTACCCCTGCGGGGAAACAGCATGATTGTTTGTTAGTTAGTTAGTTACAAAGATGGCAGCCAGATCGGAGGAAAAAATTGAAAAAATAACATCAATAATCTTCAATGAAAAGTATGAGATCGATTAAAAATGTCGGTTTCTAATAAGGTCCCAATGGCTGAATTGGTTGAAGCGTTACTCCCGGATAGAGTAGAGGATCCGAGTTCGAGTCTCGGTTGTGACCATTGTCTTTTTATTTTCTGGCTTCTTCTGATTCATATTTGTGTTGTTGACTATAGATAAAAAAATATAACATTCTGACTCTTCACATTACCCGTTTCAAGTATTTGATTTACTTGATCGTGCCATGTCTTTCTCGGGCGTTCTCGACTTCTTCTTCCATTCACTTTCGCATCATATATTCTTTTCACACTCCTTTCTTCGTTTATTCGCTCTACAAGGCCAAACTATCTTAGCGTCCCTTTCTTGATCCTATTCATTACGCTCACTTCAGCCTTGCATTCTTTCCGGATATCCACATTTTTAATACGGTTTACCGGATAACAGAAGAGTATGTATGAGACGATGTATGAATGTGAATGAAGCAAGGAGTGTGTGCCAAGACAGAGTTGTATGTCGGTCCGTCCTCTCTGCCTCTCCTTGCGGGGAAACGAGGTGATGGTTAGTTAGTTAAATATAACATTGATGCTTTAAAGTTAATTCTAAATTCAAGAAAAATAATTGTAGTACCAATGAAGATTGTTTAATGAATTTGTAGTCACCCATTGGAAGGTGGAAGGTGCAATGTACACGAGGTAATCCAAAGTAATTCCTCGAAGGTAGATGAGGTAGACGAGGTAGATGAGGTAGATGAGGTAGTCGCCGTTATATCGTATACCGCGCGGTTGATGAAAGCTATTAGAAAATAAAATGCGGTGTACGGCGTTGGAGAACATAACTACTCCACTATAGTTGGGTAGAGATCGACTGATATTATGCAATAAAAGTAAGTTTCGGTGATTGGTAATCCGAACTCTTGCGGTAGTGTTGGGACCTGACGCGATTCGGCCAACATAACCTGCAAAATATTATGTACAGGATGAGATTAAAAACACTTGTATGTATTAGACCCCATGAGCAATAATATAATAATAATAATATTTGGACGATTTGTATGGCTTCGTTTTTGTGAAAAATCACCTCAAGGGCGCTGTACAGATCTTATTTTCAATTATTACATATTATATTAAATAAAACAATAAACTTTCTTGTAAAACACCACTTTATTAGAGTTAATCACCAACCAGGTTTCGCTTTCTCAAGCTTCTTCAGGGCTTTTACATCAACTATGTTTAAAAGCCCTGAAGAAGCTTGAGAAAAGCGAAACCTGGTTGGTGATTAACTCTAATAAAGTGGTGTTTTACAAAGTTTATTGTTTTATTTAATATACAATGTCACACCCCCAAGTTTTTGCTTCATTCGGAAAAAAAATAGTACATATTAATTCCTAGTTTAAATAAGAAAATATTGAGGAAAATACTTACCTGGCAGGTCCTATCAGATAGACACACTCATTAACAATTATAATTATGTATTTTATTTTTTCCGATTTAGGACATGGGAACGAAATTTAAAAAAAATGGACTTTCTGAATTTGTCGTACAGTACAGGATTTGGTTAAAATTTGTATATCTAAAGGTGATTCGTCGAGAGACAGATTATGTTGAGATTCTTTTAATGAATTTAAGGATATGAAAGTCTGAAAAGGTAAGTTTTCAGTTTGAACCGAAATTCTGTTGAGGAGGGAGCGCTAGTGTAGTCAGTAGTGTAGATTTTTGCCCGACTGGGGCGTTACTAGGGCTAGGGAATTTATTCATTCATAGAACATGTCGACATAACGTTTTTGTGAATTTGCATAATCACTTTTTCACAGTATTGTTATAAACAAAAATGTAGGATATAACCTTAAAAACCGTTGAGTTCTGTCTTGTTATATCGCATAACAAAACGTAGTGGGCGGAGTCGTCGGAGACGCGGGAGACGGGAACATGCTTACATACCTAAAAGCGGTGCAATATTGTGTGAGAACTTGTCTTATCTCTTTCTCTCTCACGGTTTACGACGCGAAAACCCGGAGAAAGCGATTTATCGTAAATTTGTATGGGTTGGGTAAAAATGTTTAGCTCTCTCTCCATATATATTCTTGTTCTGAGATTAGACCTTATATTATAGACTTCTTAAACGGAGAAGTTCACGGACTAGAGTCCCGTACCAGTGTCGCAAACTTAAGCGACCACGCACAGGTGGCGTCCAGCGATGCCAACATAAATCTGAACACAACAATTGCCATCAATCTCCAATCTCAAGTGGAACTATGCTGGGCCCACGGCACGACTTACAGATGACCGTTTGAATTACGGCATCGAGTGGCATCCTCGGTCGGGAGAGAGAATCACATGATGCAGAAGAGGCCTATAGGTGAGTTGGGCTGACGATTCGAGGAGGAATGAAGGCTTGTGATGGGAGAGGGCCGCCAAGTATCGGTTAGTATGAAAAAAATAAGAGGCCTATACCGGAAGGATTAGGTTGACGACGATAAATTACGCTTTTTTAGATGATCGGTGAATTTATTGGACAGAGCTTTTTCTGTAACACTATTATAATAATAGACCGGTCATTTGGCTGGGAAAGAGATATACTGGTAACCTGCAGATGATATGATATGAGCTGACGATTTGAAGAGGACTGCAGGTTTTATATGGGCGAGAAGAAGAAACTACTATTACTGTATTATTTTGGAATTCAAAAACCATTGGATGGCATCCTTGAAGGGAGTGGTGAAGAAGGAGACTGGGGAGAGGAAGGTTGGGAAGCACCTGGCTATTCAGATTTGGTACTAAACAAGATCGAAACCATTTCTAGCAACGTTCCTGTGCCGGCTAAGAATGTAGGTTTTATTCTGCTGTTCTAAAGAGGCGTTCCAGCTAACACAACGTGCTATTATCAATATATTATGAGTTATGCTAAAGAAGGCTTATAAGGAAGAAACATCTGACGTTTTAAGGCTGTTTTCTAGATAAAATATTGTGGGATCTTGTTGAAGAGATGAATATTGGAAAATCAGATGATGAAACTGTGCGAGGAAAAAGATCTCACCAGATTTCAGGTTCTAGAGATGGTGATATACCTACATAGATCGGTATACAAGGAGAAGATGGTTAAACAAATCATTTCCTCATAGACTCATTAGATACTGAACTACTCAGTTTCAATATTGCTTTCAATATTCCCATTGATCGAATATGATTGATGATGACAAGGTTATATTATAGACAGAAGAATGGAAGTGAGCGCTGTTCATAACGAGCCGTGAATTTATAAGAGATGGTCGATATTCCTGTCCCGGTTAAAAGGAACCGGTTCCGAGCCGGTCACTGGAACCGTCGATATTATTTCTCCAAGGAACCGGTTCCGTTTTTCGGCAAATAAAAATCGATATCATTTGTCCAAGGAACCGGTTGTTTGTTGTTGTATTTGCTAGTACTTTATTTGGGGAGGAACTTTTGTCGATTTGCTAGTACTTTTCAATTTCAAATCTCTACCGACTAATGTATTTTTTTTGGAGAGGAACTTTTATTGACTTGCTAGTACTTTTCGATTTGAATATAAAAATCTCCTTGGTGGAACTTATCTGGCACCAGGAGCCGGTTCCAAAAAGAACTGGATAAATAACCGGTTCCTCGCCGGTCACCGGTAACTGGAACCGCAGGTACACCCGATTCTGATATCGACCATCTTTAGAATTTATTTTTTAAAAAATACAAAATAATAAAACGTTGTAAATGATTATTTGGCAAGCAGTTTTTCAAACTTGGAGATATTTTTGATTTCGCCCTGTGAAGGACCACCATTAAAAATTGAAAAGCAGTTGGTAATGTTACAAAACTTAGGCTTTCAGTGCTAATTCCAATCATCGGTAGCTAAACGAGTTAATCGATATTTTACATTAAGTGGCAAGGTTGACTAGAATATAATACAATACAGTGCAAGGTTGATCCAAGTATCGATACATATTTAAAAAAAAGAAAGGATCATAAAAGTGAGATTGATGTTTGAAAGGAATTTGTGAATAAGTAATGATCGAAAGGTAAAATCTACTAGGCATAATGAGCATTCTTCTACACAACATCTAAGTGTACCAGAATTGGCTACATTCTGTACAGATGAAATCAACATCTGGATGTCATCTGACCGCTTTCTACAGCGCGCTCATGGTAATGCGCAAAAACAGCTCCGCTGCGAAATATTATGTAAAAAAAATATGATAACATGCTACCATTCTATGATTAAATTTAAAAAAAAAACATTAAAAAAATTCTTCATTAGAAAAGCGTAGGAAAGACTGTGATTTAATTTGCATTTTCAAAATTATTATTTGTATTATTGACTCACTTTCTTTGTTGCAACTTATCCAGTTCAACATTTCTTTCCGTAGACTCGGAAACGATGAATTGCTGTTCCTCAATCATCCCTCTACTAATTGTGGGTTTCATTCTCCACTGTCCAGAATGTCGAAATTTGTTAACTCAAGCCATGGTCTTGAAATTTTTGGTACCAGTCTAAATGATTTTTGTCATTCTTTACGACTCTACCAAAACCTTGACTTGACCTTGGCTTTGATTTGAATGTTCGTTCTTATGTTTATTTTGTCCTATTTATGTCATTGTTTCATTTAATATTATGTATGTGCTGTTCTTTCTCTGTTGCTCTTTTTTCCATTTCGTGTTTTGTATTTTTTTTTGTAATTGGAAAATAATCTGTTAGTTTGTTTATAAATAAATACTACCAAATAAAGATCATTGAAACTCTGGTAAAAATAACAGTGTGTTCATAACACTAAAGAATGTTAAAATATATTTTACGCAAAAGCCTAGTCAAATAACTGTACCGAAACAGTTATTAGTACGTACGTAAAGAATTTGATCATTGATTTAGGGGTAGAGCAGTACGATTCAGATAAAAATAGCAACAGTCACGAGTTTGATTGGCAAATGAAAAAAATAGAAAAAAAACAACCAGGATGTTGATTTAATAATAGTTAAGTGCTAATCAAAGTGCGATTTTGGTTTAAGACCCGCGGAATACAATCGATCTAGTATCGGCGAAAGCTGATTCGACGCGACTATAAAAACGGCTCGTTAAGAAGCGGAGATTAAACTCGTAAATAACCGGCGTGGCTGACCGCCGGATCAGGGGTCAGGGAACACAACGAGGCGAGAATTACATAATGGGAAACCCGGCCGGGCATCTCGCCTCGCGGGTCATCGGGCGGCAGGGATAGCGGTAATATCAGACCTAGCAGGAGCCAGGTGGCTTTATTCGCGAGCCAATACGCCAAAACAACCTGATCATTCATCAAACTGGCCGAGAGTATCTTGAACTTGGATGATTCCCATTTGCGTGCGGGTAGTTTTTGCTGTACTTTCTCAAGAAGGCAAATGTAACAAGCACGCATTTACAAGCGAATGAGTAAAAAATGCCTACTGTCAGTACTTTTGTGTTAGTTGTCCCCATTTGGACAGTTTCCCGCTGTTACGTGAGCTGTTTTTGTCAGCTTTTCCTCTGAGACCGCTTTTGCAAGCTTTTCGGAGATCTCGTCCGAGCTTGTTTTAGTGCGAGCTTCCTGTAGATCTCAACGCAATAATGAAATAATACTGTTTTATATAATAAGCTTATCCAACAATACAGTCGCCGGAAAGGCAAAAGGGTCGAAGCGCCATTTTGAAAAGTTAACACCAGAGCACTTTAAAGTTTTTTTGTTTGTTTTACAATAAAATTCATAAGTCTTCAGTACCTGGTTGGATTTAGAAAAAATGTTAACTCAATGCTCTCACTGAGCGACAAAAAGCTAAAAAAAAAATCCCACACTCGTGAAACTTGAGCCAACCCTTCTCCCAAATGGTAAATACATATATTTTGGATGGCTGATGGGCCACAAAAGTCTTCAGAATCAAACGAGAGTCAGAGCATTCGATGCAGAAAATAAAATTGCAAATCATATTTAACTCATTTTTGATCAAAGTGTGGCTTAAGCCCTTTCAGCGACGATAATGTGGCGTATTTCGATAGTACCCTACTTGTTAAAGTGCGCGAATTGCTTGTTTCAATCAAAGCGTTTCTCGATATTCTGGAAAGCTCGCCATTGTCACTGTGGATTTCAAGTCTTAACATTCTTATGGTTTATATAAGCTTGTGAGGGTATTTATGGGTTTTCCCCTGCTTGCGTGAGGGTCCTTCTTACCAGTTTCCTGGTACGCCTACAGATCTGCAAGCAACTCGACTAGACTGGGAGACTTGCGAAAGTTAAGTAAATGAGCCGAGAGCCAATGCCAAAATACCTTATCTAGGAGTTCATCGAATCAAATAACTGTTTGGGTTGTGATAGCTTAAATCGGTTCGCACCCTTTATTGCCGGCAATTAAAACACCGCTAGGAGGTAATAAAACACGGGTTTTATTACGGCGACTACAAGAAACTCCATTTGAGGGTCTTAGAAGCAAAGGCAGCAATCTCCTTCATTTTAAATTATTTCTTGGAAAGTTGCTTATACGTTTAATGCACTTTTCTTTTGTGAATGTGTTGATAAATTTAAAGAGAATTGTTTCAAATTGTTCCTAGTTTAATGTGCACTAACATTTTTGTACACTTCATTCTCCATTTCTTTATAATAGTCATTCAAAAGTTGACAATGCTACAGAACCGTATTTGGAGATTGCTGCCTTTGCTTCTAAGCCCCTCATCTGTTATTTGATTCAACGCATATTCGAGATACGCTAACGACAAGTTTTAAGCTATTATTTAAGATTTTTACCACAAGTTACAATATTTTAATGCGCGTAAATAGAATCAAAGATTTATATTTAATGAAATAATTTACATAATGTGTATTTGCGGCCCGTTACAGAGCGGTAGACACTCTCAGTGTCGCCCTGGTGAAAGACCACCATTCAGAATCGAAACGTTGCTTGAAATGGCTTCAGATCTGAATAGCCCGATGCTTCCCAATCTTCAGCTTTCCCTTCAGTCCTAAGACTAACATACCCCAATTATTGGAATCTCACCGACTCCAGGCAGTTGGAACTCTTGTGTGGTATTAAAAATAAAACTTAATAAAAAACATACCATATGGTATCAAAGTGAAACTTTTTAATGGTTAATTACTTTTACATTACTTGTGAATAAATCAATTGTTTTACACACTAGCAGTCCAGAATGGAGTGCTGATACCAACCCTGCTTTATGGCAGTGAGGCATGGAACTGACAGAGGAAGGATTAATATAGACTGAATGCTGTAGTAATGAGATCTCCGAGGCGTATGTGTGATAAAACCATCTACGACCGTATTACAAATGTGGAGATCCGGAAAAAGCGCAAAGTTAATGTGAGCGTAGTAAATAGGATAAAGAAAGGGACGCTTAAAGGTTTGGCCATGCAGAATAGTTCAACAAGCAAAATTAACTATCGCTAATACAAAAAAAAACTAGATAGCTGTTGGATTTAAAAAAAACAATTAGTTAGGTTTTTACCTTCTTGTTTTTCATCCGGATCCTACCTTATCCAACCATTTCACTATATTCGATTTCCGTGTTCAACAACAACGAGTTTGAAATCAAGAAAAAGAAGAGAGTTATGTGAAAAAACGTGTTCGTTCATTGGTGTCTCGTTTGGACGTTCATTTTGTTGTTGTTCTTCAAATAATATTTAACTAAGTGTGTTTTTGTTGTTGTGTTCGTTAACAATACAATGTTTAAGAATAATCAAGAACTAAACATCAACTTCATCGGTGAGTGAATTAGTATCCTTACTTCCTTCATTCCATAATCTGTCCACATCCATAATTAGACACTTCCATCAAGTCGTTTTTATCGTTTAACAGTCCACTATTTTCCGAATTCATCTGAAGCTGAAAACACATTCGGTGTTTTATCGCAGCTTCGGATCCAACAATAGCTTTGGCGTCCCTCAAGGTCCGTTGTTAGGCCTGCAACTATTTCTAATATTTAAAACCGCAATGAACATTCGATTAGAAATTAATCGAAAATGTAATGCGAAGCGAGTACATGAAGGTAATTCAATGTTTAATGGTTAAGTGAATCATTTGAGCGGTGTGCGCGAACTCACAACCGGTTCGCTCGCTACCTCTGCAAAGTCATGCCCGCCGTGCTGTACCAACAAAGGCCGTACTCCTACATACCATTATTGCAGTCATAACTCCCTCCAGTCTGCGAGCGGCCAATAGGACAAGCACCGGCGCAGTTAAATATGGCTGTCGAAACAATACGATCCCGATTATGAGATGCTTCTGTGTCTGAGATGTTGAACACGAACATATTCACAAATTGCACTGAGCTGAGCAAAAAAAACTCAATGAATTTAACTTCTATCGAAATAGCATATCACAATATTTGACGGTCTCCGTGGTCGAGTGGTAAGACGCTCGACCACGAATTCAGAGATCGAGATTATCGAGACCGTGTATTATTGTACGTAAATATATTATAGATGTCTGAAGGGTCACAAAAGTCTTCAGAATCAAACGAGAGTCAGACCATTCGATGCAGAAAAAAGAACTGATCAAAACTGCATGGTTAACTCATTTTTGACCAAAGTGTCGCTCGAGCCCTTTTGCCTTTCCACGTCCGACGATATAAAAAACCATCTCGATACGAATGGTATGAGGCTTGCCAGCTGAGGAAAAGGAGAACTAATCAACCGACCATCGCGCCTTTCCCAGTGCTGCAGGGGTAGGCAGTGAGGACGGAGGAGAAGAAGACGAGATAAGAAGCCAGACAGGATGAGAACCTGATCCCATCGGCAGCACCGCACCTCCACCACACCGGTTCAGTCACTTCTGCGTTGTGTAACAGTGGATGAACAGGTTCCACACGGCGCTACGTCCGCTCGTTTGGTGTTACAGGAAGGAGGATCATTTTTGGTAGATGGTTAACGACCCACTGCTGGTAATATTATCTGTCAATGAGTTGATGACTCTACATTGTCTATGCTACTCAGCGGCGTGCAGTCCACGAAGGCTAAAAAGTAGTGCATACCCTAAGAATTTTTGTTTTAAATCATAATAAAATGAGAAGAAACCCTGTAATTTTGGTTAGCAACAAACATATTTAAAAAATTCTTATTTACAAAACCCTTTTTAATGTCACAATCGTAATACACAAAGAGATATCTTCTGTCTTAGGCCGTATGCACACGAAGATACTCATAAGAATCTGAACTAGATTGTGATTGAAATTACTAACCGGTTACTAACTCTTTAGTGACGCAGCTCCGCACACGCGGTGATACTCACAAGTGATCCAAATCGGTAGTTTTCCGGGTGGTGTGCAAGGTGGTGAAGTTATAAAAAACGGAATACTTTTCTACTTCTCCCACTAATTTTGTATTCACTTGTTCATCGTTCATTTTCGTGAATACAAATAAAATAATTATAAAATGAAATTTATACGATAATATTATAAAATAAAATGATGGACAAGCAAATGTTGATGTATTCAATTCTACCAAAAACTTGGCGACTCAAGACTCAAGTCAAAAACGAGTCGACAATAGAGTTTCCCACTAACTGGTTACTAAAGCGTTAGTGACTGTTGAGTGACGGTAGCGCCGTCTCATTTAATTACAAAGGTTCAAACTCATCGCGGAATGGTCAGTAATTTGCGTCCGTGATCAGTTTCTTTTGAGTATCTCCATGTGCAGCCCCGAATGTACCTAATATAGTTGCATCCTGTCTTCCATCCGTAAGTTTGTCCTGCTCTATTTAGTTTTCTATGTTAACTAAACGCAGTTAATCCTACCATCGCGACTGTTTTGATACATTGTTTTAAAAGCTGTGAGGAATTAAGCCTTCGGCTGGTAATTTCAGCAAAGGATGAAGTGTTTTTCAACTTTATTGAACAATGTCCTGATTGTACATACAGTTGGTTTTATACTTTTTATAAAGTTGCCCGTGTCACGTAGTTGAAAACAAATTAGTGTAATTGAATCTAAACATGAATTAAATAGTAAATACATTAATTTAAGTTGATATTAAGGTAAAGCCAATAATTAAAACTCGTTTTTATTTCATATCGACACATATTTGACGTAAAGCTGAACTTTCTGCTTTGGGGAATTATTTTTGTTTTATTGATTAATCTTTTTTACATATTTCAGACAGCGAATATAAATTAGAAATTCATACATGAAACCGATAGATAAATGTATTATTTATGTTAGGGTAAAAGAGTTGCGTTTTCGATTTTTCGCAATTTACAGCTTAGATCTTCGATTGAATCATTAAATATGTACAATAATTAGGTCGCTAGTGTGGAGATTCGTTCAGAGGGGAACTTAGAGGGGGCAAAGAATATTAAAAGGCTCTCTTAAGGTCATCAATGTGTTCATACTTTGCCGTCTCATAAAAATAATTTGGAATTTTGATCAGACTGTTTTTAATGAAGTTTTTAAATTCGACAAATTTACGATTTCATCAACTATGTCTGTGGCGGCCAACTAGGATCGCAATAAAAAAACATCGATACAGGAACGAAAGACATTTCACATCGACTAAATTAAGCATGTTCTGTTCCAAATTACCGACACTGTCGATAAAGCTTTTATCGATGTTTTGTGTTAGGGGCTCTGGACGCCTTCTCTCTAGAATAAGCCCCAGTATCTTATACTTAATTCGGTCCCTTCCCTAGTATAATTGTCAATTTAAAAGCTAAAATTGGCGTGTTGGGATCATTTGAACACAATCGCCCCGGGGCAGGGAGTTTGTCGCCACGCCATTTCCTGAAACATGGTTATGCGTTTGGATCATTCGAAACGCGGTCAAAGCCTGCCTACTGTCATTAAACCATTATCCACTGTTAAAATAAGTATAGCTCTACTTGTGTCCTAATGTATTTAGGCTGCGAGTAGGCACTGGCAGTCGTAATAATAGTGCTCGTATAAATATTCAAATAATTTGAAACTAGGTGAATAATGAATACCTCTTTGGTAGGCATATTTGAGTACATTAAAAAATATGCATAATTTTTTTAAATAACAACTAGGTTATAGCGGTGAAAAATCGCGGAAAAACTTTCAGTAGCTGACCGCTTTCACGATTAAAAACTGAGTGGACGATGAGACGGCCTACGTGGTCTAGTGGTAAGACGCTCGACTACGAATCTAGAGGTCGCGGGTACAGAAAACGTCATACAAAATCGAGACACTGTTTTAAATTACTGTTTTTACGTTTAGTTGTTAGATTTGAATAGCCACGTAGGTACTATTATACCTTTGCCTTTTAAATTTACGCACACCGGGTTCCGAACCCGCGACCACTGGGCTTAACACTCTGCACGGAAACCGTCAAAAGTTCCACTGGCTTTTAGTCACTCGGAAAAATAATTTTAAAAAATAATGAAACACAATATTAAAGCGTTTTAATGAAATCTCATTTTAACAAAGTCCAAAAACTGATTGACAGGAGAATGCTGCAGTCTCTTACAAACTTAATTACCTAACGTGGTTTTTAATTAACAGATGGGCGCCTCAGATAAAGGCTTTGCACGATAACCCCTCATTTGTATATTCTTCCCAAAAGTAATAATGCACCGCTATTTGCGGGCCTATTTGACGAACGTACGTACGTATTTATGTGAACGAGACATGGCTGTGTGTGAAGTAGTACTGTATCAAAATATAACTAGCCGTTGGAAATAACAGTTAGATGCCGTCAACGTCCAACGCTATTGACGAAAATTTGCGCCAACAGTTGAATATCAATAGCTGCATACAAATATTATTCAACGCTACGCAGTTTCAACACTCACTGAGTATGCACCTATTGTTTTAGCTTAAGTGCGTAATAACCAAAAGGTGTAAGAGTATATACTTCGTGAACGATATTATGCATAATTTGGAATGATCTTTTGGTTGTATACCTCCCTACTAGACGTATTTGTGGATTTTCCTATCCGAAACGGCCGATTCGTAGCACTTAGCGTCAAGCGAATCTACTGGCGGCAAGTAAGATATATCTGTTGCGTTAATAAATAAATAAGAACAGTGAACGTATATAGGGCAGTTTTGTGATATATCACCTCAAGTACGCTTAATACTAAATTTATTAAGCTTGTAAGACTCACTAGCAAGAAGAAAATAAAACGTAATATGTAAACAAATTAAAACTATCTAAAATCATGATCGTCATCATAAATCATCAGAGAATAGGGTTCAGATATGGGCATAACAGTGCATGTGTACAACAGATAAAAAAAAATCAATTTACTAGAAGCTAAGGGTCTAAAAATCCAGATGAAACGTATGAATTCATACAAAAAAAAAGAAAAGGAAATTATATTGAAGACAGTTAACATGTTGGTACTTAAAGCAGTAATATTCATGTATTATAAGTTAACGATTCTAAAAATACAAACAGTGTAAATATAACAAGTAACAAAAAAAAAACATAAATATTTTATGACAATGAATATAAAGTTTTCAGTAGACAGTAAGGACATTGAGCTGTAAGAATACAAGCAAGGAAAAAACCGAAACATAGCAAATTAAGAACGTTAAATTTTAATAAGTTACGTTTTGAATGTAGGATTTTAAAACAATTTGGTTTTTAAGACTGGTTTGAGCTCTGCTAGGTTCAGTATGTTGGCAAGTTTTGGGGAAGCTTATTCCAGATGACTGGGCTGGATATACTAAAAGCGCGTTCATACTAGACAGCTTTATGTATTTACGTTACAAAATAACACCTCCAACGGCACCAACGATCCAACTGTTTGAACTCTCCCAACAGGGGGATTATTATTATTAAAATTAATATCGTCGCGTTAACGCCGGCGTTATTTCCAACGGTTATATTTAACAGTTGACAATTGCCAACGATAACGGCGGTGGAGTTGTTTTGAACTCTCGTCAACGCCCAGTACTAGTGTGAAGTGTGATATGGTATGGTCCGTTCAATGCAGTTATAAGCGTACTTCCGGCAGGTGAATCGAATAAATAAGACAGTGTTGTGGATAGAACAGACTATAATAATAAGCATGAAGACCAACTTTTAACGGTACGGTGTCGGGTTGGAGGTCCGGGGGAGGCAGAGAAGGGGAACCACTGCACAGTGAGGTGTGAACTATGGCGATTTGGAAGAAAACTGATGCTGAAGGAAGTTTAGGGAAGAGAAAAACAGGATTGGAAAGAACCTGGCTGATCAGAACTGGTTCATAAGAAATTAAAGCGGTAGATACTCATAGTATCGCCCTGGTGAAAGGCCACCGTTCAGAATGTAATCGTTGCTTGAAATGGCTTTAGCCATGTTTGGTGTCCAGATCTTAATAGTCAGATACATCCTAACCTTCCTCTTCCTCATCTCCTTCCCTTCTCTATTTCTTTCAGCATCACAACATACCCCAATCGGGGATGCCATGGTCTCACCGTCTCCAAATAATTAGAAGCAGTTGGAACTCTTGTATGCTATTCACATAATTAAATAAAAAAAAAACAGCTAAAACCATTTTGAGCAAAGTTTCGATTCTGAATGGCGGTATTTCACCACCTCTGAGTAAAATTCCGAGTAACTACTCGTCGGGTAACTTTAATCATTAGATTTACATTGTAGTAAACCTTCAAGTTCCCAATAAGTCAATCGTGGGATTGAGTGCTGAGTAGTTTAAACACATTTACTTGACGCGTAGAGTTTCGCAGTGGTTGTCAAAGAAATAGTAAACGTTATTCGACGAGTTGCGCTAATCGGCAGATTAATCAGAGGTGGCGAAATGCCCTCATAGAGTTTCTTTCACCCCGGACGAGGTACAAATACATAAAATATTTTAGAAATACACATTTTGTTATTTTTTATATTGAAATAATTTCCCTCAGGGTCTATGTCATCTTTGGGGATGCTCTGTGCGGAGGGTGTTTTTAGATAAACCGTGAAATTGATGAAACCCATGTTGTAGGAGGGAGGAAGTTGAACACAAGAACGAGTCGTAGAAACAGCCGGTTTTCACGAGGGCCAACAGTCAACAGTGTACAGATGTTGGGTGCGCGTTTGGCGTGTTTTCCGGCTGTGCACTGGTGTTGAGGGAACAATGACGCCAGATGCTCTGCGCTTTTTCGATTAAAATACCGGTAGGACAAGGACAGCATTCCCGCCCTGCGTCTGCGACTTGAAGCGATGGGCCCACAGTTGGCCATCCCTGCCCCGCAGTAGCCGTTACTTCACACGGCGACGGTTATGTTTGATATTCCACCCACGAGCAGTTCTACTGCCCTGCCAATCCTGGAGGTGTCGGACTATGATGCATGACCTAACGCCGCATCAATGGGTGGTCAATACGCTTCCGCCACGGAGAGCTCCGTCGCAACCTCTATTTCTGTCACATGCTTCGTTTATGAGAAAGAGGTGCTTGTTGCAATGAACCCGGTCACAGGTACGCCTTAACTCACATTAAAAGCGACGGCCTCCGTGGACGAGTGGTAAGACGCTCGACTGCGAATCCAGAGGTCACGGGTTCAAACCCGGCTTGCGCAAAAACATTTTACATAGTTAATAGGTGTCATAACACATTTAAATAATATACGGTATATTTACAACACGTTCTAGAGTGGTAGATACTCCAAGTATCGCCCTGGTGAAAGACCACCATTCAGAATTGGAAGGTTGTTTGAAATAGCTTTATTCATGTTTGGTGACTGGATCTGAATAGCCAGGTACTTCCCAACCTTCTACTTTCCCTTCCCACTACCTTTAGCCACACAGCATGTTTTGAGGTTGAAGGTAGTGGGGAGGTGAAGAGGAAGATTGGAAATTACCTGGCTATTCAGATCTGGTCACCAAACGCGGGTAAAGCCAATTTCAAGCAACGTTTCAATTCTGAATGGTGGTCTTTCACCAGGGCGATACTTAGGGTATCAACAACCCTGGAACGTGCCGCAAACATAGTATACGAGTATATAATGTTTTCGAAGGAAACAAAAACTTAGGGGTGTGACATTTTATATTAAATAAAACAATAAGCTATGTAAAACACCACAGATATACTCGTATAAAAGACAGTGATGAAAGAGAGAGATACAAGATAAAGTATATATAGCACTGAATTTGTTTTTAAGGAGCTAGACGTCCTAAACTTGAAACAACTATACTCAAACAATATCCTATTGCACCAATTTAATAATGTCCATATGTTTGAAGAAAGGAAAATTTCTAGAACCTTAAGGCAGTCACACATAAAATTCTTTAATATCCCAGCCTATAAAACCGCTTACGGACAAAAAAGTTTTAAGTTCAACGCCATTAAGCAGTTCAATTCCCTGCCCAGCACCATCAGAACCATACAAACCAAAAGCTCCTTTAAAAGCAATATCATTACTCACCTTAAAAACCGAGTTTAATTTAATTCTTAATATGTAGATTCTATATCTTCAAATTTGTCATTTACTTATATTATTTTTATGATGTATGTACTATATTTTCGGTATTAACATGTTACTGTGTAGCTAAAAACCATTTTTTCAAATTGACACCCAACACAGGCTTATGCCTAGTGGGATGGGCAATTATACAAACCACCAAAAAATGTATTGTCAAGTAAAAAAATAAAATAATAATAAATAAATAGTAGAGGGAGACAGAATTACATACAGAGAGATACAAATGGACAGTAATGAATGGCAGAAAGAGATACAAGATATAGCAGAGGGAGACAGATAGATATAGGTATAATAGAGGTAGACAACTAATCAGAGGTAAAGCAGGTACAGGGAAGTGGGTTTTTTTATTTATTATTTTTACCCAAATAAAACAAATATGGGACTTACAAATTTTGTATCTCTTTTTTCATCACTGTCCTATATATATATATATATATATATATATTTTTTTTTTTTTTTTATTACTATATATATATATATATTTTTTTTTTTTTTTTTTTTTTTTTTTACTTTAGTTCTTTCGTAATCCTCTGCTAACTAGCTGGGGCTTATTCAAATACCCCTCATAATTTCTATCTAACTAGTACTACGGCTCATTAGGCCTTATTACTATCACCATCTGATGGTTGTATTTAAGTTTACATTAGTGAGTTCTTGAAAAAAATGTCTGTATGTAATGTTATTTAGTTGATGTAAAAGCCCTGAAGAAGCTCGAGAAAAGCGAAACCTGGTTGGCGGTTAACTCAAATAAAGTGGTGTTTTACAAAGTTTATTGTTTTATTTAATAATAATAATGTGTTACGACACATATTAATGAAATAAAAGTTATTTGCGCACGGCGGGTTAAACCCGCGACCTCTAGTCGAGCGTCTCACCATTCGACCACGCGCGTCGTCATCATTCTCGAACAGTCGATAAATTTCGTTAGCCTTCTTTCAAATCGGTTCAGATCGCTCTTCTGCGGCTCATATCTCCAGCGGTCGGCGCAAAGCTCGACAGGCAATCGAATCAAAGTCGTAATCATTGCGGATCGCCTAAACGCAGCGTCGCACAGACTGCGCAGACCGCCAAGCCGCACCAGCAGCCCACCGCAGAAAACGTCTTGGAAAACGAAACTGTCCATCTGCCGGCCGCGAGCGCCTCGGCAGGCTCCGCCACCGCGACGGGGCGCTGCAACACAGCTAGCGCCTATACGCGACTGCTCCACAGTAAAACCGGTCCGAACGGAGTGCCGCAGGGCTCGCGGTCGGGCCCACGGTTGCGCAATACAAAACTAAAAGGGGGCACCTCGCAACGCGGCGCTATCTCGGAGTGAGAATATACACGGAGAGGCGCCTTTGCGAAGCAGCGCAGCCAGTATTGTCGACTTTATAGAAAGAGACAAAGATATATTAAAGGATGTCGGATAGTCTATTAGTTACCGACCATATGGAATTCGGTCATTTTTGATATACTTTTTTTTTACGTGAATACCACACAAGAGTCTCAACTGCTCCCAACCGTCTAGAGCCAGTGAGACTATGGAATCCCCGATAGGGGTATGTTGTGAGGCTGAAGGTAGCGGGGAAAGAAGGTTGTGGCCCTTCAGCCATCTAAAATATATTTACCGTTTGGGGGAAGGCTTGACTCGAGCGACACAAGTTTGAGACTTTTTAAACTTTTTGTCGCTTCAGGTAACTAAGTGAGAGCATTGTATAACCTTTTTTAATACAAAATCCAACCAGGTACTGAAGAGTTATGAAATTTATTGTAAAATAAAATAAAAAAACTTTAAAGTGCCTTGGTGCAAACTTCCCGAAATGTCGCATCAACCCTTTTGCCTTTCGGGCGACGAAATAATGATTATCTTGTTCTATAAATTGCTACAAGTTAAAAGTGGCCACCATGGTCGACTGGTAAAACGCTGGACTTCGAATCCAAAGGTCGCGTGTTCAAACCCGGCGTGCGCCAATAACTTTTATTTAATTGATGGGTGTCATAACACATTTAATTCATATAAAATGACGTAAAGTTTATTTGCGGCACGTTCCAGATTGGTGGATACTTCAAGTATCGCCCTGGTGAAAGACCACCATTCAGAATCGAAACGTTGCTTGAAATGGCTTTAGCCGTGTTTGATGACCAGATCCGAATAGCCAGGTACTTTCAAACCTTGCTCTTCCCCATATCCTTCACCTCCCCACTACCTTCAGCCTTACAACATACCCTGATTGGGGATTCCATAGTCTCACTGACTCTAGATGGTTTGGAATAGTCGGTTGATTGTAAAGTAAAAGGATTGTGTAGTTATTGTACTTGGAGATTCAATGTGGTTCAATGAAAAAACAAATTCCATGCATTGTTTCAGCCAAAACATTGCAAAGTCAGCTTACAATTTTATTCTAGTTTCGTTGATAGTGTTAATACAAAACAAACAAAATATCAAAAGCAAGTGTGTGACCTTTGACTTAAATCGATGTGCGTGTGTGGTTCTTAAAATAAATTAGTTGAATGCCATGTCAGTGTAAGAAAATACACTACAATGGTATTTTAAAAATTAAATATGAACATATTGCCAGTAACCCTGATATGACAATGAAGGTCAAACTGGGCTAACTCAAAAACAAGTTTTTGGTAGTTACCAGCTTTTGATAGTAACTCCACGATAAATATATAAAATAAATAAAATAAAAATGGTGAAAAGTTTTCAACTATACACACAATTTATTCAAAGCAGAATTGCAAAGGACATTAGAAAACCCTATATCGCTATTCTTTCAAGTGTGTCCAATACGCCGACCTCCGTTGCAGAGACGAGGAAGGTTGGGAAGTACCTGGGCTATTCAGATCCGGTCACCAAACACGGCTAAAGCTAATTAAAGCAACGTTTCGATTTTGGATGGTGGTTTTTCACCAGAGCGATAGTTGCGAGCATCTACCACTCTGGAACGTGCCGCAAACATACTATATATTATTTTATATTAATTAAATGTGAAAAAAACAGATACGATACTGTTAGACCCTCATAGCAATATAAGAGAGAGCTCTGCTGTAGTCAGTTTTTATGAGGTTTGCCGGACTTGGCTAAACTAGGGCTAAGGTATTTATACATCCATTCATAGCACATGTCGACATAATGTTTTTGTTTATTCGTATAACCACTTTTTCACAGTATTGCTATAAACAAAAATATAGCGTGTAACCTAATAAACCGTTGAGTTATGTCCACATATTTCGCGTATCAAAACGTGTGGGCGGAGTCAACGGAGACGCGGGACACGAAGAACATTCTAACAATACTTTAAAGCGGTATGATAATTTGGGAAATTTTGTTGTCTCTTTCTTTTTCATGGTGTACGACGTAAAAACCCGGAGAAAGTGATTTATTTTGAATTTGTACAGGTTGGGTAAAAAGAATTAGCTCGGAGTTGTGTGGCGATCCATACTCTCTGCTTAACCTTCTAGATAATCGTGTGATGGTTAGTTAGTTAGTCAGCATCGTTCCAAATCCTAAATTCAATTGTGTTCGTTTGAAACCGACTCATTTAGGACCTCGACTCTATTGCAACCTCAGATCAATAATATATCAGGAGGGATAACTTTGCGAAATAGCGTAGTCGAGATTGTTGATTTTTTTCCTGACTCGGACGTAACTAGGGTTTCCATGAACACACCTTTTTACATTCATTCATAGCAGATGTCGACATAATCTTATCACAGTATTGCTATCAACAAAAATATAGGATATAACCTCAAAAACCGTTGAGATATGTCGCATAACAAAACGTAGTGGACAGAGTCGCCGGAGACGGAAAACACGCTTACATACCTAAAAGTGGTGCGTTATTATGTGACAACTTGTCTTATCATATTTATATTTTTCCCTCACGGTTTTCGGCGTAAAAACCCGGAGAAAGTGATTTATCGTAAATTTGTGTATGTTGGGTGAAAATATTTAGCTCTCTCTCCATATGTATTCTTACTCCTAGATTTGAACAGTCTGCCCAGGCAGTACTGTTACTCTTTTTACATTGAAATAGTTCCCCAGACAAACGTTAGAAAAGCAACTCTAGAGGCGCCTCATCGAAGCGACGGGTCCCCGATTCGATTATGACAAGGGGAAAAATATAAAATTATTTTTTTTATTGATTCCAGGAAATATATAATAGATATTATGGAAAATTTACTGATCCTGCAGCTTGGCTTGTTATAATCTACCGATTAGACCCGGTTGCGGTTTTCCTTGTGTCTTCCCGGCGTCGCCCGGGCTAATTTCACAGGAATTCGGCCTTGCCGGAGTCACTCATCCCGTTTTCTACACACCGCATCGTCCTTTGTGTTCGCTGGCCTGGCCACCGCTCGCGTAGCTGGCTGATATTTACACAAGTGTTTGTGGTTTTATTGCCGCAGAGCAATGCAGTGCGCAATCTATGCAGTTCCCAAGTAATGTTCGCGCATTGTTTATTAAACCCATTGTTACTGGGGAATTCGAACGTAAATAGTTTTTTTTATATAGGGTCCGCCAAATAACTTTTTTTTTTTCAACTGTGCTTATTTCGTGAATGGTAACACTTAGCTCATGTCTGATTTGACAGATAATTAGTTTTATCCTTCCGCTGAGCGAATATGGTTGTGTATACGCTTGAACAACGCTGGGAAATATTGCGACATTACTTTGAAAATCATGGTAATGTTGCAGAATGTGTGCGAAAATTGCGTACGGTTTTTGGAAGAAGAGAAGCACCGTCAGCTCCGTATGTTCGTTATCTTGTGAAAAAAGTGAAAGAAACTGGCATCCTCATCGATAAACCAAAGCGTGAAAAGCCAAAAACAGTGCGTACACCCGAGAATATCGATGCTGTGGCAGAAAGTGTGCGTGAAGCGCCATCAACATCAATTCACCGTCGTTCTCAACAATTGAACATTTCGGAGACATCATTGAGACGAATTTTGCATAAAGACCTTGGTATGACGCCATACAAAGTCCAATTGGTTCAGGAGTTGAAGCCAACTGACCATCCAATGCGTTTTCGCTTCGCTGAGTGGGCCTGCGATCGACTTACAGAAGATGCCGATTTTGCCAAAAAATCATCTTTTCGGATGAAGCTCATTTTGATCTTGGCGGGTATGTAAACAAGCAAAATTGTCGTATTTGGGGCACAGAAAACCCGCACGCATACATTGAAAAGCCGGTACACCCAAAACGAGTCACTGTTTGGTGCGGATTTTGGTCCAGAGGCATAATTGGGCCATTTTTCTTTGAAAATGAGCAAGGAGTGGCCGTTACAGTCAATGGCGATCGTTATCGGGCCATGTTGAACGAATTTTTGTTCACAAAAATTGAAGAGGAGGATATTGGCAACATTTGGTTTCAACAGGACGGCGCTACGTGCCACACAGCCGAAGCTACACTCGATGTTTTGCGCCCTGTTTTTGAAGATCGCATTATCAGCCGCAGAGCTGATGTCGTTTGGCCACCTCGGAGCTGCGATTTGACACCGTTGGACTATTATTTGTGGGGTGCCCTCAAAGATAAATGTTACGCCGACAAGCCAGAGACAATTGACGCTTTAAAGGACAATATTCGTGAAGCCATTGGTGAAATACAGCTGCACACAATCGATAATGTGCTTAAAAATTGGACCGATCGTGTAGGCTACTGCATGGCCAGCCGAGGCAGCCATTTGAATGAAATTATTTTCCATTATTAACCGGAAGGATTGTACTTATAAATAAAAAAAGAAATTTGAGAAAATATTCAGTAGTTTTTTTTTTATAGCATTTTCAAAAAAAAAAGTTATTTGGCGGACCCTTTAGTTAGTACTGCACAAGAGAGTCCCAACTGCTCCCAACCGTCTGGAGCCAGAGAGACTATGGCATCCCCAATTGGAGTATGTTGTGAGGCTGAAGGTAGCGGGGAGGGGAAGGAGATAGGTAAGGGGAAGGTTGGGAAGTAATTAAGATTTTTTTTTTATATGAATACCGCACAAGAGTCTCAACTGCTCCCAACCGTCTAGAGCCAGTGAGACTATGGAATCCCCAAATAGGGTATGTTGTGAGGCTGAAGGTAGTGGAGAGGGGAAGGAGATTGGGAAGAGGAAGGTTGGGATGTACCTGGCTATTCAGATCTGGTCACCAAACACGGCCAGAGCCATTTCAAGCAACTTTTCGATTCTAAATGGTGGTCTTTCACCAGGGCGATATAGAGTATCTACCACTCTGGAACGTGCCGCAAATATACTTTTATTATTTTCATATGAATTAAATGTGTTATGACACATATTAATTAAATAAAAGTTATTGGCGCACGCCGGGTTTGAACCCGTGACCTTTGGATTCGTAGTCGAGCGTCTTACCACTCGACCATGGAGGCCGTCAAAGATATATGAAGATGTTTGAGATATATGAAAATATATATGAAGATGTTTCAAAATATCAAAAGTGGTAGGATTATCCACATTATAGTTTAATATTTTTATGAAATGGCTGAAATTTTTTTTTAAAATGGTGTAAATTATTTATATCAACACATTTGATCTTTTCCACAGTGGACACATTCGAGACAGGGGGCTAAAATTCGCAATATTATTTTTGAATGTGTTCAGATGAAATGTTTTTTATAGTGAATACCGCACAAGAGTCTTAACTGCTCCCAACAGTCTAGAGTCAGTGAGACTATGGCATCCCCAATCGGGGAATGTTGTGAGGCTGAAAGTAGTAGGGAGGGAAAATGATATAAGGAAGAGGAAAGTTAGGAAGCACCTGGCTATTCAGATCTGGTCACCAAACACGGCTAAAGTCATTTCAAGCAACGTTTCGATTCTGAATGGTGGTCTTTCACCAGGACGATATTGTAAGTATTTTCCACTCTGGAACGTGCCACAAATATACTATATATTATTTTATATGAATATATAGCGTTGTTTTGTGATAATTCACCTTAAGTGCGCTTCAGAATAAATTACCCAACCTTATAATATATAACAACGAGAAAATAATATACAACAGATATGTATGCAAATTAAAAGTTTCTAAAATCATGATCGCTATCATATAATCATGAGAAAATGGTGCATATATGGGTATAACAGTGCGGGTGTACATCAACAGATTTACAAAAAAAAAACAATTTACTAGAAGCTAAGGGTGGGAGCTCCACCAATGAGATTTAAATATCTGTCATGTGATAAAACTGCCAGTTAAAATTACCATCACTACACTATGCACGGTTCATCTACAGATCGGAAACTACACTACGGGTACCTTTTTAAAATATTTTTTTATATGAATACCCCACGAGTCTCAACTGCTCCCAACCGTCTAGTCAGTGAGACTATGGCATCCCAAAAAAGGGTATGTTGCGAGGCTGAAGGTAGTGGGGAGGGGAAGGAGATTGGGAAGAGGAAGGTTGTGAAGTATCTGGCTATTCAGATCTGGTCACCAAACACGGCTAAAGCCATTTCAAGCAACGTTTCGATTCTGAATGGTAATCTTTCACCAGGGCGATACTAAGCGAGTATCTACCACTCTGGAACGTGCCGCAAACATACTTTTTTAAATGAATTAAATGTGTTATGACACATTTTAATTAAATAAAAATAATTGGCGCACGTCGGGTTTGAACCCGCGACCTTTGGATTCGTAGCCGAGCGTCTTACCACGCGACCATGGAGGCCGTTAAGTCCGTTGTCTGCGTCCGTTGAAAAGGCATAATATTCAAAACTCAACATAAACAAATACATTTCACAAGGAAAGTCTGACAATTTAATTACAGTAATTCCCCAGTACCCATTAGCATCGGGAATTCACAGAAAATTATTACGCGTCTAGTGACCTTAAGGATTCTTGTATTTTGATTTTATCAATGTTTCACCACAAAAATTTTAAATTGAGTCACCGTGAAATTGATACAAGCCACCAGAGATGATGTCAAACCACTGCAATTATAATATTCAACAGTTACTTATAAACGCATACAGAAAATTTAAAAAAGATTTGATAAAACATTTTAAAAAAATAACCTTTTTTTAAATCCAGATATTTCCGGATATTCGGATATTCCGGATATAGAAAGAAGGGCGAATGCAGGAAACTCCATTAATGAATTACTGAAGATGTAACAAGCCCAATAGAATTTTTGTTCAAACCAAGACAACTTTTCAGACTCTCATTCCTTAAATTCATTAGAAGATTTTCACCATTATCTGTTCCTCACTACGAAAAATTAAAAAATACCTATGATATACCATATTTTAAATTTGCTCTCATGCCCTAAAAATGAAAAAATACTAACAAAAAAAATTAAAAAACAAATAAAAAAATATATATATACGTAGGAATCGGCTAAATTCTAAATAATTATGATATGGTAATTGTGTCCTGCCAGAAGTGACCTGCCAGGTGAGTATGTTGCTGTATATTTATATAAATTAAGAATTAATATTAAGTAGAAATTAAGATTTGTACAGCGCCCTTGAGGTGATTTTTCACAAAAACGGCGCTATACAAATTATACAAATATTATTATTATCATTGAACGCTGTTGGCGCAAATAAGAAATTGTCAAAAGAAGCGAAGTTAGCAGTCCACAATGGAGTGCTTATACCGACCCTGATGTATGACAATGCGGCATGAAACCGATAGAGAAAGGATGAAAGTAGACTGAATGCTGCGAAAATGAGATCCCTGAGACGTGTGTGCGTAAAACCATGTATGACCGTGTTAAAAATGTGGATATTCGGAAAGAATGCAAGGCTGATGTAAGCGTAATGAATAGGACCAAGAAAGGGACGCTTAAATGGTTTGGGCATGTAGAGCGAATTAACGAAGAAAGGAGTGTGAAAAGAATATATAATGCGAAAGTGAATGGAAGAAGAAGTCGAGAACGCCTGAGGAAGACATGTCACGATCAAGTAAATCAAATACTTGAATCGGGTCATGTGAAGAGTCAGAATAACAGAAGAGTATGTATGAGACGATGTATGTAAATGAAGCAAGGGGTGTGTGCCAAGACAGAATTGTACGGGGGCCCGTCCTCTCTGCCTACCACTGCGGTGAAACGGCGTGATGGTTAGTTAGTTCAGACATTTCCCGTGATTATTCACGGGTCAAATAATAATGAATGTGGTCAAATATTCACAAGTACAAGTGTACATGTAGCTGTACTTGTAGAATGTTTGTGGGTACACGCGCTGTATGCAGTCGACCAAAGTGAATGTCGCTCACTTCACACTGACACTTGTCTTGCGGTCTGCACAGTTAAGTTTGTCTTTTGGCCAGTGACATCACTGCCAGCGTTAGAGTAGTTGTCTCCTCGGACTTGCGTCGCACTGTGATCAATAGGCGATAAGAGATAATTGATTAATAACAATTAAGTAATTTTATTTAACTTATTATTATTTTGTTTATCTTGGTAAATACAAAATATAAGTGATGCTTCGTGACTGTCTCACTAGGAAATTCCTGTCTCGAGACCTTAGAGTGGTATCTACCCAAGGAAGTGTAGCCAGTTTTTGATGATTTTTACCTGACTCGGCGGACCTGGGCGTGGCTAAGACTAAGGCTAGGATATTTATACATCCATTCATATCACATATCGACATAATGTTTTTGTTTATTCGTATAACCACTTTTTCACAGTATTGATATCAACAAAAATTTAGCATCTAACTTAAAAAACCGTTTAGTTGTGTCAAGTTTAGCGGCATAATAAAAAATGTGGGCGGAGTCCCGCGGTGACCCAGGAGCCCAAGATCATTGTGACAGTACATAGAAGCGGAGTATTATATTTGTTGTCTCTTTCTCTCTCATGGTGTATGACGTAAAAACCCGGAGAAAGTGATTTATCGCAAGTTTGTATCGGTTGGGTAAAAATAATTAGCTGCTCTCTCCACATATCGTTACTCCAAGGGCGAGATGATTAGTTAAGGCCAGGCGCGCATTGGTGACTTTTGTCACGGCAACAGTTTCGTCACTGTCTTCCAATCGAGCACGCACACGGTGAGTGACTGTCACCCGTCACCCTTTCATTCCGGCGATGGATTTCGAACAGGCGGATGAGTCACCGAATGACATTTTGTCACCCATGCGCGAGCGCCCATACAAAAGTACTATCTACAGCCACGGTGACAGTTTCGTCACTCAAAAGTCGCCGGCCAATGGAACTAAAAAGTCACCCTAATGTCACGTCACTGCGTGCGCGGACCTCCATACACTCCAATGGATTTGGAGATGGTGACGAAACTGTTGCCGTGACAAAAGTCGCTCGTGTGCGCCTCTCCTAAGTTACATTTTATAACTGAATAATGATTTCTCCTAAAATCGGTGCATCGCCCACAGTGCGGCGGAGGTAGCTGTTGGGCCCGAGCTGCTGGACCACATCTCGCTGCGGGGAGATACAAGACGAGCCGCTCTGCAGATCCGGTTATTGACCTTTACTTTATAGATTTTTACTCGTTCTAGCTCAAAATACAAGTCACTCCCAATACCGGTTCTCGGTTTATTAAAGAGATTCGTTCTTTATAGCAAGTCGCTGACAAACTGCGTTCGGGAGCCTATGATAAACTTGAAATATACAAGGTAAACGATACACATTTGTGCCGAGATAGTAACACAATGTCCCCAGTCAAGGAAATATATAACGGTATTTATTTATAAATTAACGGACTAAAGTCCAATTACAAAAAAAAAGTCATGTAAAACACGAAATGTAAAAAAGAGCAACATAGAAAGAATAGCACATTCATAATAATAAATGTGGCGATCTAAAAATAGGACAGAATAAACACTTAAGAGAATATTCAAGCCATGGTCTAGTCAAAGTTTTGGTAGAGAAGTCAAAAAGAATGACAAAAATCATTTAGACTGCTACCAAAAATCACATATCGACATAATGTTTTTGTTTATTCGTCTTGACATTCTGGACAGTAGAATTATACCCATAATTAGTGTTGTGATGATTGAGGAACAACCAATTTATTGTTTCTGAGTCTACGGCAAGGAATGTTGTGGGCGGAGTTGCAACAGAGACCCAGAGTCCCAAAAACATTGTGACAATTTTGTAAATGAAAATTAAATCTAAGTCTTTTCCTGCGCTTTACTAATGAAGACATTATCAATAATTGTTCAATTTCAATTTCATATGAATGATAAAAAAGGTTGTTCTTTCTCCCCCTTTACTTTCACCTACCCCTATCTGATACTTTGTCATAACCTCACACATATATATATATATATATATATATATATATATATATATATATATCGTCGCCGGAAAGACAAAACGACTGAAGCGCCATTTTGGGAATTTTACACCAGAACACTTTTTTTCGTTTCACAATGATATTAATAAATAATTTATTTTTTTTTATATGTTTTTGTAGAAAGTAATCACTTTGTGGTTTTTAGTGTTATTCTATTGTTTTGTTATTTGCTTTGATATTTTGTTTTCCCTCTGTATGTATATATAACCGCACATTTGTATTTTTTGTTTAATTTAATGTTGTACCCGGATGATGCTTAGGCTAAGCGAAACCGGTCAGTCATGAAAATGAAAATAATATTCGTGGTCTTATCCAAAGTTATTTGTTCATTTCTTTAAATTCATAAGTTTCAGTACCTGGTTGGATTTTGAAAAAAAGTTAACTCAATGCTCTCACTGAGTTACCCAAAGGCACACGATACTAAAAAAAGGTACCAAACTTGTGTCGCTTGAGTCAAGCCTTCTCCCAAATGGTAAATATATTTTAGATGGCTGAAGGTCCAGAAAAGTCTTCAGAATCTAACGAGAGTCAGAGCATTCGATGCAGAAAAAATAACTAATCAAAACTGCATATTTAACTTATATTTGACCAAAGTGTCGCCTAAGCCCTTTCCAGCGACGATATGTATGTATATATATATATTTTAAATCAAGTCAATACCGCACACTAGTCTTATTTGTTCCCAACCGTGAAGACCAGTAAAACTATGGCATCCCCAATTGGGGTATATTGTGAGGCTGTAGGTTATGGGGAGGTGAAGGAGATGGGTAAGATGAAGGTTGGAAAGTACCTGGCTATGCGGAACAGGTCACCAAACACGGTTAAAGCCATTAAATGCAATGTTTCGATTCTGAATGGTGGTGTTTCACCAGGGCTATACTTGTAGTATCTACCACTCTGGCTTGTAGCAGAGTGGTCAAAAATGTCAGATTCGCCCTCAGATTTCGTTGGTCAAATCCTCTGATAGCTAATTCTCCAGTAACGACACTGTCACCGCTTTACCTAAGACCATTCGACTCCTAGGCTTCAGACAGGTTAATGAAATGGTCTATTTGCCAATGAAAGAAAGAATTTCGAAGTGTGTGATAAATTTCAACAAAAGTAAGGAAAAATCGATCTCACTTCGGGCACACGGACACACCCGCGACACACTTATGTTATACCTGTTAATATCTTCAGTGATTACTAAGTATTAGTTTAGATGGCAAGATCCGGTGTTTAGTTACAAAGTCAATTGTCACATCACTCAAGTCATTAGTTAGAGAGTCAAAGCCTAACATTCGAATATAAAGCCGCCCAACCTTCAGTGCTGTTGGGTGCAGAACGCAAATATTTGGGCATCAAATTAGTATCAATTTGACTAGGTTAAATACAACCCTTAAAAAAAACAGCAACTTCTTGTTACAAGGGTCCGATTGTAACACGTTTCTATTGAAAATCGGAGAAAATATTTATTTAGGCACCTTTTTAGACAAAAGGGAAAAACAAACATCCTCGAGATAGTAAATAAATATTAAATCTTCAAAAAGGGTGCGGTGCTCAGAGCAATAATATACAAGAGAGAGCGCTGTAGAGATAGCTGTAGTCAGTTTATACGAGGTTTGCCGGACTCGGCTAGACCTGGGCGTGGCTCGGACTAAGGCTAGGGTATTTATACACCCATTCATGGCACTAGAGCTAATTATTTTTACCCAACCTATACAAATTTGGGATAAATCACTTTCTCCGGGGTTTTTACGTCGTACACAATGAGAAAGATAGAGACAGCAAATTTTCCCAAATTAACACACTGCTTTAAAGTAGTGTAAGGATGTTCTTCGTGTCCCGCGTCTCCGTTGACTCCGCTTACACTTTTTGATACGCAACATAACTTGGGTTTTTTACCCAAGACATTTTTTTCAAGAACTCACTAATGTAAACTTAAATACAACCATCAGATGGTGATAGTAATAAGGCCTAATGAGCCGTAGTACTAGTTAGATAGAAATTATGAGGGGTATTTGAATAAGCCCCAGCTAGTTAGTAGAGGATTATGAAAGAATCCATAAAATATAATAAAATAAAAAAAATAAAAAAAAATATATATATATATATGTGTGCGATTTAAATAAAAATAAGTCAACGTTTTTTTAGGTTATATGCTATATTTTTGTTTATATGGTAATACTGTGAAAAATGGGTTATACGAATAAATTAAAACATTATGTCGACATGTGCTATCAATGGATGTATAAATAATTTGGCAAAACTCATCAAAACTGACTACAGCAGCGCTCTCTCTTGTATATCATTGCTCTGAGATCAGAACGCTTCCCAAGCCACTTAAAATAAATGTTAAAATACCGTTTACAATAAAGCCTTCAATTAATTCATCTAAAGGAGAACCAGGTGACCAGAAGAGTAGAGGAGATAACTCGACCAGGCCTGGTACTCGGTCTATGCAAATAACGGTAACTCCCGACTGGTCTAGGCCAGAATATCTTTGACTATCACTGCATGTATAATGAATGCTGCTGGCTGTACAATGTAATATTGATTAACGTGATATCGTTTCAGGTGGGGGAATTCAAATGGAAACCATCTAAGACCATTAGTAGAGATGGTTCATTTCTGGAATGGACTGTCACTGTGTCACTGCGGTTCTAGTTAGCAGCGACAGAAAAAGGAACCGGCTTTTTGTTGTTGTTGTAATTTGTTTTGTTTAAAAAAAAAAGACGAACATTCTTGGGTTACGAAATAACCTGACAATATTTGAAAAACTCCTACTGCCGTCATAATAAGCGGAAAATGTCGCTTGTGCAATGATGGAGGACTTGGCTAGCAGAGGAATTGAAATCACGACGCCCAGGTGCGAAATCCGAAGCGTTTGTCCAATCAGCTACTAACACTAACTGGTAAAACTTTAACATATGCAATGCCAATGTTTTCGGTTTTGGGAAATAATTTTTGATTGTTTTACAGTAAATACGGCACAAGAGTCCCAACTGCTTCCAACCGTCTAGAGCCAGCGAGGCTATGGCATCCCCAATTGGGGGTATGTTTTGGGAGGCTGAAGGTAGTGGGGAGGGAAGGAGATGGGGAAGATGTAGGTTGAGAAGCACCTGACTATTCAGATCTGGTCACAAACACGATTTAAGCGATTTCAAGCAACGTTTTGATTCTGAATGGTGGTCTTTCACCAGGGCGGTACTTAAAGTATCTACAACTCTGGAACGTGCCGTAAATATATTATATACTCGAACATATTATTATATTTAAATAAAATGTTCTGACACATATTAACTATATTAAAATTTATTTACGCACGCCGGGTTCGAACCCGCGACCTGTGGATTCGTATTCGAGCGTCTTAACCATTCGATCACACAGCCCTTCGCATGATTACACAAAGGGGGGCGTGCAAAACAATTACACCGAAAAATACATCAGCCGTTCCAGTGACGACTGAATCACCACAATTTCGACCACCTCTACTAAAATCAAGGGTTTTTTTAAATTTCGGATTTCGTTACAAAAAATAACCGGTTACAAAAATAACCGGTTACAAAAATACCCGGTTACAAAAATAACCGGTTCCTCAGTTAAATGACGACAGGCGACCCAGTGACAGCAGAGTGATCGGGACGAAGTAACCGGGACAGGAATATCGATCATCTCTAGTCATCGGGTGATTAGTCAACTCTGCTCTAGAAAGCGAAATAGGAAGTGATAAATCATCAGATTTATTGACGACTGAACATCGTGGACTACTTTAATATGGTATATAAAATGTTTGTACTATCGTTGAATACCAGAAAACTGTACCAATCACCCAGAAAAGCCAGTGGGACTATGGCATCCCCTAATTATAGTATGGGTTGCGAGGCTGAATAGAGTAGATAGAAAGAGATGAGAAGATTAAGGTTTGAAAGTGCCTAGTTATCCATGTCACCAAAAACAACTAAATTAATTTCAAGCAAAGTTTCGATTGTGAATGGCAGCCTTTCACCAGGGCGATACTTGTAGTATCCCAAAATTCTGGAAATTATCGCAAATATCCTACATTTTATTTTATATTAATTGAATGAGAACTAATACATAAATTCAATTTAATGTTTTGCCCACGCAGGGATATAAAAGCACGACCTGTAGATTCGTAGTCGAGCGATTTAACCACTCGACCACGGAGGCCGTAAAGTGGTGATGTTAGAAGTATACTACCCTTGAAGTAACAATATATGGAGAGAGAGTTAATTATTTTTACTCAACCTATACAAATTTGGGATAAATCACTTTTAAATTTTAAATAAAAGTAACTTTGTTTTGACACCTGTATATATAAAACTTTTTTATTGGACAATAGTCCGTTAGTTTATAAATAAATATGAAGCGATCAATTTAGTCGAATACTTGAGTCAGAATAACAGAAGAGTATGTATGAGACGACGTGAATGAAGCAAGGAGTGTGTGCCAAGACAGAGTTATATGGCGGTCTATCCTGCAGGGAAACGGCGCAGCGGTTAGTAAGTGTGTCCTCTTTTTTAAAATGCCAGCAAAGATGGCAATTTCAAACGGCGTACCCTTCGAGGTAGACCGAAGTACGGATGCATTACTTGCCGTATTGGATATGTAAATATAATGATTGGTATTCTCTTTGTCAGAGGCTCCGAGACCAGTTTAATGATCCGCAAACAAAACCATCATTTAGACTGGTACCAAAAATTTCAAGGCCGTGGCTTGAGTTAACAAGTCTTGACATTCCAGACAGTGGAGAATGATACCCATAATTAGTAGAGTGATGATTGAGAAACAGCAATTCATTGTTTCTAAGTCTGCGGCAAGGAATATAGAACTGGATGAGTTGCAACAGAGAAGTTGAGTCAATCAAACAGTTCATAATTTTGAAAATGCAAATTAAATCAAAGCCTTTCCTATATTCATATATTCTCCTTTCTTTGTTCATCTGTTCTCTACGTGCCCAGCCATCTAATCATCTCTTTCTTAATCTTATTCATTACGCTTACATCAGCCTTGCATTCTTTTCGGATGTCCATATTTTTAACACAGTTACATACGCCTACCTAATACGTATATAACCACGTCCATTCATAATTAATGCGGTTATGTATGTATTAGCCCTTGGCTAGAGCGACCTATTCGATATTCATAACTCGTGCAAAGATTTAACAGAGTCAACATTAACACTAGGTTTACTATTGAAACAAGCTCAGTTTTATCACAAAACGTACGTGTTATCAAAGAATACAACACCTCCGAATCTGAAGTCATCCACTTTAACCACTACGCCGCGATGACTGTCGATAGTTTCAGAAGTGTAGCAAACGAAACAACCACGCCGAATGTGGCAACACCGCATGCAGAAATAATAATAAAATTGCGAGCGAACAAACGCGCGATGTACGTGTCTGTATCGTGAATACATACGTTACGCTGATTGCTCGGGTTTGCGCGCTGTCCGAGCGTTGGAATCATTTCCTAGGAACTAGAAACCGCAAAATGTTTCACTGTTATCAGCGCTGAGGGTACTTCCGTTCAATACACAATGCGTACAAACTATCTGTTTTACGATACTAATATAATGGAATACTGTATTTACGTATCTTTTCTGTGAATTGTGATTATTCACGACTTTAACAGACCACCATTGGGAGTCGAAACGTTGCTTGAAATGGCTTTAGCCAGATTTGAATAGCCAAGTACTTCCTAACCTTCTAACTACCCATCTTCCGCTCCCCACTACCTTCAACCTCATACCCCACGTGGAGATGCGATAGACCCACTGGCTTCGGAGCAGTTGGAGACTCTTCGCGAAGTTCACATTAAAAAATGCCACCTTAGACGTATTAATCAATCCAACAAATTGACGGCCTGCGTAGTCGAGTGGTAAGACGGTCGACTACGAATCCAGAGGTTGCGGGTTCGAACCCGACGTGCGCAAATAAATTTAATTTAATTTATATGTGGTACACATTTAATTCATATAAAATATAGTATATTTGTGGCACGTTCCCGAGTGGTAGATACTCTAAGTATCGCCCTGGTGAAAGACCACCATTCAGAATTGAAACGTTGCTTGAAATGGCTTTAGTCGTGTTTGGTGACCAGATCTGAATAGCCAGGTACTTCCCAACCTTTCCTCTTCCCATCTCCTTCTTCTCCCCACTACCTTCAGCCTCACAACATACTTCTATTGGGGATGCCATAGTCTCACTGGCTCTAGACGGTTGGGAGCAGTTGAGATCCTTGTGCGGTATTCATGTAAAAAAAATCAAAAACAACATTGAGGTGATTTTTCACAAAGATGGCACTAGATAAATAAGTCGAGTATTATTGTATTTTGTGATACTACAAAGTGGCATTGGTCCAGAGGTCAAGTACAGACCACCCGACAAGATGACAATGTTACCACACGTGTGGTACACAACACATTACCACATATTGCCACACACCACGCGGAAAATGCGGGTTCGAATTCCATAAAATAACACTACGCTAGGAAACGTCTTGTGAGTCTGCGAGCACTAATTGCTTATTGACTGAAGCCACCTCGTGTTAAACTAGTGCTAATGGAGACATGGTCAATATATTGTGGCAATGTTTATGTACTAGCAATTTTGCTTAGTAGATTTGCTAGTACTTTTCTATTTCAAATCTCTACCGACTAGTACTTTTTGGAGAGGAATTTTCGTTGATTTGCCAATACTTTTCGATTTGAATATGAAAATCTCCTTCGTGGAACTTTTCTGGCACCGAGAACCGGTCCCAAAAAGAACTGGACAAATAACCGGTTCCTCGCCGGTCACCGGTAACTGGAACCGCAGATACACCCGAATTCCGATATCAACCCTCCCTTATCAGTTAGTTACAGCCTAAAGTGTTCAAACATCAATCTGTATGTCCACGCAATACTGTCGCATCGCGAACAGTTTCACCCTTGAAGTAACAATATATGGAGGGAGAGCTAATTATTTTTACCCAGCCCTACACAAACTTGCGATAAATCACTTTCTCCGGGCTTTTACGTCGTACACCATGAGAGAGAAAGAGACAACAAATTTCATGGACCGCTTCTATATACTGTAAGGATGATCTTAAGGTCCTGGTTCACGGCGGGACTCCGCCCACATTTTTTATTATGCCACTAAACTTGACACAACTAAACAGTTTGTTAGGTTATATGCTATATTTTTGTTGATAAAAATACTGTGAAAAAGTGGCTTTACGAATAAACAAAAATATTATGTCGATATGTGATATGAATGGATGTATAAATACCGTAGCCTTAGTCTTAGCCACGCCCAGATGCGCCGAGTCATGTTAAAATCATCAAAAACAAGTCCAAAACTAACTTCACTACCTTGGGTAGATACTCTACCAACTCTATGGTTTCACCCCTCGCATCAAACGAGCTACCTTCATGTGACCGGATTCGAATTGCCAGGTATTTCCCAACCTTCCTCTTCCACCTCTCCTTTCCTTCTCCACTACTTTCTGCTTCACAAAATACCAAAATAGGGGAATGCCAGCCTCACTGGCTCTAGACAGTTGGAACTCTAGTGTGGTATTCACTGTAAAAAGAAAAGATGCAATCTTGACAAATACACAACAAGGCTTAAAACGATATCACAACAAGACCCAACAACCCAAACTTCCTCTTCCCATCCTCCTTCCCCCCACTACCTTCAGCTTCACAACATACAATAGTCAAGATGCCATAGTCTCACTGGCACTAGACGGTTGGGACTCTTGTGCGCTAATAACTATAAAAAATACTTTGGTATAATCAAATATATTTTTCCGTGTCGGGTTATCACAAACAAACAACTCTTTTTAAAACTGCGCAAGTTAACGAGTAGGTGAAACACAAAATCAAATTATTTCTTAAACCGATCTAATTTGCATATTTTTTGTGTAAAATGCTCGCACGCCGCCGCGGGGACATAACTAATTATTGGTGAACACATAATATTATAAATTGCCTATTGAATACAATTTTCTCCTTTCTCTTATTTATTTATTTTTTTACGAGAGCGTTCACAACATTTCTCAACGCGTTACTTCCTCGTTTTACATTTGTAAACAGCGGTTTTCGAATCGTCGAAAGCGCAGACGTAATGAGATCGGCAATATGTTGTTATAGAGAATACCGCACGGGCTATATTGTAAACCCTGCTATTTTGGAGCGCGTAAGTCTCTAGGTTCCTGATGACTATCTAAGACAGCGTCATCATAGATTATTCTATCTTCCTGCCTGTAGGACCAACCTGCCAATGGTTTATAAATCGCCTATTCCTGAACAAAATTTCTTCCGATATCGACTTATTTATTGATTCTTGAAAAAGTTTCTTCTCATTGACCTGATCATCACCACTGCCTGAAATTTATTTTTTTTAAATATTATTTTCTTTTTATCTATTTGGTACTATAACAGCGGTTTTCGTAAAATTGTAATTTATTTCTTAAATGCATTAAAATTTAAAAAGTTTGTCATGTAATGAGATCGGCAAAATATTATTATTATTATTAAGAGTCCCAACTGTCTAGAGCCAGTGGGATTATGGCATCCCCAATCGGGGTATGTTGTGAGGCTGAAGGTTGTGCGGAGGGGAAGGAGATGGGGAAGAGGAAGGTTGAGAAGTACCCAGCTATTCTAGTCACTAAACACGGTCAAAGCCATTTCAAGAATTAATAAATAGGTTACAACAGAAGAAAACGGACAAAAATATATATTAGGGTAATAATTAGAGTTATTGGTTGGTGTGTTAAAAAGAGAAGAATAAAACGAAGAACGCTCTATTCGATGCCTTGCATGATAAAGCAGTAATTCCACAATGATTTTTCCATGAATTTCTATCGCGAAAATGTTAATATTTGATCGACAAATCCCAGAATCAACACAAAATGAGTCAGATTTCTGTTAACAATAAACATATTGACCGCTGAACAGGTATTTTCTAGAAGTACGATCTGTGCAGATTAAAATTAAAACTGATGTCACCAATTGGCGGTCTCCGTGGTCGAGTGGTTAAGACGCTCGACTACGAATTTAGAGGTCGCGGGTTCAAATCCCGGCTTGCGCAAATATGTTTTATTCAATTTGTGTTATTTCACATTTAATTATGTTTAAAAAAAGTATTATGTGTATTTGCAGCACGTTTCATAGTGGTCGATACTTAAAGTATCGCCCTGATAAAAGACCACCGTTAGGAAGCGAAACGTAGCTTCAAATGATGCAGCTGTGTTTGGTGACCAAATCTGAACAGCCAGGTACTACCCAACTTTCTTATTTAACATCTCCTTGCCCTCCGCACTACCTTCAGCCACACAACATTTTGGAATTGAACCCGCGACCTCTCGATTCGCAGTCGAGCGTCTTACTCTACAAGTCACACATTTTATATAATTAATATGTATCATAACACATTTAATTAATATTAAAATAATATGAAGTATGCTTGCGCCATACGGTCCTGAGTGGTAGATACTCTAAATATCGCCCTGGTGAAAGATAACTATAACAAGTTCAGAACTTTTGTATATCTTTATTATCTTTTCCTTGCTAAGGGTCTTTTTTATTCAGTAAAGACCTTGAAGTAACAATTTATGGAGGGATAGCTAATTTGTTTTACCCAACCCATCCGAAATTGTAATAAATCACTTTTTCCGAGTTTTTACATCGTACACCATGAGAGAGAAAGAGACAACAAATTTCTTGGACCGCTTCTATATACTGTCGCAATGATCTTAAGCTGGCTATCTTCGCTGGTTAACGGCGGGACTCCGCCCACATTTTTTACTATGCCACTAAACTTGACACAACTAAACGGTTTTTTAGGTTAGATGCTATATTTTTGTTGATAAAAATACTGTGAAAAAGTGGCTATACGAATACACAAAAACATTATGTCGATATTTGATATGAATGGATGTATAAATACCGTAGCCTTAGTCTTAACCACGCCCAGGTGCGCCGAGTCATGTTAAAATCATCAAAAACAAGTCCAAAACTGACTTCACTGCCTTGGCTTGGGCTACCTCTAGTATACTCTAAGGTAAAGACCCTTTCCCTAAGAACTCACTAATGTAAACTTAAATTCAGCCAATTAAATACAACCATCAGATAATGATAGGAATTAGGCCTAATGAGCCGCAGTACTAGTTAGATGGACATTATGAGGGATATTTGAATAAGCCGCAGATAGTTAGCAGAGGATTACGAAAGAATCCATAAAATCAAAATAAAAACAAAAAATGAAAGATCACCATTCAGAATCAAAACGTTGCCTGACATGGATTTAGCCGTGTTTGGTGACCAGATCTGAACAGCCAGGTACTTCCCAACCTTCTTATTTTGCATCTCCTTCCCCTCTGCGCTACCTCCTGCCTCGCAACATACCCCAATCGGGGATTCCATAGTATCACTGGCTCTAGAAGGGTGAAAGCAGTTGGGACTCTTTGCCAAACAACTCTTTTTATAACAACGCAAGAGACCCAACCTTCCTCTTCTCCCCTCCCCACTAGCATCAGCCTCACAACATACCCCGATTGGGGATACCATAGTCCCCCTGGCTCCATACGGTTGGGAGCAGTTTAGAATATAAAAATAAAATCACCATAAACCTTCCCATTTAAAGGCCCCAGATAGGACGATGAAATTTGTTCACGAAAAAATTTCGATATTTTAAAATGTTTGATCTCAGAGCGAGAATATATATGAAGAGAGAGCTAAATATTTTTATAAATAAAACAGATAAACTTTGTTTATAACCACTTTAATTTTTCAATACTATGTCGACCGGTTTCGGAAGCACCCTTCCATCATCAGGACAATATTGAATATTAAAATGGTTAAAAACAAAGTTTTATTTATAAATATGGCAAGCCACAAAGTAAATGCTTTTGAAGAATACTAAATATCTTTTTACTCAACCTATAAAAAATACGATAAATCACTTTCTCCGGGTTTTTACGCTACAAACCGTGAGAGAGAAAGAGACAAGACAAGTTCTCACATAATACACCACCAGTATTCGGTATGTAAGCATGTTCTCCGTTTCCCGCGACTCCGCCCACTACCTTTTGTTATGCGACTTAACTCAAAGGGTTTTTAGGTTATATCCTACATTTTTGTTTACAAAAATACTGTGAAAAAGTGGTCATACAAATAAACCAATACATTATGTCGACATGTGCTATGAATGGACGTATAAATACCCTAGCCCTAGTTCTAGCCACACCTGAATCAGGTAAAAATCATCAATACTAACTACAGAATAGCTCCCTCCTGTATATTATTGCTCAGAAGTAATATAAGATTGACCTTAGTTCGGGCACACAGACACGCCCACAGCCCACTTCTAACGGATAGTCTTTTCGGTGATATTGACGATAAACTATTTAGCGGTTCGTCACCGGGTAAATAGGTAGCGATTCTCGGAGACGGTTTCGACAGCGGCGATTCAATAAATTGGAAATATTGAATTTGACTCAGTAATGCAATAATAATTGGCTATTGAGTAAAAGATTTCCAATTAAACGGACGATGACAATAATAACATCGCGTTAAATTTAAATTATCAATACTTAGTATCACGTCTTCGAAGTAAGTAATTATTTCATTTATTTACATTACGCAACAGTTTTACTGGACAGATTTTTTCAATTTGAACTTTGAAATCAAGAATATATTTGGATGGAGATATTATTATTTTTACCCAACCTATACAAATTTACGATAAATAGATAAGAGGGAAAGAGATAAGAAAAGTCTTCACATAATATCGCAACACTTCTAAGTATTTAAGAATGTTCTCCGTCCGCGCTAATTTCGCATCATCGAGTACTATAACTTACGTCTACGGATTTTGAGGTTAATTTCTATATTTGTGTTGATTAAAAAACTTGCAGTAGTTGTTATACAAATAAATTAAACATGGTGGTGATATGTGCTATGCGTGAATGTTCAAATAAGACCAAACAAGGATTATAAAACATCACTTTTCAGAGGTATTTCAACAGTTTTAAATATTTTTGACCGAACTACATAATTTTCACATTTTTAATGATATACTCGTAAAGACTTAAAATCAACAAAAAGCTTCCATTATTATTTAGGCAAACCTTCTGGTATTAGTGTTTGTGTGATGTTTTGACTTTATAAATCATTTTAATGGTGCATTGATATTGTTTTGTTTAAAGCGTTCAAATATGTTTATTAAAAATGTCCGAATTCCATGTGGGCGGTAACTAATAGGCTATCCAACTTCCTTTAATATATCTTCCAGAGTGGTAGATACTTTAAGTATCGCCCTGGTGAAAGACCACCATTCAGAATCGAAACGTTGCTTGAAATGGCTTTAGTCGTGTTTGGTGACCAGATCTGAATAGCCAGGTACTTCCCAACCTTCCCTCTTCCCCATCTCCTTCCCCTCCCCACTACCTTCAGCCTCACAACATACCCCAATTGGGGATGCCATAGTCCCACTGGCTCTAGACGGTTGGGAGCAGTTGAGACTCTTGAGCGGCGTTCACTATAAAAAATAAAATCAAAAAATCTTTTTAACGTAATGAATCAATTCACTTGAAATGGCGAATTACTTCACTTTATCATGATTAATAAAATGAATCATTTCCCAACCTTTCCCTTCCTCATCTCCTTCTCCTTCCCACCACCTTCAGCCTCACAACAAACCCTTTTTGGGAATGCCATAGTCTCACTGGTTCTAGACGGTTGAAAGCAATTGAGACTCTTGTGCGGTATTAACGTAAAAAATAAATTTAAAAAAATTGTCCCTTTCTATCGAGTCAGTATAAGGTCAACAATACTGACTACACTGTTTCGCAAATGTACCTCTCTCCATGGATATTCCTACTCCAAGGCTCCGCCAATAATACAATCTGTCGTATTATTTCAGGTAATAGTGTATTGATTGCGTAGGCACCTCATTGTTGCCTTAATCGATGACTATCAAATTTGTTATGTGAGCAAATAAAAAGCACGTTACTTGTTGTATTTTTTTGGTTTTAATTGGTAAATATTATGGTCTAACGAGTGCGATTTACTTCCGTGAGATTTTTTGTTGAACTGAAGTAATGAACCATCTAGCTAATAACGAATAATGTACCACCTCATACAGTCGGCTGCTAACGCGCGTTGCGTATGTCGACATTCCTGTTCTGTAGGTGGTCGATATTCCTGTCCCGGTTGGAAGGAACCGGTTCCAAGCCGGTCACTGGAACCGTCGATATTATTTCTCCGAAAAAACCGGTTCCTTTATTTAGCAAAAAAATTGTATTAAACAAACGCTTTTTGGCGGAAAGGTACTTTTTGCGAGGAACCGGTTCCACAGTTGCAGTGCTTTTCGTTCTCATCGCTAGCGCAATCCCCCCCCCCCTGAAATATTTTTTTTTCGCGAGGAAGCGGTTCCAGTTCCAGTTCTTTGCTAACTAACTAACCATCACGCAGCTTCCCCGCAGGGTTAGGCAGAGGACGGACCGCCATATAACTCTGTCTTGGCACACACTCCTTGCTTCATTTACATTCATACATACTCTTCTGTTATTCTGACCCATTTAATGAATTATTTGATTTACTTGATCGTGCCATGTCTTTCTCGGGCGTCCTCGACTTCTTCTTCCATTCACTTTCGCATCATATATTCTTTTCACACTCCTTTCTTCGTTAATTCGCTCTACATGCCCAAACTATCTAAGCGTCCCTTTCTTGATCCTATTCTCATTTCTTTTTGCTTTCCGAAAATCGCTTGCAACCCCTCTCCCATGATTTTTTTTTGGCAACGAGAAAAAAATGTTCTTTTTGGAACTTTTCTGGCACCAGGAACCGGTTCCAAAAAGAACTGGTTAAATAACCGGTTCCTCGTCAGGCACCGGTAACTGGAACCGCAGATACACCCGATTTCCGATATCAACCATCCCTAGTGGGGAGGAGTATATTGGTTCTGAACAAAATCTCTTCCGATATTGACATATTCCACGTCAGCGAGGAGATGCAGAAGTGAAGTCATTCCAAGCAACGTAAGGATTCCGAATGATGGTTTTTCGCTAGGGCGATACTATCTATCACCTGGAACGGGTCGCAATTACATGCACGGATATTTAAAAGCTCAAGAGCTTACGATAAAAACGACGTTGCCAACTGAAAATAGTCGCATTGACCTAAAAATATCGGATAGAATAAGCTGTGCAAATTTCATTACGTCAAAACTCACCGTTCGAGAAATTCGCGCATCGAATAACGATACAGCGTTTCGGCAATTAAACGGATATTTCAAAGCTCCATGGCACATGATAAAAATGACGTTGTGAACTGAAAACAGTTGCGTTGATCAAAAAACGTCGAACAGAAAGGGGTGTGCCAGTTTTATAACGCCGCAGTTCACAGTGCGTGATTTCGATTGTGAACAATGAGAACGTTTATATGTGACTTTGCGCAACGTTCAACAAGCTTTGCAGCCGACTGTCATCTTCAACATCAAACAACTTCATTTATAAAAACCACATTATAACACATCAACATGAATTCATGCGCCGCCACTGAACGCGTGCAATCCCTAGGAGTGCGATCTATAACGATCACAGATTTACACGATCGAGACCCGAATGGCTCCTAGGCCCCAGACGGGTAACAGAACTTTTTTATGTTAAAAAAAAAAAACGATTTTTAAATTTTTTTTTTATTAATTTCAGTCAAAAGTGAGGAAAAAATTAGCTTACTTCGGGCACGCCGACACGCCCACATCGCACTTTTATCATTTTACCACTTCTGAGTACGCTAAAAATCCTTGATGTTTTTTTAAATTCGTTTTATGCTCGGGGCAAGAGCGGTCATGGCTAGAAAAAAATATATTGCATCTCTTAGAGACCCCGGGCGGTCCGCAGATTGCTCTCGCGGTATTTTTTTATGCTATACCGCACCAGAGTTCCGAACGTCCGGAGCCGGGGGGACTATGGCATTCCCGATTGGGGGAATTTCGGCGGGGATTATCCGTGCGGATCCCGGCCGTCTGGAGCCAGTGGGACTGTGACATCATGTTGTGGGGAAGGGAAGGAGATGAGTAAGGGAAGGTTGAGAAGTACCTGGCTATTCAGATCTGTTCACCGAACACGGCTAAAGCCGTTTCAAGCGACGTTTCGATTCCGAATGGTGGTATTTCACAAATTAAATGTGAAATAACCTTGGAGAAACAATGTATGGAGAGAGAGCTAATTATTTTTACCCAACCTATACAAACTTGCGATAAATCATATTTTTTTCGGGTTTTTACGTCGTACACCATGAGAGAGAAAGAGACAACAAATATAATACCCCGCTTCTACGTACTGTCACAATGATCTTGGGCCCCTGGGTCACCGCGGGACTCCGCCCACATTTTTATTATGCCACTAAACTTGACACAACTAAACGGTTTTTTAGATTATATGCTATATTTTAGTTGATAACAATACTGTGAAAAAGTGTTTATACGAATAAACAAAAACGTTATGTCGATATGAGCTATGAATGGATCTATAAATACCCTAACCTTAGTCTTAGTCACGCCCAGGTCCGCCGAGTCCGTTAAAAAACACCAAAAACTGACTACACTGCCTTGGATGGGTACCACTCTATATACTCTAAGGGAGGAACTAACTATTTTTTAAATCTCCAGATCTTTCGTATTCACAAAATCTACACCGGCAACATTACTGATTGTAAGGTTAAGCGTGTCCGTCTGCACTAGACTTGCAAAATTCTCAAACTATCAAAATGGCATTAAAAATAATTAAATTCATTCAAAAGTCGCAAATCAAACGTGTGGGAGAAACGTATTAATTTGCGCTATGGCCGGCTGCGGGTACATACCCGGCTATAAATTAATTCCGGCTGCAATTTGTTAAGCTGTGTGGGTAAAAGCGGTATTTATATGTCTCCAGTTTGCAGTCGAAGCTGGAACTAACGTCGGATCTATCACAAAGAAATGACATTTAAAATTTATTTATAGTTATCGCGTTGAGTTTATAAAACCCCATTTTTATTTTAAGCGACAGCCCATGCCTCGAACGCCGAAACAGCTCTCACTAAAATTAAATAAAACTAAAACGTGCAGAACTCAATAAAAAATATATTTAATTAATGGAAATATGGCGAATTAATAATATTATCTATGGCTTGTTGAAATTAGAAAGAAAACAATATGTTATGCAAAAACATTACCCACGTACTTAAATCGCGTAATGATTGCATGAGGCTGATCCATCTGAAGGATTTGTTTTGGCTTTTTTGAAATCTATTTTTGACTCATTCGTTATACTGGACGAGAATATTTGATGCACATAATGATTCCGCGCGATTTAATTTATTGAGAAACCCTCATCCATTTTGGGGTTCCCAGGGCTAACCGGATGGCTTTATTTTGAAGAAGAAAAAAAAACAGTTAATTCGGCAGCGTATGTCCTTATTGTCGACTTACCTTGGAGAAACAATATATGAAGAGAGAGCTAATTCTTTTTACCCAACCTATACAAACTTGGGATAAATCACTTTCTCCGGGTTTTTACGTCGTCCACCATGAGAAAGAAAGAGACAACAAAATTTCCCAAATTATCACACCGCTTTAAAGTATTGTAAGAGTGTTCTTCGTGTCCCGCGTATCCGTTGACTCCGCCCACACGTTTTGATATGCGAAATAAATGAACATAACTCAACGGTTTATTAGGTTACATGCTATATTTTTGTTTATAACAATACTGTGAAAAAGTGGTTATACGATTAACAAAAACATTATGTCGACATGTGCTTCGAATGGATGTATAAATATCCTAGCCCTAGTCCTAGTCACGCCCAGGTCTAGCCGAGTCCGGCAAAGATCATCAAAACTGACTACAGCAGCGCTCTCTCTTGTATATTATTGCTCTGAGCGACTTAGAAGTAAGAAAATTCTGAAAGGATGCCACTCGAAGCAAGAAATTAAAACCACAAGATTGTATTATTAAAGGCTATCCACACTAGCGACCAAATTCTTTTAAAAATTATTAAGAAATCTAACATGAACACATTTTTCAATCGTTTTCTATGATTCAATGTCTAATTTATATTCGCTATATTCATGGACATCTTGATATTTTCCAGCGACTGAATTAAGCTGAGTAAGCAAGTACCTACCAAAACTGTTTATTTTTTGCACTGGCAACTCGAGATAATTACATTTTTTTCAACCAATTAACTATAAATAACTTCCTTCGTGAGTACGCACGACCGTACGAGTGTGAACTATTCAAATTTGTAAGTGATGTTGATTGAAATTATCAATATTAAAACATAATCTTTTTAAATCCCTACCTACCTAATAAAGTACCTACCTATAATGTATATCAACAGACATTATTCAATGTTTAAAATGGGTGGATTAAAGCAACTTGTATGTTTTCTTGGCAAGTCAAGTTAAATGCGGTAATTTTCACGGGTTGCAAACAACGAGTACCTACACAATAATTCGCACTCTTTCTGGAAAATCAATAATTAAATAATAATAAATATATTATTATCATTATATCCTCGTATTTAGTCTGGAATGAAACAGGGAATGTCCTCGTCCATATTATGCAGCGAATATATTCGTATATAATTATATAACATGGTTTCAAAACAGCCAGCAAATTTTAAAGTCACATATTCACAACAGAAATGCGATTTGAACCAAAAAAGTAAAAGGTTTATGTGTTCAATACTAATACGCAATAAGAGAAATAATACTTTCTCTAGAAGAACTGAGACAATATTGAAGTGTAGACTTAAATGATTGTTAACAAACAACTAACCACCGCGCTGTATCTCCACAGGGGTGGGCAGAGAGGATGGAACGCAACACAACTGCCTTGGCACAGGCTCCTTGGACCATTCACATGTATACACACCGTTCTGTTATTCTGACTCTTGACATAACCCTATTCAAGTATTATTATTTGATTTACTCTTTCGTGATATCGTCTTTCTCGGGCGTACTCGACTTTTTCTACCACTCTCTTTCGCATCGCATATTTTGTAGACACTACTTCAACCTTACATATCCAAACCATTTAAGCGTCACTTTTTTATCTTGTTCATTATGCTCACACCAGCCTTGCGTTCTTTCCGCACCTTCACATTGATAAAACATATAATAGTTTTGACACACGTACGTCTTATGGATCTCAATTGTGCATTACTCAATCTACTTTCATCCACTCTGCATGTTCAAACCATTTCAACGTCCCTTTTTTAATACTGTTCATTAAGCTTGCAATCAGTTTCACAGAATTGTCTTTCACACTTCCTCTGCCTGTTCCATGCCTCACTGCCACACAATATTAGGATTGGTATCAGCACTCCATCGAGGACTGCCAACCTCTACCATTACAATAAAACGAAATTAAGCTCCAGATTGTGCAATATAGCATAGAACAAAAGCAGGCAACTCACCGATAAGTTATCGTGGGGCATTCCTCATGTTGCATTATATCGCATATAACGTCCACTCACAAAGAACACGTTTTACTAACAAAACCTGTCATGCTATAACGCCAATACTCGTTATGCTATAATATATCCAACATTTAACACTAAAACTCGCCTCGACACACTCGCTGATTGAATAATCCACAATGTTCGGTGTTTGGTATTGTCACTTTTGGGGAATTAGAGCTGTTTTCGGATAATAATAACACACAATGAACGCTTTTGAAGGCTCAGACTCAAAGCGGCGCGAAACCAGACGGACGACCACGCGTGCCAACGTACGGAACGATACTGAAGAATAGAGTTGGTCGCTTCAATCGGCTGAGGGAGTAGGGATGTGATTCCTTTTGGCCGTGCTTGGATACCGATTGGAATAGCGAACAACCGGTGAGGTCGCGGCCGGTAAAACTGACCACTTTGGAGAAAGGAAGAACGAAAAAATGTTTAGGCAGACATTTCAACGTTGGTAAAGCAAAAGGGCTCGTTTAATTTTAAGTGTTTACTTGGTTGAAACAATTCCTAGACAGTATGAAATTTCGATTTAGTTCTAACCATTTTAAATTAAACGGAATCTAAATACGAGTACATGTTATTTAATACATTATTTAATTTGACGGCCTCCACGGTCGAGTGGTAAGATGCTTAACTACGAATCCAAAGGTTGCGGGCTCAAACCCGGCGTGCGCCAATAACTTTTATTTAATTCATATTAAATAATAAAAAATATATATTTGCGGCACGTTCCAGAGTGGTAGATACTCCAAGTATCGCTCTGGTAAAAGATCACCATTCAGAATCGAAACGTTGCTTCAGAATTGAAATGGCTTTAGCCGTGCTTGGTGATCAGATCTGAATAGCCAGATACTTCCCAAACTTTTTCTGGCACATTTCCTTCCCCTCCTCACTACCTTCAACCTCGTCACATACCACAATTGGGGATGCCAATGTCGCATGGGCTCCAAACAGTTGGGACTCTTGTGCGGTTTTCTCATTTTTTTAAAAAAGGGAAACGAACCAGCTACTTTTTAAATTTATAAATTTTAACTGAATGCTGTGGAAATGAGATCTTTGAGACGTATGTGTGGTAAAATCATGTGTGACCGTATTAAAAATGTGGATATCAGGAAAGAATGCAAGGCTGATGTAAGCGTAATGAATAGAATCAGGAAAGGACGCTTAGATGGTTTGGGCATGTAGAGCAAATGAACGAAGAAAGGAGTGTTAAAAGAATATATGATGCAAAAGAGAATAAAAGAAGAAGTCAAGGACGCCCGAGAAAGACATGGCACGATCAAGTAAATCAAATACTTGAATCGGGTCATGTGAAGAGTCAGAATAACAGAAGGGTATGTATAAGACGATGTATGAATGTAAATGAAGCAAGGAATGTGTGCCAAGACAGAATTGTATGGCGGTCCGTCCTCTCTGCCTACCCCTGCGGAGAAACGGCGTGATGGTTAGTTAGTTAGTTAGTTTAAAAATCTACACTGGCGACGACACCGACTGCAAAATGTTCACATGTCAAGCTGTAACTCTATTACACTATTTACAAATATGCTAGGGTACCTAAATAACATTTTTCCCAAAAAATCTTGACGTAAGTACGTTTCCTTCGAAGAACTTGCGTCAGTAATCCCTTCAGCAACTTTCCAAACGCGCGCCTATCATCTGTACACGGTTTACATTCGATACATGAAAACGGGTCGCTTCTAAAACTTGTTCTTGTGTTCAACAGCTCGGATGTGGAATGATTTGCCGGCTTCTGTGTTTCATCCCTCCTATAACATGGGCCTCTTCTTCTTCAAGGGCCTGGTTAACTCCTCCCTTTCCTCAAAGAGACCCTCAACACAGCATTCACAAAGATGACATAGGTCTTGAAATTACTCAAAAATATTTCTCTCCCAGGAGTTAGTGTAGTTTTTTTAAATGCAAAAAGTAAATAGGAAGGTACTTCGCTACCCATTAATTACTTGCTATTTGCCATTATTAATGTTCGAAATAGTATTATTTTATAATGCCAGTAGCATTTTAGTTAGTTTTTTATTGGTTGTATTTTATAGTGGTAGGAGGATTTGTTAGTTTAATTTAAAGAGAGTTTATAACAGTTGTTTCCCGTTCGTTGCCACACGTTCGGCGACGATTTATAATTGAACTAATTTGTTATATTAAAAGAGTGAGTGGAGGTCGGTACAGAGACGTAGTATTTATTTTATATTTCAACAAGAATAAATGAAAAGTGACTTGAAAGGGTTTTCCCTTATAACTTTAAAATTTCAAACAATATTTTATAAACAAAACAAACTGAAAGGCCGACGGCGCACAATTCAATCGAACGCTTACAGATATTTCGTACTTAGAACTCCTAGAAGACCTTGCTGAAGGGGAACAACGCGCAATCAGTATCAGGCCTTGAGACTAGGTTCTGGATCTCTCACTAAGTTCTCAAAGACCTCACTGAAAGGGAACAACGCGCAATCAGTAGTCAGGCCTTGAGACTTGTTCTGGCTCTCTGCTGTTTCAAGGACGAGCAGCGCCTTTTATAGGCCGGCGGTCAGCGGCTTTCAGCACGTAGTGGGAGTAGTAGGTGAAATTCTTAGAACCGCGTCGGCGATTGCCCAATTGGAGTCCGGCCCTGGATCTGCACAGCTCGACATTGCTAGAGAGGGACAGTGCTTTAGACGGGAGCAAGAAAGTATTCGGAGACGCGCGCCTTTTCGCGTTACAACTTGTAAAAAGCTTCAGTGGAACCTTGTTACTTCAAGCCGCAATACTTGACCTGGAACTCACCGGCCGCTGTCAGGCTGCATTCAAACCCGTTCCACACAAAAGAAGGGAGAAATGACAAAAGTCTGTTTACATTTTTGGCGGTGATTGTCTGCTTTACAATTCTTATTGTGTTTTGTCTGGCCCTCTGTCTTGCTGTCATTTAGCTTTGCATTCAATTAACAAACACGTCTCGCGATATTATTACCACATTTGCTGTCAATGACATTGCCGCCGGGTTATATTGTCTATTTGAATTCCTTAACAGGGCAAATAACCTTACAGTATTAATATTTGCCACTTTTGCACTCGCAAGAATGCAATATCTGCAATATGTAGGTTAGCCTTTCAGACGTTGGGCGTACTGTACGGTGTACAGCGCCCGCAGATACTTCAATAGTACACAACTGCTGACCTTGCACAAAATTGAATTCGGCAAGCACCTCTGGTGTGGACAGGGCCGGTCCTGTACAGGCGCAGTTGGAGCTCTCATGGTCCCTAATCACAGTGTGAATATATCGTCGCTGGAAAGGCAAAAGGGCTGATGCTCCATTTTGGAAGGTTTACACCAGAGCACTTTAAAGTTTGTTTAATTATCAAATTATTAAGTAAATAAAGACATTTCATTAACTATAAACTTCCATTATTATTTAAGCAAGCGTTATGATATTCGTTTTGTAAGATATTTTGAATCTATAAATCATTTAAAAGTATTTTTTGATATCGTTTTGTTATGCGAACGCTTTTTGAGGTTATGTCCTATATTTGTTCGTTTGTAAAAAAAGGTGTGTCTATGAAAACCCTTGCCACGCCTGTTAAGAGCAGTCAGGCAATAATCAAAACTGACTACGCTGCCTTGGTAGATAGCAGTGGCGGCCGCCCCTTAGGGTCATTTGGACATTGACCCCCCAAAAATATGCAACGACAATTATCAATAAAAAATCTGATTTAAAACAAACCAACTGATAGTTGATCATTATTATAAGTCGAAAATTTTGAAAATCGCGGGTATTAGCACCATCTAGCGTCCGCTTGTTCATTATTATCATTGTACATAATCGCGAATATCACCATCTAGCGTCCAAAAATCAAGCTTATCTGCTTAGGCCAAAATAAGAATTGACCCTAGAGCAATCTTTTTTCTCTTTCTATTCGATATAATACATAGAATAAACACTAACATGTCTCATGTATGCAAAATTTCATAATCCGCTGCTATCTGATGAGAAACGCGGGCCATGACCCAGCAGAGATGGACATACAATTATGAAAGATGCTTGAAAGAGATGTCGATAAAATTTTAATACGGTTGAAAGTTGAAACAATGGCCATTTTGAACATGTGTTTATTGTGGCAGTTGGCACGTTGGCAGTTGGGTTTTGTTTACCTTTGCTGATGTACGTAATTTGCATTTTAATAATTAAATATGTATAATTCAGTTGATTTCATATTAAAAGCAGTCGCGAGCAGTTATTGAGCCGTGTTATTGATCATTTTGCAGCGGCCAAAGAAAGAAGGGTGGATTTAATATACAAGAAATGTTAGTTTGCTTTTTTATTATTAGAATCCAAGGGCTGTGTACCCACCCCACTCTTTTATTTAGGTACATGGATTTTTGTAGACATTTTCAATTTCAGCGGAGCTCTGCATTCATAGTAATTACTGCTCAATCGATGTCAAAACATTTATAAATAATAGAAAAAACACTCAAGTTTTATGTGTTAATTAGTGATAAGATAAATAACGCTGAAAAAAAACAATATTGTGTTACCGGCTTCGGATATTGGTGAGTACCGACAAATTTACTATATTGGTATTTTGTATTATATTTATTTTATGCCGCTACAAATCCGAGGTGAACACCGTCAACACATCACGAATTCAGAAATTATGAGTTAAGGTTCTAAAAAAAATGCCGCATATGGATGTAAGATGTAATATTGTTTACTTAAGGATCGAGAGGCGTAAAGGTTGGATTAGCTAATATTTATGATTTTATTAATAATAAAAGAACACTTTGTTTTAAACCACAGAATTTATTATAATGAAGGCCAACCGGTTTCGCTTAGATCAAGCTTCGTCAGGGCACATATAATAACTGTCAGTAATTATATGTGCCCTGACGAAGCTTGATCTAAGCGAAACCGGTTGGCCTTCATTATAATAAATTCTGTGGTTTAAAACAAAGTTTTCTTTTATTATTAATATAATGTCTAACCACCATGTGATTGCTTCTTACGAAAAAATTTATGATTTTCTTTCAATTGACCTTCCACTTCTGAACCCCCAGAGCCGCCTCTGGTAGATAGGTAGGTCTCTATGTATATTTATACTCTAAGTACTAGTAGCGGCACGTTATAATTTCAGAATGAAGATATCAGAATCGCCTTGATGAAATACCACCATTCAGAATCGAAACGTTGGTTTAAATGGCTTTACCCGCATTTAGTGACTAGATCAGAATCCCAAGATACTTCTCAACTACTCTCTTCCCCATCTCCTTCACCTCTCCACTTCCTTCAGCCTTACCACATATCAAAATTGGGGCTGCCATAGGCCTATTGACTCTGGGCAGTTAGGACTCTTGTGCGGTATTTCCATTAAATTATCTACATCAGCAAAGTCACCTACTGAAAATTTAATCATGTCAATCTGTAGGCACTTATGTACGAAGGACTCTTACGTACATTAGAGTATATTTTGTTTATTTATGAGCTATTAATTATAACTTATAACCGTTGTGTTGTAAAAACAGATTTTTTAAATTATTGTTTAACTTGTTTGTTACCCGTGAAAAACCATGGGATGTAACTTGACTTGACAAAAAAAGTAACTAACTAACCATCTCGCCGTTTCTCCGCAGGGGTAGGCAGAGAGGACGGACCGCCAAACAACTCTGTCTCGGCACACACTTCTTGCTTCATTCACATTTATGCAACGTCTCATACATACTCTTCTGTTATTCTGACTTCACATGGCCCGACTCAAGTATTTGATTCACTTGATCATGCCATGTTTTCCTCGACTTCTTCTTCCATTCACTTTCGTGTCATATATTGTTTTCACACTCCTTTCTTCGTTCATTCGCTCTACATGCCCAAACCATCTAAGAGTTCCTTTCTTGATCCTATTCTAATGAATATGTATAATATCGTTTACATAATCCTTGCATTCTTTCCGGATATCAACATTTTGAACATGGTTTTACGCACATACGCCTCGGGGATCTCATTTATACAGCATTCAGTCTACTTTTATTATTTCTCTGCCAGTTCCATGCCTCTTTGCTATACATCAGGGTTAGTATAAGCACTCCATTGTGGACTGCTAGCTTCGCTTCGTTGGACATTTTTTTATTAGTACCAACAGCGTTTAGTCCTCCATTAATGGAGTTTCCTGCATTTATCCTTATTCCAATATCCTTACTCAGCTTTCCGTCTCTCTAGAACATACTTCCTAAATACACAAACTCATCCACTTGCTTCAAGTATTCATCATTCACAACTATATTGCGAGCTGTTCTCGTACTCTCTCTTTCAAACACCATGACTTTAAAAGAATTAGATGTTTGCTGAATTACAATATAGGTAAGTACTTTATTAGGTGTGGTAGGAGATTTGAAAATATATATTTTTTAAATTTGATAATTTCAATTAACATCAGTTACAAATTTGAAAAGTTCACACTCGCACGGTCGTGCGCACTCACAAAGGAAATTATTTTCCTACTCATTTTCTGTATTCACAACAAAACGGTGTTAAATTTATTTTAGTCACTGAAGAGATAAACCGATAGAAGTGTGTTGTTAGCGTGTCCGTGTGCCCGAAGTAAGCTAAATTTAACTTCACTTCTGGTGAAATTGATAAAACATTTTCGAACATCGAAATTCTTTCTTGAACTGATAATTAATTTAATTAGCCCGTCTGAGACCTAGGAGTCCAAAGGTGATCAGTTTTCTTTCAAACCTGTATAGATTACACTTCTAGGGATTATCCGTTCAGTGCTTGGAGAAACAATGTATGGAGAGAGAGCTAATTATTTTTACCCAACCTATACAAACTTGCGATAAATCACTTTCTCCGGGCTTTTACGTCGTACACCGTGAGAGAGAAAGAGACAACAAATATAATACTCCGCTTCTACGTACTGTCACAATGATCTTGGGCTCCTGGGTCACCGCGGGACTCCGCCCACATTTTTTTATTATGCCACTAAACTTGACACAACTAAACGGTTTTTTAGGTTAGATGCTATATATTTTTGTTGATATAAATACTGTGAAAAGGTGGTTACACGAATAAACAAAAAAACTATGTCGGTCTTAGCCACGCCCAGGTCCGCTGAGTCAGGTAAAAATCATCAAAAACTGACTACACTGCCTTGGATTAATACCACTCTATAATACTCCGAGGTTCAGTGTCTGCAATAGACACAATGGTCCAGAGAACTGCTATGCGCGGGCAAGCACGAAACCCGACAATCATCGCGGTTCATGAACTTGTTTATACAAACTACCGAACTGCTTGGCGAACTCCAAATTGCGTTAAAACGGTGCTTCAGAACGACACACATAACTTTGCAGTCGGTGGCGTTGCTAGTATAGACTTTGCTGATACAAAAAGTTTAAAAGTTACTAAGCATTTAGCCGTTAATCCGCACATATAATATACACTGTTTTGTTTAATTCTGATTCTTGACATGACCCGACTCAAGTATCTGCTTCAGTTGTCATGTCTTCCTCGGGCGTCACCGCTTTCTTCCATCATTCACTTTTACGTCTTTTAATATTATTACCATCGAACTTTTTTTTATGGCGCAGATTTTTTTATTTTTTATTTTATGATGAATGCAGCACAAGAGTCCCAACTGCTCCCAACCGTCTGATATCATCCCCAATTGGGTATGTTGTGAGGCTGAAGGTAGTGGGGAGGGGAAGAAGATGGGGAAGAGAAAGGTTAAGAAGTACCTTGAGAACTTTTGTGCGGTAATCACGATACGAAAAAATCGTTCGTTCTCGCTTCTATGAAGATTTATGTTCTTAGTTTAAAAAATATCAAAGCCTTACAGTAGAAAAAGGCAGCCCTCTTACCTCTTACCGGGTAGAAAAGATTATCCCCTCATTGATGCACCTCTAACCACCGTTGACACAGGAAGAGGGTAAAATATTTCCTGGCACAGTTCAAAATTTCTACAATACGATATATTTATATGGTAAAAAATCAATAGTTTAATGATAAGGTCGTTCATTCGTTAATTTCTCTCACTACCGCCTTAGATGAATTAAATAATGTAGATACGTTACGCCAACGTGGCATACCTGAGATTTATTGCGTTTAGTCTCGCACAAACATTCGTTTGTCAAACAAGCTGTCACCAGCTACCACAAACGCATCGCTGTAAGCTCTTTTCTGAGATAAAATGCCTTCCTGTGCTTTTGACAAGTGTAAAAATCATTCGGAAACAAAAAAAAATCTCATTGAGTTTCTTTTCATGTGAAGTACACACAAATCACTTATTATTTCAATTAATACAATTATTCACATACCAAATGGTATAAGTGAGATAGCGAATGCAGAAATACATAAGTGTGTGGAAGACAACCTAGCGACAGTACACTGAGTACGTCGCATGCTACTTCGCTCGTAAGTTTGTTAGGGAAGAGGGGGCTTGTAACGCGGAGAATGTAACGCGGGACGTTCATATAGCTATCTCATTCATACACACATATTCTGCTTGGTATGGCTATCCTGTTCATGCGTTATGAGTTTTCAAACAGATATCAGAGCGTGCCAAATTTATCGTTCAATTTGTATGAATATGACGTGTCTTGTATTTTATGTCAATGATTACCGCCTGCAAAGTAACGCGTGTCAAGCTGTAAGTAACAACTTCTAGTGTAAAAGATGCGTGTTGAAGGATGCAATAAGTGGATTTATAATTGGATTTAACTCTGTCATTTTCTAACTAGATTCTGAAAAGGGGAAGGCCTAAATGTATTAGATTGAAGCTTGAAGTAAGAATATTCATGGAGAGGTACCTTTGCGAAACAGTGTAGTCAAAATTGTTGACTTTATACTGACTCGATAGAAAGAGACAAAGATATGTCAAAGGAAGTTGGATAGCCTATTAGTTACCGCCCACATGGAATTCGGACATTTTTAATAAACATATTTGAACACATTAAACAAAACAATATTAATACGCAATTAAAATGATTTATAAAGTCAAAATATCACACAAACACTAATAACAGAAGGTTTGCCTGAATAACGATGGATTTTTTTTGTTGATTTTGTGTCTTTATATCGTTAAAAAATGTAAAAATTAAAGTTCTGTCAAAAATATTTAAAACTGTTGAAACATCTCTGAAAAGTGATGTTTTATAATCTTTGTTTGGTCTTATTTGAACATTCACGCATAGCACATATCACCATCATGTCTGATTTATTTGTAAAAACACTGCAAGTTTTTTAATCAACACAAATTTAAGAAATAACCTCAAAATCCGTTGACGTGAGTTATACGACTCGATGATGTGAAGTCAGCGCGGATGGAGAACATTCTTAAATACTTAGAAGTGTTGCAATATTATGTGAATACTTTTCTTGTCTCTTTCTCTCTCATGGTATACGAAGTAAAAACCCGGAGAAAGTGATTTTTCGCAAAATTGTATAGGTTGGGTAAAAGTATTTAGCTCTCTCTCTCTCTCTCCATATATATACTTACTCCAAGAATTGAAACGAATGATTTTTAAAATCGACGAAGGCTCCCAAAGCTTGGCATAGTTATATTCGCAAGCAGCTAAAGGTGAAACAAATCGTCTTTTAAACTGGTAGCTAAGTCAAAAACTAATAATTTCAATCTTTCATACCTATTAATAACACATTGTATAGTACCTACCTAGTTATAATTGTGGGATCTAGAGCGAGACCGAGTGAGGCTCGACACACTCTGTTAAAACATCTTAATAACGTTTGTCGCTGGATGCAAGTTGGGGAACGGTTAAAGGCTGATTCACACCAACGTCCGGATCCGCTCAGTGCCGATATTGTTCCGCGAGAGAGCTTATTGATATGGTATGAATATCAATCAAGGAGTATGTGCCAAGACAAAGTTGTATGGCAGTATATCCTTCTGCCCACTGTTGTGATATTGCGGTTCCTCGCCAGTCACCGGTTGCTGGAACTGCAGTGACACCAAATTTCCGATATCAACCATCCCTAATCCAGTAGGTCGCCCCCTTGAAGTAAGAATATATGGAGAGAGAGCTAATTATTTTTACCCAACCAATACAAATTTGTGATAAATCACTTTCTGCGGGTTTTTACGTCGTGCACAATGAGAAAGAAAGAGACAGCAAAATCTCCCAAATTATCACAACGCTTCAAAGTATTGTTAGAATGTTCTTCGTGTCCCGCGTCTCCGTTGACTCCGCTCACACGTTTTGATACGCGAAATAAATGAACATAACTCAACGGTTTATTAGGTTACATGCTATATTTTTGTTTATGACAATACTGTGAAGAAGTGGTAATACGAATAAACAAAAACATTTTGTCGACGAGTGCTATAAATGGATGTATAAATACCCTAGTTCTAGTCCTTGCCACGCCCAGGTCTAGCCGAGTCCGGAAAAGCTCATCAAAACTGACTACAGCAGCGCTCACTCTTGTATATTATTGGTCTGAGGTCGTCCCAGACAATGTTGAGGGAAACGACTCAATGGGGTGTGCAAGAAGAGGCATAGCCTTCATTTTACGGGGACCATTGACATTACCCAAGGCAGGGACGCCTGGAGGCATCTCGTTGAAGCGATTTTTTACCCGAACCAAAGTGGACAAGGGGAAAAAGATGACTAAGACGATCAAATGTGGTCTAAATGACTATCTTAAATCATACCTACGTAGTACGTATTGAACACTTCAACATGAATACACTTAAAATGTGAAGGCGATTGGTTGGTTTGATATGTCCGCATACAATAGTGCACGCTTATATCGATACTATAGTTTGTCTTAGCAGTATTCAACCAAACGTCCCAAATTATTGTTGTTTGAGACGCCGTAACACACGGCGGCCTGCGTGGTCGATTGGTAAGACGCTCGACTACGAATCCAGAGGTCGCGGGTTCAAATAACTTTCATTTAATTAATATGTGTCATAACACATTTAATTCATGTAAAATAATTTATAGTATGTTTTTGGCACGTTCCAGGGTGGTAGATACTCTACGCATCGCCCTGGTGAAAGACCACCGTTCAGAATTGAAACGTTTCTGAATAGCATAATATAACCTAATATAAAATAGCCTAATATAACCTAACCTAATCTAACCTAACCCGACCTTCCTTTTCGCTATCTCCTTCCCTCCCCACTACCTTTAGCCTCACTATGCCATAGCCTCACTGGTTCTAGACGTTTGGGAGTACTATAAAAAACATTTAATCTGAACACATAAAAAATAAAATATTGCTTATTGTGTCCCTCTACTCTCTACTGTGTACTCGGTCTAAAATCTGTCGACTGTACAAAAAGATTAAATGTTAAGATATTGATATATTTCGCAATAATTTTACCACTCAAAAAAATTATTCTGCCATTTCATAAAAATATAAAACAATAATGTGGGTAATTCCATCAATTTTTATATTTTGAAATTTCTTCATATTTCTTAATTACTTCCAAACCTTCCTCTTCCCATCTCCACCACCTTCAACCTCACAACATAACCCAGTTGGGAATGCCATAGTCTCACTGGCTCTAGACGGTTGGGAGCAGTTGGGACTCTCGTGCGGTATTCACTATTAAATAGTCAGTCTGAGTAATTTATTATAGTTTTGGCCGTCGATCCCTACTCGCTCGTAAAGGCATACCGCCGGATAGCCCCGCTGTAGTTTCTCCACATTTCTCATAAACGACATGTGCATGAAAAAGAAGTTACTAAAAGCCACCTCTCTTCTGGATGGTAAAATTATACCATATCAGTTATTTTCTTCTATCTTTCTTTCTATTACTCATCAGTTTTTTATCCCTTTTGTATCTTTTTTTGTATTATGTGTCTTTTTACTGAGTTTTTTGTAATTGGACTATTCTCACTCACATGTCAACAATTTGTAAAACACAATATAATAAATAAATGTAACGAAAATTCTGTTAGCTTAAAAAAATATTCATAATATTTCACACCTTAATGGATTTTGGATTTTTTTGGGGAGGGCAAATTTGGCTTTGATCATTTTTTTTAAATGAGTGTAATATTTTAATTTTTTTAGTATCATATTATTTTGTTAAATAGTGTGGCTTGTAAAATATCATATTCAACAGCTTAAATAATTTGACGTTTCATACAACGCTTTTTCTATGGTGAACTTCTAAACAAAATAAGCGCGTAAACAAAATAAAATTTAGCCGAAATCATTGAAATTAACAATGTAATAATAAAATATTAGTTCTTAGGTAATATAATTTCTTATTGAATATTGATAACGACAAGTGTAGATATGCTTGTAGACATAAAACTAATTACAGGGCCGGGGAGCAGTTATATATTATATTTTGTCAAAAATGTCAAGACTTTTGAACAATTACGAGCCGATGCGTTCAGTGGATTTAATAGTAAGGATTACCTAAGAAGAGATGAAAGGAAATTGAATAATCTGAGAGATATGTATTTGTAAGTGATTATTCCTGTTTACATTATATTTTTGTTTACAATTATTATAAGTAAAATGTTGATGTGGCTAGAACATGTATCTGCAGCATAAACGATTTCTAACTGTGTAAAGTTATCCAATAGTGCTTTGTGATTCAGTATTGTGTTATGATTTCTTTCGTAATATTGTAACTATAAAGCTATTTCCGTACGCTGAAACTCTTGAACATTGAGCTGTATCGTCATGGAATTGACACTCAATGGCACAGCTTTTTATCTCTGGAACTTCTAGGACAACGCAACAATTTTTAGTTCACCCGTCATTGCCGTCACGAGCTAGGTAGCTTCTCAATATCTATTGAACGAGACAGAACGCCAAAGAAGCGAGAGGTTGAAAACAAAGTTATTGTTTTATTTCACATATGTCAAACCATAAAGTGATTGCATTCTACGAAAATATCTTAGTATTTAATAATATTCTTTTTATTTCCAGTTGAGCGCCTGGGAGTGGTCGCGACACCGGCCGAGGAATCTTCCTATGTGGAGATAGGCAATACCAAGGTGGTGGCCACGGTCTTTGAGCCTAGAGAGTTCCCTAAACAAATTGAATCCAGGTATCAATGAACTCGCTATACTATTTTGAATCTGGTTTCCTTCAACGGGAGAAATCTTCCCAACAAGCCTTCCATGGACATGTTCGGCGTAACCTTAAGTGACCATCTCAGGCACGGGGGCTCCATTCAAGCCAGAGTTAAGGTAGCCTCTCAGAAGCTATTGTACAGAGCCCGCAGATATTATAACAGTTAACAACTGTTGAGTCAATCAACACGCTAAGGTCAGAAACTGGCTTTGAATACCTAAAGACTTTAAAATTAAGTTTTCCAACAATAACCAATGTAAAGTGCCCTTAAAGTGATTGAATCAATTATTAATATTATTCCACTTCTAAATAACAGTAAAATAACACGTTGCATTTTTTTCTTCCCGCAGTGAAATAGCTGAACTGCCTCAGAGATCAGATTCCTCGCTGCTTGTGGAGGAACAAGCCCAGCGACAGATTCAAGGCTACAGAAGACCAGCTTCATGAGAACGCCAAGTTGGATGCACTGGAGATAGCCCAGGAGTTGTGGCCATGAACCATAAGTCTCTACTCTGTGTGTTCTCATTTTGTATATTTGAATTTTTAATAAAGCGCTTTTATATGTACATACACGTTTTACTTTATTGCGATTTTTATACAATCTCTAGAAGTGTAATCTGCATCGATCTGACCGAAAACTGATGTTGCTAATTCACATTAGACCTTTTGACTCCTAGGCCCCAAACAGGCCAATGAAATTGATTATCGGTTGTGTTGTGACATGCCCACAACACACTTTCGGTTTATTTGTATTTTTTTCTACATTAACTCCACGCATGAGGATCTCAGTGAAATAATTGCTCTTTGGGCCTATGTCATCTTTGAGGAAAGGAAGGAGTGAATCTGGGTTTTGGAGAGGCCCGTGTTGTAGGAGGGATGAAACACAGAGGCCGGAAAATAATTCCATAGCGGAGCTGTTGAACACAAGAACGAGTCGCAGAAGCGACCCGTTCTCATGTGACAAATATCGACCATGTAAAAATGTTGGGGGCGTGCTTGACGAGTTTTTCGGTTGTGCACCGCTGATGAAGGGATTAATGACGCAAGATCCTCGGAGCGCCTTCTATTGAAATAGCGGTAGAACAAGGACAGCATTCCCACCTGACAGCTGTGCTTCAAATATTACAATCCATTTGTTAATATAGGAGAATCTGTCAAACGGACCGCCCGTTTCTACACAGAGTCAAGTGTTTTGTTCACCTAGTCCGTACTCTAAAATGTTGGCTATATCATTAACAGAAGTGTTATGAAGTTTGAGTGTTTGTAGGCGCACCTTTAATTTATTTTACAGTAATAAAATAATTTTCCTAATAATCGCAGACGTTATGCACTATAATGAAAAACGAATTGTAAGACATCAGTTCAATAGTTGTCTAAAAAACAATAGGCAGGTATTGAATGAATTATTTGCGTGGGTTCATGACATTTTCAGACAAGAAAACATCGCTATAAATAGCACTGAAAACACCCATTCTAAGGAAACACGCTAATGTTAATATTATTATACTAATATGCCATTCTAAGAAACACGTTCTTACATAATGACACGCGTAAGAATCTAAAGCTGTAAAGTTAAGCGTGTTAAAGTGTATAGCGTAAAACAACAAACCATTTTCGTGACGTCTCTTCTCATTGAGCCAGTTATCGATTTCCGTATCAGAAACCGCCTATGCGCAAATAAGCGCATCACAAAACTAACCTCTAATCATTGATACGCGTAAGTCTATTTTCCCCGCAGAGGTGTGGGGTAAATTTCATAGGAATGCATTTTCTTCAAACCCCTTGAAATTTGTTTCTAGGGTTGGTAGACAGCTCAGACGTCATTCAGAGTCAAATTGTTACGATTTTACAGCAAAATGTTGGTTTTATCTGCAAAACGTGCTGTTTTTATAATAAATTCGAGTAATTAACAGTAAATATCGTAATCAAAGTGACATTGCATGCAAGATATGCATTTTATAAATGAAAACATGTAGTTTTTCGCTGTCAAAAACGGGGGTGCTCCTGTCAATTTCCTGTCAGCCGCGCGGAATGAATAATGAAAAAGTTGAAACAATTCACTATCCACATTGCAACCATGTAAAGGAATGTATAGATTATTTTATTTTATAGACCTTTGTCTACGTGTTTGAATTTGTTAACTGAATATATCGATGTGTTTTTAACAAGTCTTGCGGTATTTACTTCGACGTTATGAAATAATTGTGATTATGCCGATTATTGACAGACAGACAATAATATTTTCAATAAATTATTGAATAATGGGTATTTTATGAGTGGATTGGAGTCGAAGTAAAGATGCCGAAGCGAATCGGATTCCACGTCATTTATGCCACAAGTAAGTTAACCTTAATATATTTGTAACATTGTATTAATCTTATTGTATGGATAGATTGTAATATTTTTTCCGATGTAAAATGTTTGTTCAAATTTCTTCAGATTGATTTTTGAATGGTTCGGAAATTCATTGATTTTACGTTCTTGGTGGATGTTTATTTATGGAACATTTAGATATTGTTCATGATGTATGAAGAAAACATAATATAACACTCCATTTAAAAATGTTTACAAAAGATCATTTAAAAATCTAACGTTATGCATAAGTTTGTTGCTTTATTTATTTTGTAGGTGAATAACGCACGAGAGTCTTGTGGGACTATGACATCCCAAATTGAAGTAAATTGTGAGACAGGCAGTTAGGTCTAGTTGGTTACTAATTAGAGAAGCAAATGATTATCAGTGCTGTCGTGTCTTTTTCAGGCGAGGACCCCGGCCACCTGGGCAGCGAGCTGGGCTGGGCGGGCCCCTCCAGCCGGGGGTGGCGCTCGGGTGCAGGGGCGCGGGGCCCCCACGACCTGGTGCTGCAGCTGGAGGCGCGGGTGGCGGTCACCAGGGTGCAGTTGCTGGCGCATCAGACGCTCATACGTAGCTATTTCTTCTATTGTATCCTAACTCAGAGGGCTTTGAAACAGAAAATGGACGATTACCTCGAGAGGATCTCCTCTTGGGGTAAGAATAATCTCGTCGAATTTAATGTTTCAAAGACCCAATCATGTCAAAAGGGATCCAAATGACAATTTAGTCTCCTTCAACGGAAGTAATCTTCCCAACAAACCTTCCGTTGAAATGCTTGGTGTAACCTTAAGTGACCAGTTAAGGCACCGGGGCTCCATCGAAGCCAGAGTAAGGTTAGCCTCTCAGAAGTTGGGCGTGTTGTACAGGGCCCGCAGATACTTCGATAGTACACAACTGCTGACCCTGTACAAATCGCAAGTACGCCCCACTGTTGAATTTGGCAGCCACCTCTGGTCTGGAGCCCCTAAATACCTGAAAAAAACCCTTGACTCCGTGCAGGAACGGGCGGTCCGTTTGATAGATTCTCCTATCTTAACAAATGGATTGCAAACTTTGGAGCACAGACGTCAGGTGGGAATGCTGTCCTTGTTCTACAGGTATTTCAATGGAAGATGCTCCGAGGAACTTGCTTCATTGATCCCTTCGGCACCAGTGCATAGTCGGGAAACTCGCACCTAACATTTGTGAACGGTTGACATTCAATACATGAGAACGGGTCGCTTTTACGACTCATTCTTATGTTCAACAGCTCGGCTGCGGAACGATTTGCCAGCCTCTGTGTTTCCTCCCTCCTTCAACATGGGTCTCTTCAAGACCCAAGTTCACTCCTTCCTTCCCTCAAAAAGACCCTCCACACAGCATCCCCAAAGATGACATAGGCCCTGAGGGAAATTATTTCCCTCAAGGCCTCTTGTGTGGAGTAATTGTAAAAAAAAAAAAAAACTCATATATCGCTTGATCATGAACTGGATGGGGAGTGAAACTTAGTAGCGCAATCGGTACTTACTGCAAAGGGCGCTGGAGCCCGCCCTAGGTGTAATTGGGTAAAAACAAATAGATATTGGAAAATGTTGAGTTTTATTTATTTTTTCTCTTTTTTTTTAGCCGAGCGCATTGAGATCCTAGTCCACGACTCGGCCGGTTCCGGGGGAGCCCCTCGCACCCCGTCCAGCCCCCAGTACTGCGCAGCGGGATGGGTGGGCCTGGCGCCCCCCACGCCGGGGTCGGCCCCCACGCCGGCCCTCCAGCCCCAAGCCCCCCCTTCGGAAGGAGGGCCCAAGTCCCGCGAGCTGAGGACAGCCTCGCTGCCCAAGATACCCGCCACCTATCTGAGGCTGAGGCTGTCGGAACCGTACAAGTGTGAGGATAATAAGAATAATCAGGTAATTCTTCTTTGCATTATCCCTGATATACTGAACCTTATTGCACTTCGTATACCAACGAGAAGTACTCGATTCAAAATTCTATTAAGTTGTAACAATAATATCAGGACTAAGTCTTTCCGATACTCGCTTGTACCTAGATTGCATGCAGTGGGTAATACGTAGGCAGAGGTGGCCGATGTATTTAACTGCACAAAATGTAGATACAAGAGGGCTATAATATCACATATCTTCAATCAATATTAATGTAATGTAATCAAACAAATACTAGGTACGTAATACTAACGTTTACTACTCATTCTTACTTTTCGTAAGAGCAAATAGTTTCCACTTGTATCACTGTAAAATGCACCTTTATATGTGAAAGCCCACTTGGGTGTATACAATTAAATAAATAAATCATAATGCAAAGGTGGAAAGGGATGTTTTCCATTATCATAATGACATAATAGCTCTAAACAAGATGACAATTTTGATTCCTTTAGGTGGGTTTAGCTTAGTTTTATTATCTCACTTAATTACAAACATTGCTCTGAATCCTGAAGAAAAACTGAACTGATCAATTGAACCACTTGAACTCACTCATCAGAATGTATTAGGTCAGGTTGGATTTAGAAAAGGTTGATTACATTTTAATTTTAAAAATTTGAAAGATATACAAACATTCCCAGGTTACGAAAAACCCGGCAATATTTGAAAAACTCCTACTGCCTTCATAATAAAAGGAAAATGTTGCTTGCGCAATGATGGAAGACTTAGCTAGCCGAGGAATTGAACTCACAATGTTTGGGTGGGAACCAGACGCATTTATCCACTTGGCTGCTAACTGGTTTTTAATTTTAACCATATAATTTAGACATTTAAATACTAAAATCTTTCACAGTAATGTTGTATTTGTAGGTGGCGCTGATGGGTGTGAATGTGTTTGGGGTGACCTTGGACATCGACGGTGTGGAAGTCCCGAGCCCCTCGGAAACCTACTCTCCGTACGATGACCTGGCCTTCATCATGTACGTGGACCCGGAGATTGCCACCATCATCCGCCAGTTGGAGGAGAAGAAACATGAGGCCATATTAGGTATATTTCTCTGTTGCAACCACTGTCAATCAAAACTGAACAAACGCTTAATATGTAATAATATTTGGATGATTTGTATAGCGCCGTTTTTGTTCAAAATCATCTCAAGGGCACTATACAGATCTTATTTTCTATTATCACATATTAATTCCTAGTTTAAATAAGAAAATATACAGGAACATACTTACCTGGCAGGTCCCATCAGATAGACACACTTATTAACTTAAAATTATAATTATGATTTTTTTTTCCGATTTAGGGTATGGGAGCGAAAATTAAAAAATGGACTTTCTGAATTTGTCGCACAGTACAGGATTTTGTTAAAATTTGTATATCTAAAGGTGATTAATCGAGAGACAGATTATGTTGAGATTCTTTTAATGATTTTAAGGATATGAGAGTCTGAAAAGGCAAGTTTTCAGTTTGGCCCGAAATTCTGCTGGGCTCGTTATACATCTTAGTTCCGGAGGGAGTTTATTCTAAGCCTTCGGCTAAGTTAAGAATAAGCTTTCCCTTAGCGGAAGACCTAGAGAAAGGTTTCTTAATTTATTTCACCCTCATCTTCTGATTAAGCACTCGTGCAATGTTAATGACATAAAATATTTTATCAGGATTAAAATTTTGATTCTTACTGTAAAACCATGTTGTATTTTATTTGACCGGTTATTAGCTGAGTGGATAAACGCGTCGGATTCCCACCTGGGCGTAGTAGGTTCAATTCCTCCGCTATCTAAGTCCTCTATCATTGCACATGCATCATCTTCCGCTTATCGTGATGGTAGTAGGAGTTTTTCAAATATTGTAAGGTTATTCATGTCTGTACTATGTTTAGCGGAGCGTTTCGAGTACGCGCGCAAGCTGAAGGCGGCCACGCTGGCCCTGTGCAGCGGGGGCCGCGCCCTGGGCGCCCTGCAGCTGCACAAGCGGCTGGCGGCGCTGGCTGAGCAGTACGAGCGCGCCTCGCGCAAGAGGGACGCCATCGCGCACGGCCGCGCACGGCTGGCCCAGGCGCTGCGCATCAACACTCTGCTGGAGGCTGATGGGGTGAGTGACTCGAAAGGAATAGGTACTTGATATGCCCAGCAAGTTTGCCTTTTCTTCTAAGGCCGAATGCCACCTGTTTTTTTATTGAAATCAATCAATTGGATTTCTATGTAATTGAAAAGAATGGAATGGAATCATACAGAATGTAATGAATTTTAATGAAATGGAATTAATTGGTTTTGAACCAATGGATTGAAATATATTAGAATGTAATTGAATTTAATAAATTGGAATCGAAAAGAATTGAATGGACTCAAATGAATTTGATTTGAACCGAATGGACTTAAGGGTCAGCACCCAAAAATACACACTTTTTGGGTTTCTAGTGCAAGCAAAACTACAAATTATTTTTATGTTAATACTATATGGGTAGTTAGAAAAATGTCTAAGGTTTCCAGTGAATACAATTCTTCAACAGTAATCTTTTAAATTCTTAATGAAATGTATGCTGGAATTTTAGGTAAAACGTTAAAAAATGTCTTTGCTGGTGTTAAAACTGCACCTTTTACTAATATTTTAGTATGTTTTTAATAGAATTTAAAGGGTTACAGTTAAACAAATGCATTCACTTGTAACCTCAGACATTTTTCTAACTACCCATAGAAAATTTGCAGATAAATCATTTGTAGTACTGTTTGCACTAGAATGCTACAAAGTGACGTTTAGCGTCATTCTTGGGTGCTGACCCTGAACATTGGTTCCATTTTAATGCAGTCGAATAGATTGGTATAGCAAAAATAATGTATCGACACAAATTTTATTTGGCAATTATAATTTCACCGTCTTTTTAAGCCTGACCCCGCCAACGATGAGTATTCTGAAGAGATCTCCTTCACCATGGACATGCTGACCCAACCGACCTCCCACATGAGCTTCGATGCTCCCTCCCCTCCCAACCCCCCCCTGGTGGCGCCCCCACTCTCCTCAAAGGACAGCGCCGTCAGCAGCTGCCAAGGAAGCGACACTCTAGCAGACAGAGTCGAAAACTCCTCAACGTACGTCAACACCATCCCGAAACACAACAGAAACAGCCTTATCATGGACGAAAACAGAGCGAACAACTACATGAACGGAATGGAAGACAAACAACACGTCGCCGAAACGAGCAACCAAAATTACAACAACAACGGAAACTACAACGATAACGATAACAAGAATTACCGCAGCCGTAATAACGACGCTTGCTCAATCAACGACTTGTCCGACAACAGTCGTATAACCTCGCCTCAGTTGACGAGCAATCAAGCATACAGTGAAAATTTGCAGTTGAACAAGAAAAAGATCAACGAATCTAGTTTGGCGTCGTACAATCACATTTCTAGTTCGGAAAACGATCTGATTGACGGAGGAAAGGCATTCTTGGAGGAGCGGAATTCAGGTTTCGGGTCCAGTGTGGATGTCCAGCTGAGGAATGGTAGTCCGCAGAAGACCAGGGGCACAGGAAGAATGGGAGGTGGAGAGGGGAGTTACTTCAACAGCCCTGCCAATAGTGTGAGCCCCACGAACATGCAGTATACAGAGTCGCTAAGAAACGGTAAGCCAAATTATTTTTTAATACGTTTTTACAACACAGTTAACTTTGCAGTCGGTAGTGTTGCCACTGCAAATGTTAGATATACAGGGGCAAAGTAAATTCTTAAAGCTTGACATGATAGGCGTTATTTGGACCAATTTATATTTGAATGTTACAAAATTTTTAAAAGTGTCAGTATCGATGTTCCGAGAATCCAATTTAGACAATGTTTTTAGATTGGGTTGTTTGGTCAGTCGTCAAGCATAATGTCATCAAAGTTTGAACAAACGCTGACGGGCCGAGAATGGAGAATGTTGACTTTGAGAAGGGGCAAATGTCAAAAATATGCAAATGGTGCTGATTGCCATTTTTATTACGATGTCAAATGTGACTGGGGGTTCGAACAACTGGTCCTAAGAAACATTTTGGAGTATTCATCAAGGGTAATTTCACACCGCTGAGTAAACTGTCGATCAGCGCTACTCATCGAGTAGTGTCCTGTGTAATAACCTGTTTCACCACTTCTGAGTAACGCTACCCGTCAGGTAAATGTTTGTTTTACAGCCATGCTAATCCTATGAATAAAGTTACTTGACGAGTAGTTACTCGACAGTTTACTCAGAGGTGGTGAAACACCCCCTAAATTTAATCTGCATTTCTTGATGTTTCTTATTGCATTTAATGTTTATTTCAGTTTGATGTTAAGTTTTTTGTGACATTTTCAGGAGAGGCTTCACCCGTGCCGCGCCCCCAGACGGCGCACGCGCCTCCGGCGGCTTTGCCCCCCGGCAGCGTGGTGCGGCGCAGGAACAAGAGTGCGGGCCCCGCGCCCCCGGCGCACCACCGCTCCTCCTACGAAGCCTACGAGGAAAGACTGCTGCCCGCACTTAGACAGTCAGTTCATAACCTTACAATATATTCTTCATCTGGAGTTATTCATTTGACCAGTCCAAAGCATTGCTGATCTTTCTCTGCTTCTCCTGGCTTTTACTTTGCCAGGGACCATGAGCTTCTCAATTTGTCGAGCGACTTGTCCAAAGTAACTTAGCATGTAGTCGCCGGAAAGGCAAAAGCACTGAAGCGCCATTTTGGGAAGTTTTCTCCAAAGCACTTCAAAGTTTTTTTTGTTTTACAATAAAATTCAAATGTCTTCACAGCACCTGGTTGGATTTTGGTCAAAAAAGTTAACTCAGGTAACTCAATGCTCTCACTGAGTTACCCGAAGCGATAAAAAGCTAAAAAAGTCTCAAACTTGTGTCACTTGAGTTTTCTCCCGAATGGTAAATATATTTTAGATGTTTTTTTTATTTTTTTTTATTTTTATTTATAGTTTTTGTGTTTAATTTGTAGAACTCCATTTTAATTTTTATATAATTCAATTGAATTAAATTTAATATTATTATTATTGAGTTCTGCTATTTTAAGTTTGCTAATGGCCTTAAACGCCGAAACAGCTGTCACTAAAAACTAAAATAAAAAACTTAAAATAGCAGAACTCAATAATAATAATACTAAATTTAATTCAATTGAATTATATAAAAAAAAATATATATATTTTAGATGGCTGAAAAGCTACAAAAGTCTTCAGAATCAAACAAGAGTCGGGGCATTCAATGCAGATAAAAAACTGATCAAAACTGCATATATAACTCATTTTAGACCAAAGTGTCGTTTAAGCTCTTTTGCCTTTCCCGCAGACAGTTGATAGCCTGTTTTGGATGTCTAGCTCTTCCAGAATCGATAGATTGATACACCCCCGACTGTTCGTGATATTCTGAGCATTCTTTTTCCAGTATCACATCTCGAGGGAGTCTATTCATTTCCTTTCGCTGGCTCTTAGTGACCATGTTTCCCACCATATAGAAATATGAAGAATATCAACTCCCAAATGGTTCTCATCTTCATGTTATTCATTATGCCTCTGTCACTTCATGTCTTTTTTTACACAATTCTGCCATTGACGTGGGCGCTAGCTGCTTTTTGCCATATTTGACGGCCTCGATGGTCGAGTGGTAAGACGCTCTACTACAAATCCAAAGGTCGCGGGTTCAAACCCGGCGTGCGCCAATAACTTTTATTTTATTAATATGTGTCATAACACATTTAATTCATATAAAAATAATAAAAAGTATATTTGCGGCACGTTCCAGAGTGGTAGATACTCTAAGTATCGCCCTGGTGAAAGACCACCATTCAGAATCGAAACGTTGCTTGAAATGGTTTTAGCCGTGTTTGGTGACCAGGTCTGAATAGCCAGGTACTTTCCAACCTACCTCTTCCCAATCTCTTTCCCCTCTCCACTACCTTCAGCCTCACAACATTCTCTATTTGGGGACGCCATAGTCTCACTGGCTCTAGACGGTTGGGAGCAGTTGAGACTCTTGTACGGTATTCATATAAAAAAATAAATATGCTGCCGTCAGATTAACATAAACACTTTGAGTAAGTACACCGAACTTAAATGTCTTTTTAACTGTCGTTGCATTGTTTGTTTCCGTTGCAGTTCCCACACCAATGAGTTCCTTCGAGGATGCCAGACAGAGCCGGCCGACCCGCCAAAGGGAAGGCCCAAGATGGGGGAAAGAGACAGAAAGCAAGCCGCCTTGCCCATCCTTATCTTCGGGGAAGACTTGGTGAGATTGTTCACTTCTACTTGAATACATATTTCTACTTGTGCTAAGCTTTTTCAAACAAAGGTGTACCGCTGATAGCTCCGTTGTAACCAGTCCCTCTTTCTCATAAACTACACATGTAAGAGAAAGAGAGGCTACAATAGAGCTCTCAGCGGCAGGACCATAGGAATAAGCATCTCAAAGTATTGCTCGTTGTGTTTCGATTATGATAATATATTTTTTTTATTCCTTTTTCAGGTGGAGAAATTTTATTCCAAACACTTTTCCGAGAAAGAGGAGGGCTTACAAAATCTTAAGGTAGGTGTAGCTAGCAGTGTATTAAACTTATTTCATTGAAACCATTTGGATTGACCACAACTATAAAAATGATGTATGTATTCAACACGCTATAATATAAAATTGTTTCTGAACACGCTGTTAAAAATCTGGATCAATGGTGACTTTCTAAAATGGATCAAATCTTACGACACAGACAGAAGTCAAGCAGTTAAAGCTATAGGATTCTCCTTACATTTTCAAAATATGTTTACTATCAGGATTTCCTCAAGGATCACATCTGTGACCTTCTTTGTTTCTTCTGCACATTAATGATGCATTCTAAGATGGATGGAATCTTATGTCAATTAGAAATCATACTTCTAACATTCTCAAAATGAACTGAATTTGCCTCCATAGTCGAGTGGTAAGATGCTCGACTACGAATTCAAAGGTTGCGGATTCAAACCCGGCGTGCGCCAATAACTTTTATTTAATTAATATGGAGGCCGCTTCAAATGGCTTTAGCCGTGTTTGGTGACCAGATCTGAATAGCCAGGTACTTGCCAACCTTCATCTACCCATCTCCTTCGCCTCCCCACTACCTTCTGCCTCACAACATACCCCTATTGGGGATGCCATAGTCTCACTGGCTCTAGATGGTCGGAAGCAGTTGAGACTCTTGTGTGGTATTCAAGTAAAAAAAAAAGGAATCAGGATTTCCCCAAGGATCACATCTCGGTCCTCTTTTGTTTCTTCTCTACATCAAAATATTGGCAATTGCGCAGATGATAATAATATGATAATCTCTGATTCCAGATGTCCCTGCACAACTTTGACACCAAGCCAGCGGGTCCCGGTCCGGGGGTGGGAGGCAGGGGGGTCCCCTGCTCCTTGAGCCCCAACAAGACGGCCCGGGCGGCCACCTTGCTCCTGCACAGGGCCCTGAGGGACCCCGTACACTCTGTCTACAGCCTGGCCGCGGATACCACTAGGACATTCTTCACTGAATTTATTCAGGGGAGGTACAATATATTGATAAGTTATTCGTAACCTAGGAAATTTTCTTAAAAAAATACACTTCTGGTGTTAATTACTGAAAATTAAGGAAAACCCGAATGAAATGTATTGTGTCATTTTGTCCGCAGAGTAAATGCGGCAGAGATCACTCGGTGTGTGGAGAAGTTGGTACCAGAGCTACTGACCAGGGCGGGGGATCCGGCTCCTCGGGTGCATTCCCTCGCCATGCACACTCTGCTGAGCATGGCGGACTGTCCACCTGTCAGGTAATGAACCTAACCTAACCTAATCTGTCCGCCATAACACATGGACATCCCTAACATGGTGAAAAAATATTTTTAAAACTAGTCGCAGTAGATAGTAGTACTGGGCGCTGACGATAATTGTAAAAAACGCCACGGCCGCTATCGTTGTAATATAAACATTGGAAATAACGCCGACGTTGACGCGACGATATTGATTTTAATAATTATAATCCCCTCTTGGGAGAGTTGACGCAGTTGAATCGTTGGTGTGTTGAGGGTTTTATTTAAAACGCAACAGCTATATCTTACTTGCCACCGGTAGATTCGCTTGACGCTAGGTGCTATGTATCGGCCGTTTCGGATAGGAAAATCCACAAAGACGTCTAGTAGGGAGGTATACAACCAAAAGATCATTTCAAATTACGCACAACATTGTTCACGGAGTATACACTCTTATACTATTATACAGTGTTTTTTTTAAAGCTGAAACAATAGGTACATACTCAGTGAGTGTTGAGACTGCGTTGGGTTGAATAATATTTGCATATAGCTATTGATATCCAACTGCTGGCAACATCTAGCTGTTATTTTTAACGGCTTGTTATATTTTTATACAGTACTAGTAGATAGCACTGGTCTAAAAACTTCTATCTCCTCCTTTATTGGCCAAGGTTTCGAAAAGCCTAACAGTGTTCATTATCGGGGCAGATGTGATCTTGACAAATACACAACAAGGCATAAGACGATATCACAACAAGATTTGGACGTAGTTATGCAGAAAGCGCCCAACCCCATAAAGATGAAACTGAGAAAAAGGCGTTTGAAAATATGACACTAAAAAAGCATTAATATGGGTAATCGGCATTTGTGAAAATATTAGTGTTTTTTTTTTTATCAACATTATAATAAATAGGTAATTTATAGCCTATCAACGTGTTTATTAAAAAAAAAAATGTATTTCTTATGTTATCCTACATTTTATAATGTTTTAAAACTTCAATTTAAGTCAAATATCTGCAATGTGCGGTTAGTAAAAAAATGATTACCAAAAATCTATTGCATTTGGAGATTGGATGTTTTCAGCAGATATAATAAATCTCGTAATTATCTATAAGAAAACATGTAAAACTAGATTTTGGCAAATTGTGGGTTGGACGCTTCTGCATAACTATGTCCATTTAACACTACAAGAATCAACCAAATCTACTGGCCGTTAGAATCCTAAATCAAATCTGGTTGATGGATTTGCTCAGTGTTTGTACTCTATTCTGTGTTTCAGGAGCCTGAATATAATCCCGCTGCACCTGGTGCGCCCCCTCACAGCCGGAACTGCTCCCCGCCTCGCCCTCTCCCGACTCCTGATGGTGGAACAGCTGCTACTCAACCATGGCATTGATAAGCACAGGTAATCAACTTTCAAATGCGTCTTTTATTAATCCTGTTTTACCGAGCCGATCAATTTGATATAAATACTAACCTAACTAGAAATAGTAAGATATTTATTTATAAATTAACGGACTAAAGTCCAATTACAAAAAAAAATACAAAACACGAAATGGGAAAAAAAGAGGAACAGAGAAAGAACAGCACATACATTATATTAAATGAAGCAATGACAAAAATAGGACAAAATGTACATAAGAAAGAACATTCAAGCCATGGTCTAGTCAAAGTTTTGGTAGAGTCGTAAAGAATGCCAAAAATCATTTAGACTGCTACCAAAAATTTCAAGACCATAGCTTGAGTTAACAAGTCTCGACATTCTGGACATTAATATTATATTATATGGACATAATTAGTATAGTGATGATTAAAATGAAAAAATAACTTTGTATATGACCACGGATATCATTTTAATTTTTATGACCGACCGGTTTCGCTTAGCCTAAGCATCATCAGGATACAAAATTAAACTAAACAAAAAATACACAGAGTGCGGTTATATATACATACAGAGGAAATAATAAACAATATATACATAAAAATAATAACTTTTAACCGAAACCCAACTAAAACTGATTAGCGATAGCAGTTGAAAACTGGTTGGCGACCGAGCTTCTCTCACGACGCAACTCAAGTTGCTAAGATTTACTAACTACGGCGCAGCTGGAAACGGCAACGCGCAGGCCACAAGCACGGAGAGTTGCGTCTAAGTTGAAAACTGGTTTCTGAGAATTTGCGTCTTGTGCGGATCGCCATTGAATTGCACAGGAGAGCAACTTGAGTTGCAAACTGTTTTTTGTTTTAGTTGATCCGTTGTACTTGATGGCTGATCAGACAACCCAACTTAAAATTTTACCAAACGTGGACGGGCCGAGTATCAGAGGATAACGATCCGTTACAATAAAACTACCGCTACCGTTGTCAAAAAATTCTAAATGGAGTTGATGGCCTATTTGGTGACAATGTCAAATGTGACAGAGGAACTTTTTAGGTCTTACATCTCATATGCTGAAGGAGATTTGTATGTTTTATATTTAAAAAAAATTGGTTAGTAGCTGAGTGGACACACACGTCGGATTCCCGCCCTAGGCGTCGTGGGTTCAATTCCTCTGTTAGCTAAGTCCTTCATCATTGCACAAGCAACGTTTCCCGCTAATTATGATGGTAGTAGGAGTTTTTCAAATATTCTCAGGTTATTCACTAGGTTAGGTTAGGGTCTTTAAAAACAAAAAAAGCGCACAAAAGTCCCACTACCCGGAGTCAATGTGTATATGGTATCCCTAATTGAGGTGTGTTGTGATGCTGGAGGATGTGTGAAGGGAAAGAGGAAGGCTGGGAAGAACAGAACAGTATCTATCACTATATACCATTCCCAGTAAAAATATACTTTTAATTTTATTTCACGCTTTAATATTAGCATTATCCACATAACCTAACTTTTTACACATCTGATTCTCAAATATTCCAGTGGCCTCCGCGCTCGCTGCGTGGCTGAGCTGGGGGCCGGGGGCCTCACGCACGGGCAGGGGGCGGTGCGCCGGGCGGCGGAGCGCCCTGCTGCTGGCCGCCTACCGCGAAGGCCCCCCGCCTCGTGAGGGCGCAGCTCCCCCCCGACGACCCCGTCACCCGGAGGAACCTCATCTACAGACACCTGTTTGAAGGCTTCGACAGGGTGGATCTGAAGGTGGCTCATTTTACACATATTCCAAAGTCCCTAGCACAAACGCCTGATTATCAACATGCGGTGAATCAATTTGACGGCCTGCGTGGTCGAGTGGTGAGACGCTTGACTACGAATTGACTACCCGACGTGCGCAAATAAATTTGATTAAATTAATATGTGACTTAACACATTTAATCCATATTAAATAATATATAGTATATTTGCGGCACGTTTCAGAGTTGTAGATGCTCTAAGTATCGCCCCGGTGAAAGACCATTGTTCAGAATTGAAACATTGCTTGAAATGGCTTTAGCCAGATCTGAATAGCCAAGGTAATCCCGACCTTCCTCTTCCCCATATGCTTCCCCTCCCCACTTCCCTCAGCCTCACAACATACCCCAATTGGGGATGTCACAATCTCACTGGCTCTATTCACTACAAATAATAAAATCTTTATGTAATAAATCAATTCATATGAAATGGTGAATTAAATGAATTACTTCACTCTATCATTGTAAATCGAATGAATCAACTCACTTTAAATGGTGAACTAAATGAATTATTTTACTTTATCATGGTTAAATCAAATGAATCAATTCACTTGAAATGGTGAATTAAATGAATTATTTCACTTTATCATGATTAATCAAATGAATCAATTCACTAGACATAATTAATTGAATGATTTTTTTCAATGACATGAATGAATGTGTCATGTCTAATTAAAAGAGATTCCTTAACCTCACAAATCATTATTCTTTTTAACTTGTTTTATTCTTTGATGTGTTATCCTAGAAACAAGAGGAGCTGATGGGAATCAGTCAGAGCGAAGATTGTCCTCCCGATCGATCCCGGAAATACCAGGAAGACATGGCCAAGATGGCAGATTCCATGAAGATGTCACAAATATCCAACATGAGCTCCTCGCAGATGAGTGGCTCGATGATGAACTCGTCCATGATGAGCTCCTCAATATTGAGCGGCTCGCAGATGAGCGACTCCTTGCTGAGCAGCTCGATGATGAACAGCTCCATGATGAAATCCTCCCTGATGAACTCTTCCCAGATGAGCATGTCTGGATCCATGTCTGGCTCCATTTACCAGCCAAAGAGCAGCATGAAGAGGCCGACAAAGAAACACGGAACAACTGCAGTTGGATTTAACGGTGTTAAAAACGATACAGAATACCCGGGTAAGAGTTTTGTTACATATATAGCTATCTAATATGAAAAACAAACATTTCTGGGTTACGAATAACCTGACAATATTTGAAAAACTCCTACTGCCACATGATAAGCGGAAGATGTTGCTTGTGCAATGATGGAGGACTTATCCAGCAGAGGAATTGAACCCACGACGCCCGGGTGGGAATCTGACACGTTTGGTTTTTCTATGTTTCATTGAAGCCGGTGTTAAGTTAGGTTGAGGTGTTCCAAACTTTAATCACATTTGACATCGTCACAATTCAACGATTAGCGCCATTTTCTTTTTTGACGCGTTGACTACCAACCCGCAACCTCTGAATTCGTAGTCAACGATTGTAACCGCTCGATCACGGAGGGCGTCGCATACTGTGTTGTTTCTACCAATATTTCAATAGAAAGTGCTCCATAAAACTAGGTTTATTGATCCCTTAGCACCAGTGCATAGTTGGGAAACATGCCAAATGCGTACCCAACATTCGTGCACAGTTGACTCGCTCTTGTGCTCTACATCTCGGATGTTGAAAAAAAAGGCTTTTATATTTCCACCCTCCTACAACATGAGTTTCTTCAAGATCCAGGCTCACTCACTTCTCTCCTTACTAATACCCTTCACACAGCATCCTTAAAGATGACATAGGCCTCCTGTAGCACTCAGCGGCATGCACAGAGATTTGATCAGGGTAGGCAGTATTAAAAACAGCGGATTAATTGATAATAAAGATAGATACCGACAGATGTCACTGATTGCTATTGGATATGTTCTGTAAAAGCACTGCCTTAGACACTAACAAAGATACCAACACAAACGAGCTACTTGAATGCGCACACAGCTCACAGCATACATATTTTGTGTAGTCTAGTGAACATATTATTAGCACCTTAGTTGGGCATATATAGTTACTGCTTTCAAAACGTTATAGTAGGATGTCGATGGGGCGCTCGCGACGGTTTGATTAGCTGAATTTACGTATTTTTGAAACTAGATTTATTTTTTGCAATAATTTTGTATTATTTAATTCAATATTGTACATATTTTTATGCGAGTACGGCAGGGTAGGCAATGCTAATGTGTCTTTATGGAGTGCACGCCTCTGGTAGTACTGTATGTAGTATGAAAAATATATTTTTTAGAAATGTATTTGTCAATTTCTAGGTTACAACAAACTGAGGCTTGACAGTGCCGTAAGCCCAAAACACCAGCCCAAAGTAAACCGAACTCCTCAAAACCCTCGGAACTACGTTCTCGAGAAGAACTGGCAGAACAGCATCATGCAGAACGGCAACTACTGTCCGCAGGCCGACAATTCCACCGGAAAAATACCGCAGGAGATACAGGAAACAAAATACAGGCAGTACCAGACCACGCAGCAGCAAGACTACCCCAGAAACGCACCGAAAAACGATAAACGGTTTGAATCAAAGATGAACGGGGACTCCAAACATTTGATGAACGGCTCGATGACCAACCTAACAAACGGACACTCGACTAAAATAGTAGCCAGAAACCTACACTCGAGCATCGTGTTTGATAATCGGACGAGCTACAGCGATGGCGAGAATACCGCAGCCGTCGAGAACGGCATCAAGAAGATGCAGATGGACGACGATCAGAGCGTTTCGGAGGTTATGAGCGCTTCTTCCAGGGCCAACCCCAAGGGCAGCCCCGTCGGAAGTCTGAAGAGAAATAAGAATGCTCGCAACGCCATCTACCGGAGCAAATCCGGCCCGAACGTGTCCACGTGTTACATGGACGATAATTACGACAGTTTCGACGACAGTCAGATGGAGATCGAGACGTACGAGTACTGCAAGGATGACGGCGGGCGAAGCAGTCAGGCCAACAGTCGCAGTGGCTCAAGCACGCCCAAAGCTTGTGAAATGTAAGTTTATCATTATTTTTTCATAGTTAATACCGCACAAGAGTCCCAACTGCTCTCAACCCCTAGAGCCACTGTCAAATATGACGATAGAATGAAATACTATCGGAAAACATGTAAAACTCGATTTTGGCAAATTGTGGGTTGGACGCTTTCTGCATAACTACGTCCAATTAATTGTGTGTCAATTTTCCTCCACTGCGACAGGATACGGCTCACGTTTGAACGAAAGGGCCCTTGAGGTGATTTTCCCACAAAGATGGCGCTATAAAAGTTATCCATTTATTATTATTTATTATTTAGAGGACACGGAATTCAAACAACGTCATTGTCGTGGCTGCACCTGAATGGCTCAGCTCTCCTTTCAACAAGCGATGGATGCAGATGATGCGGAGACCACCCTGAAGCACGCTCGATTAAAACGATATTCACTATTTTATTTATTTTAACGAATTTATGTTTTTTTAAATTTTTATTATTATTATTATTGTGTGTATCACACCTTGTATTTTATTATTATTGTAATTATTTATTATTATCAATTATGGAAGGTATTGCATTGCACTATTCCTGCATACCTTCTGGAATAAAATTTTATTATTATTATTATTTAAACCTCTGGGAATTGTTGATTACTGAGTATGGCATTGATCTTCGTATTATTTTATCCAATCAGTTTGACATGTTTGCTAAATGCATCTGATTTTTTTTCTCAGGAGAAATAGCTGTGTGGAAGCGGAGACCTGCCCGTTCTGCCTGTGTGAGGTGGCGGACGGGGGCCTGGACACGCACTACTGGCGCAGTTGCCCCCTGCTGGGACGCTGCCCCTCCTGCCGCGCCCCCCTGCAGCTCAGGGACCTCAACAACCACGTCACAGGTTTGTCCATCTCTATCTCAGGACATCTACTGTGTGGTAGCGATGGTCGATATTCCTGTCCCGGTTGCAAGCCGGTCACTGGAACCGTCTATTTTATTTCTCCGAGGAACCGGTTATTTTTGGAACCAGTTCTTATTTTTCGCAAATAAAAATGGCAAATATCCATTTAACGCTTTTCGCCGGAAGGGTGCGGTTGTGCTTCTTTTTGGCGAGAAACGTTCCCAGATATCGCTAACAACCCCCCCTTGCCCCATGATTTTTTCTTGTTAGCGAGGAATCGGTTCCAATTCTTTTCGTTCTAAAAATATTGCTAGCCCCCCCCCCAATAAAAAATCATAGAAATCCTTTTCTGATAATATAAACATGGCTTAACTATCCTCTTCTTGAAACCTTTTTGGCGCCAGGAACCGGTGCAAAAATAACTGAATAAATAACCGGTTCCTGACTAGTCACCGGTAACTAGAACCGCATTGACACCAATTTCCGATATCTCATTCCCACCGCAGGCGGCGCAATATATATTTCCACGGATTAATCCTGTCCAAATAAGTTTTCTTGTTGTTAGTTTTACCGAGTTGGTCACTAAAAAAGTCTAGTCAAAGTCATTCCATGCAACATTTTGATTCTGAATGGTGCTCTTGCACCAGTGTGATGTTGAAATTCCAATCCAAGCATATATTGCTGTTCCTCAATCATCACTCTACTAATTATGGGTATCATTCTCCACTGTCCAGAATGTCGAGACTTGTTAACTCAAGCCGTGGTCTTGAAACTTTTGGTACCGGTCTAAATGATTTTTGTCATTCTTTACGACTCTACCAAAACCTTGACTTGACCTTGGCTTTGATTTGAATGTTCTTACTAATGCATATTTTTGTCATTGCTTCATTATAATATTATGTACGTGCTGTTCTTTCTCTGTTGCTCTTTTTTCCCATTTCGTGTTATGAATTTTTTTTGTAATTGGACATAGTCCATTAGTTTATAAATAATTAATACTTCAGAGAAATTATTGCCGTGAGAGTGGAAATGAAAAGGAGTACTGGTTTCTCATAAATTTGATTATATTTCCGCAGGAGACTGCCCCCAGAGCAACGAGTACCGCCTGTGTGGGAGGTGTATGGAGCCTGTCACCATAGAGAACTTCCAGAGGCACGTTGCAGATAATGATTGCATTGGTAAGACACTAGAATTATATTTTTAAATAAAATAAAATGTAGCCCTTGCTAAGACAATTTATACTGGCAGGTAAATACAAAATGTAAATACAATACAAATCAGAACTGAGTAAAAACTTAGGTCATTAAACATATCGTCGCCGGAGAGGAAAAAGGGCTGAAGCGCCAAGTTGGGAAGTTGACACCAGAGCACTTTAAAGTTTTTTTTGTTTTACAACAAAATTCATAAGTCTTCAAAGCCTGGTTGGATTTTGAAAATAAACGTTAACTCATACAAAAAGCTAAAAAAGTCACAAACTTGTGTCTCTTGAGTCAAGCCTTCTCCCAAATGGTAAATTTATTTTAAATGGCTGAGCGCCAAGTCTTCTCCCAAATGGTAAATTTATTTTAGATGGCTGAAGAGCCACAAAAGTCTTCAGAATCAAACGAAAGTCAGAGCTTTCGATGCAGAGCAAAAAAAACTGATCAAAACTGCATATTTAACAATTTTTTTACCCAAGTGTCGCTTAAGCCCTTTTTCCTTTCCGGCGATGATATACCCTTAGAGCGGGGTGTTAAGTGTTATTTTCATCTATAATAAACAATTGTATGTGTTACAGAGAGCAGTGAAGAATACTGGAAGTGCCCCCTTTGCTGCATGTCCGTGGAAGCTGAAGAGGACTCCTGGAGGCTCCACCTGATGGGGGCCAGCGGCGTCGGGGGTTGCCCCATGAACCCTCGCGCCCCCCGCCCCCACTGACTCCCTCCCCCGCCAACCCTCTCGCACCCACTGCGCTACTGGGGCACCCTACCCAGTCTACTTATCACATGTCACTAAGGGCTTTGAGTTAACCTGGAATCTTATGCATACACGCAATATTTTATTCAGTGACCCTTTTGCTATCGCGCATTGTGATATCTTCGTAGACGTTATACGTGTAAAGCGTGCAAGTGTTTCGGTAGCTTCGTCCAGCCAGACGAGGCAGGTGTCGAATGTGGCTAGACAAGTGCGAAAAAGTATCAAGCCATAGTTGAACATTAATGGAAAGGCCCGAATATATTATAATTTAAAAATATTTATTTGGTAGTTGAAAACTGTCCCGTACGCCAGCCGCGTGCTATCTGGACAAAGCTAATGGACAGAGCCTAGCATCTAATACAAACATTTTGGGATATGTCGTTTAACGGAAAGACAGAAGGTTGGGAGCAATTTTTTCCCGTATCGTTATGTGATTAATACGTTAAGTGATTTATTCCAACTGCAGTTGGAGTATTTTTAATGTGATGAAAAGGATACATAATGGGTAAGAAAAGAAAGATTGAATATGAATTGGCGAATTGCTAATTATTCGATGCTCTGTTCACAGAGAATGAGTAATTATCAAAAGTGTCTAGTACAGTGATGCAGAACCATTTAAACAAAATGGCCAATTTTTCAAATTGTTTGTGAGTCTGAGGATCATTCAATTTTGGAGGGTGGGGTGCAAAACAAAACTCACCCGGAGCTTGTCCGCATATACGGGGATTTTTGGATCTTGGGTGCAAACCGATACACGTATCAGCCCGCTTTCGTGCTTGTGAGATTGAGAATTTTCACCACTTTTATTAAAATTTATTTTTAAATTGTATTTAGAAAAGTGGGTGGCAATAAATGCCCTCGGGCCCCAAAAATGTTGCCATGGGTTGTGCATCACTGGTCTAGTATAATTTAATTTCCCATCTTTGATTGATGCTTGCAGTCAATACATAAAGTACGATAGACTTGTATTAAATTAAATTCCAGTAAGATGTTTGTAACCAAAATGAGTACATACAAATATGGAATTATTTTTATTACTATTTGCATGCAAAAGGTCTATATTCCCTAAGCGTCGCAAGGCAATTTCGAGTCTAATTTATTTGATGGCTTTCTCCAAATGATTTCTTCTTGGTGAACAGAGTATAGCATTTTTAACATTGTATAGACATGTCACTATGAAACAATAAGGATTGCCTGTTCTAGCGATTCTTGCGAATGTCAAGGTTGATGTAAGTGTAATGATAAACATTAAGAAAGGGAAACTTAGATGGTTTGGGCACGTACAGCAGGTGTACAAAGAAAGGAGGTGCATGAGCAGTGGTGTCTATTGTTTTTTTAATGCTAAAGAGCTTAAGACTGAAAAACACCTATTTACACAAATAATTGGGTGTTTTTTAATCTTAGATCTCTAGAGTGAAAAAAGTGATCAGCCATCACTGATGGGGTAATAATGACTGGAAAGTATAGGAAAAGAGTCGGAGATGGGCAAGCCTGGAGGGGATAGACGGAGAAAAGAGTATCAGGAGAATATATGACCTGCAAGTGGATATTAGAAGATGTTGTGAGCGTCCCGGGAAGACATGCGACAAGCGAATCAAATACTTGCGGCGGGTTATGTCAAGAATCGACATAATAGATCAGCATGTATGAATGCGAATAAACCGAGGAGTGTGTACTGGGGTAGAGGCGTGTGACGTTCCGCAGATAACGGCATGACGGTTATATACGATTCTCACCTATTTCATTATTTACGAGTGAAAATTGGTCATTTTCTTTGCGTTGGACGGAAGTGTCGACAATTTTTTTACTTCTTGAATTTTGTAATAATTACTTCGCATTGACCAAAAATGATTTGCCCAAGTGGAAAAACTAAAAACAATGTTATTACGCATTGGAATGCCTCGGAAACAGGGAATATTACAAAACAGCCCTGCGTTATAAATTTGCGCAACGTTCGAGCAAGATTGCAGATTTAGCATTGCAATTTGACAAACTAACCTCGCTTTTTTATGGCAATTGAATTTGACAACTTGCCTCTGAGCACTTTTGAAAGGCTCTTCAAATAAAATGAAGTCAATATGTACGTTACTTTTTGCATTTAAATGAGGAACTTATTATAATAACATGTGTGTTTGTAGCACACTTTAGATTTTGTATGTCTATGAAAGAAAAACAATGTGAAAAATAATAGTACGACTGCTCATGCAGTAATAAGTGTCGAATGCATAGGTACTGCGATGGCAAAAGGTTATAGATGCACTTTTTAAGGTTTCTCAAAAAAAAATCCAAATGGAATATTCGTTGATGGGGCAAAACACTGAAGAGATAAACTGATTGAAGTGTGCAGTGAGCGTGTCCGTGTTCCCAAAGTAAGGTCAATATTATCTTAATTTAGGTGAAATTGATCAAACATTATCAAATATCACAATTCTTTCTCGAACAAATAATTGACGGCCTCCGCGGTCGAGTGGTTACAATCCTCGACTATGAATGCGAGAGGTTGCGGGTTCGAATCACGGCGTGCGCAAATAAATTATAATTATTTAATTTGTGTTATTTTCACAATTAATTAATTTAAAATATACATATTATGTGTGCGACATGTTCCAGAGTGGTAGATACTCTCAGTATCACCCTGGTGAAAGACCACCATTCAGAATCGAAACGTTGCTTGAAATGGCTTTAGCCACATTTGGTGACCAGATCTGAATAACTAGGTATTTTCCAACCTTCCTCTTCCCCTCTCTACTGCCTTCAGCCTCACAACATGCCCCAATTGAAATCGCCACAGTACCGCTGGTTCCAGACAGTTTAAAGCAGTTGGGACTTTTGTGTGGTATTCACATTAAAAAAATAATTAAAAGATCCATTTCATTCGTCAAAAAAATAAAATGGCCTAATCGTTGAATTGTGACAAGGTCAAATGTGACGAAAGTTTTGAAACTGTGTATCACCAACCGTAGAATGTCATTTAACAATAAAACATCAATTTATACAATCGAGAAAATTGGAAACAGTGTAGTCAGGACGGTTGACTTTATACTGACTCGATAAAGAGAGACAAAGATATATTAAAGGATGTTGGATAGCCTATTAGTTACCGCCATGGAATTCGGACATTTTTAATAAACATATTTGAACACATTCAACAAAACAATATTAATACACTTAAAAATGATTTATAAAGTCAAAATATCACACGAACACTAATAACAGAAGGTTTGCCTAAATAACGATAAAAGCGTTTTGTTGATTTTATGTCTTTATATCATTAAAAATGTGAAAATTCTAAAGTTCGGTCAAAAATATTTAAAACTGTTGAAATACCTCTGAAAAGTGATATTTTATAATTTTTGTTTGGTCTTATTTGAACATTCACGCATAGCGCATATTGATTTATTTGTATAACCACCACTGCAAGTTTTTTTATCAACACAAATATAGGAAATAACCTCAAAATCCGTTGACGTAAGTTATGCGACTCGATGATGCGAAGTTAGCGCGGGCGGAGAACATTCTTACATGCTTAGAAGTGTTACAATATTATGTGACGACTTTTCTTGTCTCTTTCTTTCATGGTATACGATGTAAAAACCCGGAGAAAGTGATTTATCGCAAGTTTGTATAGGTTGGGTAAAAATATTTAGCTCTCTCTCCATATATATTCTTACTTAAAATTGTGTAATTGTCACATGTTACCATTTGCCATCGCAGCACCCCGGCATGTCTGAGAGAAGAAAAAAAAGCACAACTGACAAAGATGAAAACTGAATGAGTTTGTGCCAATACGTGTTGTGTTTGCACTGAGAGAGGACATAAATGGTTGTTGATTTAGTCTAAGATTGGCACAAGCAAGCAGGCTTGTATTGAACGCAAGAGTTGGCCTTATAAATGAAATGTAGATTGTTATTTAGCTAGTCTGTTTGTCTCCAAAGTGTATTAATCCCATTACATTGTTCAATACGTATAATGCTATAGTCAATTCAATTGTAAAACATTTATTTGTTGTATAAAGAAACTTCGAAATAGTTCAATATTTGAAGAGTATCTGTTAACTAACTGTCGAGTCATTCTGAGATATTCAGTCTTTTGCGTTTTGTTAAAAACGTGTGTACCATCACAAATCCTCACTACTATTTTTCATGAATGTTTATAGCTAACATACTAAATTTGATGTATAATTTAGCATTTTAATGCATTTCTGCAATACAATATTATTATTGTAGTTAACATGTTCAACTCTTTGATTTTCCATGTTCGTGCCATTTTCATGATTTGAAAGTGTGTTCATTGGATAGAGCGGACCAGAATTAGTTTTAGTGAGAATGCTCACTCATTTTTGACAAGACTGTTAGTTAACAGGTTCTTGCCGTGGGGTTTTCATTTGTTATGTGACACAAAACTAGGAACAAAGTTTGAAAATTCCTGAGTCAAAACGTCAACGCCGTTGACTGTGGTTAACGTTGAATTAATCCGTTGGTAATTAACGCCGGCACGACACAGCATTGAGGGTAATTTTGATCAATTTATCAACTGCCCGATTTTTCACTTAAACTGTATTAAATATACCATAGGTCACTTCAAAGTAACTGACGAATGTGTAAAAAAGGATAATTTTCTCTCTTAATATTGATAACCCTACGGCATGGGCAGCTTAAAATGTCCTTTTTGACGTGTGTTAAACTAGTACTGGGCGTTGACGATAATTCGAAACGACGCCATCGCTGTTATTGTTGGCAATTGTCAACGGTTGAATATAACCGTTGAAAATAACGCTGACTAATAATAATCCCCTGTTGCGATAGTTGAAACAGTTGGATCGTTGGTGCCGTTGGGGGTATTATTTATAACGCAACAGCTATATCTTACTTGGCACCGGTAGATTTGCTTGACACTACGTATCGGCCGTTTTGGATGGGAAAATCCACAAAGGCGTCTAGTAGGGAGGTATACAACCAAAAGCTCATTCCAAATTACGCATAACATCGTTCACGGAGTATACACTCTTAAACATTTTGTTTATTTGGCGCTAAAGCTAAAACAATAGGTACATACTCAGTGATTATTGAGACTGCGTTGCGTTGAATAATTATGTAGCTATTAATATCCAACTGTTGGCGCAAATTTTCATCAATAGCATTGGACGTTGGCGGCACCTAGCTGTTATTTCCAACGGCTGGTTATATTTTGATACAGTACTAGTTCAAACATATTATTGTGATAAATATCACATTAACATTCTATTGAACTAATTCAACGTGGTAGATTTTAATAATTATTTAGCTTTTAACGAAAAAATTCGTCAACTGTTTTTTTTTTTTTACAAAATAAACTTTAAAACAATTGATTTGTTGATTGCGTTGAGAGTTGACGGCAATTAGTGTTTATTTCCAACGGCTAATTATTTTTTGATACAGTACTAGTTTGGACATATCAGGATATTATACGGAGCATACTAGAAATCATATTTATTCAACAATATGGAGAAAGAGAAGTTAAAAGCTGACGATCTGAAAATAAAAAGAACGGTACAAAGAAATACTTGCAGAAACTTGAGTTTGAATAAATTATGTCTTTCCAGTAATTGTATGATATCCTGGTTTGTGTCATATCCAGGATAAACAAACTTTGTTCACCGTCAAGCATCACATAATAAAGCTATTTGAAACCAATTAGTAAAATAAAAAATTAGTAACTTTGACAGCTGAAATTACAACTGTAACAAATCTATTTATTTACCAAAATTAAAAAAAAAAATTCAACTGTCAATTTTTTTTCAAAAGAGTAACAACTCGATAAAACTTATTTAATTTCGCAAAAGTGAATTTTTCATTTACAAATGCGTATTTTCGGTTTTGGTTAATTCAATACTGTATTTTTTCAAGACACTGTCAAAAAGTGAAACTTCGACGTAATATTTTAGAGTTGTTGCAGTTTTGAGTTTAGCCATTGATTCGTCCGTGATTTGTTGCCACCGCCGCTGCAAGGCAACAAGTCTTCATTCAGTGCAAAAGAAAAAATATGTAAATAATCTCATGTATTTTATTCGCAATTATCATTGCTCAGCTTTTTTACAAAACCGTCCGGAAAAAAGTCCATTCTTTCAAAAAACTCTATTTTATCACAAACATGTATAATATGGAACATCTCATTAAATGTTGATCTGAAAACAAGAACATGCAATTCATAACCTCACTTAACCAATGTAACCATAGAAATATTTACCTAACCAAACCTATCAATTCATTTCCAAATAATTTAGTGTTATAGTAGTCTGAATAAACAGCAAAAAATATTATTCTGAAGAGTAACTGAATGAATTTTTAGAAAATTAGATAACTTCTGTTTTAAAGTTTGTAGCTTCATATAATAACTAGTGACATAAGTAGCCCGTCCACCATTTTGAATAAATTTGAATATTGAAACTATGTATACATTGTCCATTTTATGCTCATTCGAAAAAGCTTATTTTACGATCTTCATCATTTAGCAATTTGGCCCGAAGATACTTAAAAATCAATTATGATATTATAGCATATTATTTTGCATAAACTGTTTCGCAAATCATACTCCTCCATCTACACTGCCATATGTCCAATTGTTAACTGAGATAAAGTACTTTGAAGTTTTGCTTCCAAACAATGTATTTGGAAACAGTGGAACCTTGGATTGCACAAGACGAGAAACAATACAAATTTTGGTAGAAAATCACCACCTGAATAATGCGTAGTTCACGGAGAAAGAAAAATACTGTCTTGTTTCAACTCCGGACCTATTAACAGAAGTTTTGAGGACAGGACAATGTACCAAGACATTGTCCTAGAGATAGAGGGGCAGGCTATACCGCAGGACAGTGTCTTACTCCCACCACCACGCACGGCCGCATTGTCCGCGTGTGAACGTGAACGGACAGAACAGTAGGAAATTAGCCATTCTTCCGTGCATATATTTTGCTCGCGAACTCGCTCATAACGCGAGTCGTCGAGTATCCATTTTCGCAGCGTTCCGCATTCAGACTACGGTTGAATTGTATTGTCCCACTGTCCTATCCTGCGCAACAAGAGCTGGGACAGGACAGTATTGTCCTCGTGTGAACTCTGCATTAGCTGTAGCGGTGCGAGTGATAAATATGTTCAACGACAATGCAATGTCGCACGATAAGAAAAAGATTTCAGTGAGCCAACAGTGTTAGCCAGAAATGATTTCGCTAGTGAATAATCAATAAATTTAATTACATAAAATCACATATACAAATATTTTGCATTATTCATTTTTAAATATAATTATTGTTTTTAATAATAATTATGAAATAAGTTTTGGAAAGAATGATCCTAATTTCTTTGATATACAAATGTTTTAGATTACGAACACGTTTCTGCAGCGAATTATGCTCGTAAACCGAGGTTCCACTGAATGTGTATGTACATATAAACATTAATTTTAATATGTGTTTGAAAGTATGAATGATATTGTTATCTAGTGTTTAAAGCTCTTATTAACAGAATTCAAGCAAAAAAAGTGTGTCTAAAATGACTTAATTATAGCGGCCATGCTGTTATGCTTGACGACTGCTCACAATTTGATAAATATATGAAACGGTGTTTGACGGGAACCGTTCAAATGTAAAAAAAAAAATGGCGATTATCGTTGAATTGTGACGATGTCAAATTTGATGAAAGTTTGAAACACTTCAACCTTAAGTTTGTTTACTGGTATTTTTGTGGGTGTTATTTCAAAGGTTTACTATCAAACGTAGTGCTTAACTCAAAACAGCCGATTTTTTACTTATGGCAGTGTAGTTGCGCGGTTGTGAAAAATCTCAAAATTATGCAACATTCTCGTGTTATATGTAACCTTTAAAAGTTGTTAACTCTAGTCAAACGTAAGATTTTTTCCCAAACTAGAAGTGTATCCATTTAGAAATTATTAGTATTCCTAATTATATAGCTCTGAAGTTGGATAGGTAGAAGAATTTTCTAATTAGATTGGAAGGAACGTGATATAAAATAAGTGACGTTTTTTTGTTAGCGATTATTTTTTAGGGAAACGCCAAAGATAGAAAAACGTAGAAAGAGAAGCGGGAACAGTTCTGCTTGTAGATGTTGTTTAATTTTATGTATCGAGAATGATTTTTTTAAAAGTTTATGTAGCGAGCCAACTCCATACTAGCGATCAAATTCTTGTATAATACATTACAAATTCTAAGATTCAGTCGAAGATCGAATGAGGAGGGCGATTCATTTAATTGACAATCCGTTAACAGACCGATTGCTATCTCTAATGCACAGACGCAGCATAGGTATTCTGTGTCTTTTCTACAGGTATTTCAATGATGCCTGCTCGAAGGAGCTAGCAGCATTCATCCTTCACTGCGCGCCGGTGCACATGCATGAAACTCAACACCTGTTCACAGTTGATGTCGGCTTTATGAGAACAGGTTGTTTCTCTGTCTCATTTTTCCTTCTTCATTTAATCCGGACCTCTCCAAGGCTCGCATTAACGAATCCTTTCCTACAGAACTTTCCTTGACCCACCTCGCAACATTGTCCAGCCGGGTGGCAATTTAGTTCCCCTGTTTGTATATCGTACAGAAAAGGTTGCATAAAAAAATAAATTATAATTTTACTCTACAACCTGAACATTTTAGCATTTCTCGGCTATCTCGAAGAACCGTCTGAATTAAGACATTAATTGTAAAGTATCCATTGAATGTAAATTGTAAATTAAAATATAGTAATCGAATGATGTTTTTTTAGGTTAGGGTAGCAGAGCAATTTTTTGCAATTTACAGCTTAGATCTTCGATTGAATTTTAAATTTGTAAAACTTTTTTGAGAAGTTGCGTGCTAGTGTGAAGGGCGGTTAACTGAAAGAGAATAGATATTTATACCTTGAATTAATCAAGTGAATAGTGATATAATTTTCAAATGAATCCAGCCATTGTAGTTTAAGTTTTAACCAAGTGATGTGATGTGTAATTGTGCAATATTTTGTTTGCCAACAATAATTATTCGTGAATTCGATTAAAGCAGGAGAAGTAAATGCTTGCTGGTACAAACATTTATATTTGAATTTCCATACTGAGCCCGAGTGGCTTGTACCCACTGAACAAAAAAATGATAGAAGTGTGATCTATACTGATGTCGCCAATTTACATAAGACCTTTCGACTACTAGGCCCCAGACAGGTCAATGAAATTTTTTATCGCTTAACGAAAAGTTTTGATTTTTGAAAATGTTTTTGTATTAGGTGTACAACTTTGCTTCAGCCGTTTTTTCCAAAATTCGAGGAAATTATTGTAAAAAACTGGTTATATTATTTATGATTCAAAGTATTGTCCATCGCTGGTCACCATTTTCTCATAGGTTGTGGACAGCGTACGAATCCCGTGTTGAAAAACTGGTCATCTTTGTAAGTGATTCACGAATCGATCCAATTTTTTACTTCTTCGTGAGACCGGACGTGCTGGTCAGCCAGGTCGTGTGCCATTGATCGAAACAAGTGATAGTCAGAGGGAGCAACATCTGGAGAATACGGCGGGTGGGGTAGGACTTCCCATTTTAACGTGTCCAAGTATGTTTTGACCACTCTTGCAACATACTGTAAAATCACTTTATCGTGTCTCTCGTTGTATTTTTCTTTCAATGCTCGGCTTAATTGCATTCGATAACGATTGCCTGTGATTGTTTCCTCTCTTCTTTTACTCCTTTTCCTCTCTCTTCCACCGCTATGCCGGTCTTCAAAGTCAAAATCACCGTTCTTGAAGCGTTGAAACTACTCACGATACGTTCTTTCACTAATAGCGACGTCACTATAAGTATTTGAGAGCATTCGATGAGCCTCAGCCGCAGATTTCTTCATATTGAAGCAGAAAATTTAAACCTCCCATAAATGACGAGAATTTGGCTCTTTAACTGACATTTTCAATCGAGAATAACTTTATGATACAGATACTAATAAATCGACTAATGTTTCTATGGGGTTATGTTGACAGTTGTCTAAGTTTATTGCATGATGTGTATGATCTATTTATTTCGACCACTACTTACCGCTAAAGCCATCTATAGGAAAACGGCAGAAGCAAAGTGGTACGCCTAATATTTCACCGGAAGTAAGGGAAAATTGACTTTACTCTGGGCACACAGATACGCCTACAACACACTTCGATTGGTTTATCTCTTCAGTGGTTTTGCCATTAAAAATATTGAATCATGGCTAATGTGAATCCTGAACGAGAGGAGGAATAATTTGTGTTCATCTTTATGTTGGTATTACGTTGCTGGATGCCACCTGTGTAAAGTCTGTAAAGGTTGTGACACTGGTACGGCACTCTAGTCCGTGACTTTCTCCATTTAGGTAGTCTATAATAAAAGGTGTGCGTATGTGCAGTAAAACCATCTTAAAAATGTGAATATCCTGAAAGAATGCAAGGCTAATGTAAGCGTAATGAATAGGATCAATAAAGGGACGCTTAGATGGTTTGGGCATGTAGATCAAATGAACGAAGAAAGGAGTGTGAAAAGAATATATGACGCGAAAGTGAATGGAAGATGTCGAGGACACCCGAGGAAGACAACGTGGCGCGATCAAGTGAATCAAATACTTGAGTCGGGCCATGTGAAGAGTCGGAATAACAGAAGAGTATTATGTATGAGACAATGTATAATAAATGGATAACTTTTATAGCGCCGTTTTTGTGGGAAAATCACCTTAAAGGCGCTTAAAAATGATGATGTATGAATGTAAATGAAGCAAGGAGTGTGTGGCAAGACAAAGATGTATAACGGAAATGGTTGCATAATAGAAAGTTGAGAGCACGTAAAATGAATCCACTAACGATGTTTGAACAAGATCGCCGGCCATTTTGCCAGTCGTATCCGGGCCTCTCACTGAAGAGATAAACCCGTAGAAGTGTGTTCCAGGCGTTTCCCTACTTCTGGTGAAATTCATCAAAAATTTTCAAACATCGAAATTCTTTCTTGAGCAGATGATCGATTTCATTCGCCTGTCTGGGCCCTAGGAGTTAAAAGGTCTTGTGTACATCAGCGACAACCATTTTCTTGACATTGGTATATATCCCACTTCTATGAAATTTCTGTCAGTGGCCTCTGCGCAGACAGTGACTATGTAATACGTGGACGTATTTTACGTCAGTTGTATCGCCAGCTACGTCGAAAAAAGAGTGTTTTAAATATGTTTATGTATTGTGATTTATATCTGTTTTATAATTTCACTGTGTCTACTGATTTCAAATTGTTTGTACGTATACCTACTAAATTTATTTTGGAAAGATATTTTGATAACAATTCAGCTTGTAAAGATTCGTGAACATGTATGGATTGTAAATAAATTAATACTATGATATGAAAAAATCCTCGCCATTTTCCATTTTCAAATAAGGTACAATTTATGAACATATTTTTTCTTTATTACGAAGAATTCCGTTTCATTTTTTAATAATAAATACATACTGTCTTATCGTGATGGATTTTCGGGTTATTATGCCGATGTCAGATGTCCTGCCCTGACGATGGACACTGCGAGGCTGTCTGAAACGTTGGCCAAAGGCATAATAACCTAAAAATCTATCACGGTAATACTTTTTATTTAAATCGAATACGATTTTCATAGTTCTGCTGGGCGTAGTAATATGTAGTGTTTTGCCTACAAAGGTACTGTTGACATTCTGAATGCGGGCTGACAATGCCTTCGGAAAGCGAAACAGCTGTCGCACATTGAGTATCGCCCCGGTGAAAGACCGCCATTCAAAATCGAAACGTTGCTTGAAATGGCTTTAGCCGTGTTTGGTGACCAGATCTGAATAACCGGATACTTTCCAACCTACCTCTTGCCCATCTCCTTCGCTCCCCCACTTTCTCCTGCCTCACAACATACCCCGATTGGGGATGCCATAGTCCCACTGGGTTCAAACGGTTGGGAGGAGTTGAAACACTTGTGCGATTTACACATTAAAAAAACAATAAAATAAAAAACCATACCCTTTAAAAAAAAAAATTATAGTGAATACCACATTTATCAATTGCAGAACGTTCCAAAATGGTAGATAATCTCAATATCCTCCTGGTGAAAGACGAACATTCAGAATCGAAACGTTGCTTGAAATGGCTTTAGCCGTATTTGGTGACCACATCTGAATAGCCAGGTACTTGCCAAGCTTCCTCTTGCCCATCTCCTTCGCTCCCCCACTTTCTCCTGCCTCACAACATACCCCAATTGCAGATGCCATAATCCCACTGGCTTCAGACAGTTGGGAGTATTGTGTGGTATTCACAATATTTTATTTTTTTGATAATTTCAAAGAAAAGACTTGGCGGCACTGTTTAGAGGTAGAACGGGGATTTTTTTTACGGTGCACGGGCGTATCACCCACAGATCTGTTGTGGCCTCTCCCTCTTTCTTACAAACGACGCGTGTAACGGAAAGAGACGTTATAATGGAGCTCTCAGCGGCAGGCAAACTACCTGTGTTAATGAAATTACTGTAGCGATGGGAAAAACTTCAAAGTTTTGTGAACATTTCACGAACTATAAGTTCTTTAAAATGAACCCTTCATGGTGAACGCTTCAATTGAAATAGCAGATCAATAGAGAAACTGGAGCCAGTTCCTAACCAAATTAAAATTTTCTTCAATTTCAAATGAAACCGGTTCCTCGTTTCTCGACACTACGAAGCATTCAGACAGTGTGAACTCCCGCAAAATGAAGTTGTTCTCTGTAGTCAAACTACAATTGAAGTGCAAAATGAAGTAGTTCTTGTAGTCGAACTACAATTGAAGTGTGAACTGTCACAAATTGAAGTGTAGTTCTTTGTTATCTTCGAAGTCAAACTACAATTGAAGTGTGAACTGTCGCAAATTGAAGTGTAGTTCTTTGTTATCTTCGAAGTCAAACTACAATTGAAGTGTAGTTCTTTGTTATCTTTGAAGTCGAACTACAATTGAAGTGTGAACTGCCGGAAAATGAAGTACTTTTTTGTAGTCGAACTACAATTGAAGTGTTTGCACACTGAGAAAGTGTGAACTGCCGCAAAATGAAGTAGTTCTTTGTAGTAGATCGGACAGAGCAGTTACAACGCTAGTTTACTGCATCCTTTCGATGCGCGAGAGAAAAAGAGCACCATTGTGATTAAAATGTATTGTTTGTTTTATTGATAAAATATTATATTATCTTCTTACAATATATGCTCTACAGCTTTGTCCCGTTAGATTCTACTTCCTCCACTACTTCCATTTTTTCTGTCTTCTCCTCGGCAACCTTGATCTTCTTCTCTGCCATTTCACACGCGTCCGCCGTCTCTTCTGCTTCTTCTGCCTCTCCTTCATCTTCCGCATCTGCGGCTCCTTCTACCTCCCCCTCTGCTGCCTTCTTGAACTTGTTCACATCTAAAACCGAAGAAATAATAAATTAGACAAAAAAAATTACATTAACTCCACACAGATGGAAAATAATTTCCCTCAAGGCCTATGTCATCTTTGTGGATGCCGTGTGGAAGGTCTTTTTAAGGAAAGGAAGGAGCGAACCTGGGTCTTGAAGAGGTCCGTGTTGTAGGAGGGATGAAACACAGACGGAAAATTATTCCACAGCCGAGCTCTTCGAGACGCAAGTTCTTCGGAGCATCTTCCATCGAAATACCGGTAGAACAACGACAATATTCCCACCCGATGTCTGTGCTCCAAAGAATTCAATTAGTTTGTTATGATAAGGGAATCTGTCAAACGGATCACTCGTTTCTGCAGTCAGTCAAGTGTTTTTGTTCAGGTATTTTGGGGCTCCAGACCAGAGGTGGCTGTCAAATTCCACAGTAGACGAACTTGCGATTTGAACAGTCAGCAGTTGTATACTATTGAAGCATTTGCGGGCCTGTAAAGTATGCCCAGCTTCTGGACAAAAATGCACATAAATACACAAAAAAAATAAATTATTGGTCGAGTATTAAATGTATTTAGAAAAATTTAAGAACTATCTGAAAAAGACAACAAAGAAAAGAGAAAATAATAACATGAAACGGCATATAATGACGAGACTAAACAAACAAACAAAAACACTACAACAAATTTTAAAAACCAGATGAGAAAATTCTGCGACTTACCAAACTTGGAGACGTCTTCTCCCAGCAGCCTCAGCATGTGCACCGTGTCCGGTCTGGCGGTGTACGCTCGCAGGGAGCGTGCCCCTCTCCAGCCCACCAGCTCCAGGCGTAGACCGTCCTTGTCATACAGAAGCACACAGCTGCCATTGGCTGGAGAACGAAACGACAAAACGCATTGAAACCAACAACATCTAATCTACTTACTTCGCAAAGTGGAAAGGCTGGCAAAAGCAAGAAGTCGGGAGGGAACTGGACATTTCTACGGACCTCCATAGTCGAGTGATGAGACGCTCGACTACGAATCCAGAGGTTGCGGGTTCAAACCCGGTGTGCACAAATAACTTTTATTTAATTAATATGTGTTGTAACACATTTAATGCTCGTAATAATATATAGTATATTTGCGGCACGTCCCAGAGTGGTAGATACTCTGAGTACCGCTCTGGTGAAAGACCACCGTTCAGAATCGAAACGTTGCTTGAAATGGCTTTAGCCGTGTTTGGTGACCAGATCTGAATAGCCAGGTACTTCCCAACCTTCTTGTTCCCCATCAATTTAAAAATAAATAAAAAATTTATGATTAATAGTCACTTACGCAAATCTTTGACTTGCTCCTGCGTGGGCGGTGTCAACAGCTCTATCTCTGGTGGGCAGTGTGGGTTGTCGTTGTGCAGCAGCAGGATGAGATCCTCGCCGGGCAGAGTCACCCGGCGCGGGGTCCCCAGGTAGGACATGATGCTGGGCAGACCCTCCTGCGACAGTCTGCGGAAATACAGCGACAGATGTGACATTGACCACCTGTTTGTAACTGAAATGCTCGACTTGCACACCCTGCTAGCTCGTAGAAAAAAGTTTTTGGGCAAACACTTTTTCAACATGTATAGGAGACAGATTTATTTTGATAATCAATAACCTGAGGTTTTCCCAGGGCTTGTGTCACCTTCGAGGATGCTGTGCGGGAGGTATTTTAAGGAGATAAAGACCCACTCAGGTTTTGAAGAGATCCGTGTATATCATTCCACTACTGAACCATTGAGCATAAGAATAGCTATCAGAGTAGTAGGTACTCCAAGTACCGCCCTGGTGAAAGACCACCATTCACAATGAAAGCGTTGCTTGAAATGGTTTTAGCCGTGTTTTGTGACCAGATCTGAATAGTCAGGTACTTCCCTACCTTCCTCTTCCTTATATCCTTCAGCCTCACAACATACCCCAATTGGGGATGGCATAGTCTCACTGGCTCTAGACGGTTGGGAGCAGTTGGAACACTTGTGCGGTATTCACTATAAAAAATATCCTGCTCTCACGTGGATCAAGCAGTTTGCTCCATTTTGGACATAGTCAACAGTTTATTTTTCAGATATCTGGATTAGACAAGGTTCACAAGGATCAGAATAAAGATGGGCATAAAAAATCAACACTAAAAAGGTAAGTAATATCAGCTTTTATCGATTAAACCGAACGACCACTAAGTTAAAATCTCTGTTTAGCCAATGCAGCTCAGTGTGATTTTCATGCTCATTCAACACATGACATTTGTTGGGAATGCAACTGAGAAGCTTTATATGCCTACTAGTTTTGAAACCGGAAGGATCATCTTCAAAATAAAATAATCTGATAGTATTAATACGCTAAGCCGTCTTCTGTACATGATTCGTTAGATCGCCGTGTGGGGCACTAATGTATGCAAAAACAATACTGGTGATTTTTGCTCATACGTAAAAAAGTTGGAAATTTTATTCCGATTACGCTACTTCACGATTAACTCACTATATCCCATTTGACATGTGTATTATGACTAAATTAGTATTAATAATTACCTGAAGGCGCAGGTCATATTCTTGTTATCGCAGCGGACAAAGGTCTTCACTCCCGTATTTATAATCTTCACCTTATCCTCATTCCTCTGCACCACATCCCGCACTATCGGAGACACCAGGTAGATATTCTTCTTCTTTCCGATGAGACATCTGGTCAGGAGGCACTTGGGGTCGAAGCCTTGAAGGTCGTAGAACTCCTTGATTGAAGGATACACATCTTCAGAGTCTCCGGAGAAGAATACGTAGGGGTCCTCTTTGTACCCCTGTATCCTTTTTCGCTTTCTCTGTGGCCCCCAGGGGGCTGACGACTGCTCCACTTTCGTTTCTTTGACGGTTTCGTCTCCGGCATTTTCTGTTTCTGAGGGTTCAGCGACAGTGACTGTTTCCAGTTTTTCCTTCTTCTCGAAAGGTAGGGGAGCGATTTTTTCCAAGATGGCCACAAAGAAACCTCCCGTGTCGTTGTGATGTGGGAGTATCCTTATGCTGATTCAAAACAGAATTAGAAATATAAATTTAAATTAAATACATAACCTATAAAGTAGAAAAACCATTTCTATGTAGCACTAAAAAAACTGCTAATGGTGAGCTCTGGGGGACATAAAATTTGCACAGCTTTCTGTCTGGATTTTCTGGGTTAATTTTGACTGTTTTCAGCTTACAACATCATTTCCATGAAAAGTTAGGAAGTCAAGAAATATTGTAAAACTAAGTGTAAAAAAATGAGACAAGACGCCATATTGCTTTGTTCCATACGTCTAAATAGGAAAAAAGTTTAAAATCTCTGACGAAACTAGTAGGAAAACTAGTTATCAATAAAAAAAAATAAGTTTAAATATGAGCCCCACCTTGGGTGCCAAACTTTACCATTTCTCTAGGTGATACATTTCCTTCTCTTCCGGGGTGGGTGGGAACATCTGTGGGCGGAGCATGGTGTGGTACTTCTCAGGAACCTCTTCGAACTTCTCAAAGAACTCCAGTTCCTTAGTGGCAAGCTTCCACTCTGAAGTTCCTGCAAAAGAAATACAACAAAACATTGACAAACTGTGCATTGTTAGCTGAAAAGATAAATACTTAAGTAAGACCATTCATATGTAGACAGTTTAAACCCCAAACGAGTCGGCAACCACCCACGATACCCAATGATCAAACGATACTGCCAAAGGAATCGAGTAAACTTGGGAAATAGCATGGGTTTATGGTCTCTGCTTACATGAGCGATGGAGACCTTCTCTGTATCAAGTCAGGCACTCTCATTCAGTACTGTCTGTCATGCCATTCTATTTACCTCTGGAGAAGTTGAGTCCGGGCAGCATATGTGCCACCTCCACCAGGCGCAGGGCCCCCTTGGCCTCCCTTAACAGTCGCAGGATGACCGCCCTCGCACTCCACGGGGTTCAGCGAGCAAGTCGAGTACGCCAGGCGCCCACCCACGCACAGCAGCTCCGCCCCGCGATGTCCTATGCGATACTGGACGCTGTAAATACAACACATCTTTACATTTGTCGGAGGAAAGCACCCAGAATGCGACAATGAGTCGAAACAAAAAAATTGGCCAGGAAATTGTACTCTATATGGGTTGAAACTCACTGACGGGTTTAAAGTCGTGTGGTTCAAAGTTGTACTGGGCATTGTAGATAATTCGACAAAACGCCACCGCCGTTAACGTTGGCAATATTGTCAACTGTTGAATATAACCATTGGAAATAACGCCGACGTTGACGCGACTTTATTGATTTTAATAATATTAATCCTCTGTTGGGAGAGTTGAAACAGTTGGTGCCGTTGGGGGTGTTATTTTTTAACGCAACAGTTATATCTTACTTGCCAAATAATACAGGTAAATTCACTTGACGCTAAGCGCTACTTATTGACCGTTTTGGATAGGGAAATCAACAAAGACGTCTAGTAGGGAGGTATACAACTAAGGAATCATTCCAAATTACACATAATATCATTCACGGAGTATACACTAAAGTTAAAACAATAGGTATATACTCAGTGAGTGTTGAGACTGCTTTACGTTGAATAATATTCGTATGCAGCTATTGATATCCAACTGCTGGCGCAAATTTTCGTCAATAGCTTTGGACGTTAACGGCATCTAGCTGTTATTTCCAACGGCTAGTTATATTTTGATACGGTACTAGTTCAAAGCGTCAGGATCGCATCCTGGCGTTGCAGGTTCAATCCTCTGCTAGCTCAATCCTCTATCATTGCACTAGCAACATTTTCCGCTTGTTATAGAGGTGTTAGCAGTTAAAATATTGTCAGATTATTCATAACCTGTGAATGTTTGCTTTCTTCAAAATAAATAAAATGAGGATATTCTTGAAGCTGTTGGAACTAAAAAGTGCCAATAGCTGTTGAAAATGTAAATTGGGTGAAGAAACATCCGTTAATCTATGGTGAAATATGTACTGTCTTGATGGGAAAGAGGCTTAGACATCTGGAGAGTTGAATCCTATGTTGTGGAATCAGAAGCCAAATGCCAAAATAGCAAATGTTAACCCTAGTGAACTTCATAAATGGTACTGGGTACTGTTTAAGAAATACAGTAAAACATGGGAGATGTCTATGGGCTATGGGCCTGTCTCGAATGCTTACGGGAGCTTTGCAAGCTGTCTCCGTATCAATAATAATAATACAATCGTTGAATAATATAAGTAGACTGTCAGTGTAATATAAAGATTTATTATTTACCCGTGCAGATTGTTTCCCTGTCCCGCAGACCACTTGAGCCAGATGTCTGCGTTCTTCCTGAGGGTTCCGTCTCCCGAGCACGGCACGTCGCACAGGATCCTGTCGAACTTCAGGAGTCGGCTGCCCGGGGTCTCCGTTGAGACCAGCTTCACCTTGCCGCCGGCGCTGCTCCCGTTCTTAACTTCTGCGGGCTCTGTGGAGAGCATAATAGATTGTTTAAAAAATACATAACTACACATAGCGCCCTTGAGGTGATTTTTCACAAAAACGGCGCTATACAAATCGTCCAAATATCATTATTATTATTAATGGAAGAACCCGGCAGGTCTTAACCCTCTATAGTCTCAGAGCTTTGATCTATAGGCGGCTAAACGTCACATCTCTCTCTCGACCGTTGTGTTATCACTAAGGCTACAAGATACTGAATTGACCTAAACACAGTCGGTATCATAATGGATGGATTGCAGTCTTAAAAACATAGATATCAGATGAGAATTCTGTGTTACAACCGGTATTTCAATGGAAGGTGCTCTGGAGAACTAGTACCACTGATTTGTTCAGCCCCAGTGCACAGTCGGTTGACATTTTCCACATAAGAATAGGTAATTTTTATGACACTTAAGGCAAAACCATTTCAAGCAATGTTTCGAAAATAATTAAAATTGTTTCAATATCATATGCGTTACAAAAGCTTGTCATTTAAAATTTATTTTACAGTTTTATAAAAAAATACTGTTTCTTCAGCACTCCCACAAAGGAAATGAATTATTTTTTACCGTCACTCTCGGCAGCTGTTCCTTTAGTTTGGTCAGATGCGGGCACGGTCCCGTTGCTGGCCGCCTCCTGGGGTACGAACTCGTCCCCGATGGTGAGGTGCGGGAAGAAGGCGGCGTCGTGGTTGGTGATGAAGATGCAGGGGGAGTTGAGGCGCTTGGCCTGGTGCACCAGCATGTAGCACCGGTTGTTGTCAACGTCGTTGGCCATCACGAAACCTGCAAAAAGGAATTCAGTGAAGTGTTGTATTGAAATTATAGATTTTCTACCTTAAATACAACTGTGACAATGGATTCAATTGAAAAATATTGACTGAAGTAGTCCAATCCAAATAGGACAAAGAGATGATGGTGAGAGACTAACCTGTGGGTGTTTTGCTGTCATCTCCGCCGTGCAGGAACTCTATCAGCTGGGCTGTCTTGGAGCCAGGGGAGGCACACATGTCCAGGACCTGAGCAGACACAAATAAACACATTAGACTGCGGTAACAGTAATATCCTACAGTGTTAGATCCGAAGCTGCGATAAAACACCGAATGTGTTTCCAGCTTCAGATGAATTTGGAAAATAGTGGACTGTAAACGATAAACTTTACTACTTGATAAAAGCGCCTAATTATAGCTTGTTGATGGAATAAAGGAAAAATTGGAAACCATTCACTGACCAATGTAGTTGAAGTCTTCTTACACAATTGTATTATTAACAAAACGAATACACTACACTTGTTTTAGTCTTCTTAATTCACAACACCAAATATATTTTATATTATTTGGAGATCAAAACAAACCGACGAACAAGCGAAAAACGAACAATCCAACACTTTTTCACATCAAAACTCTTCTGTTTGACTGTCAATTATGTATTTCGAACACGGTGTTGTTTCAACATTTCGTATTCATACGGAAATCGAATAGCGAAATGGTTGGGTAGGTAGGGAACTTGGGTGAAAAAACATCAAGGCAAGAACCTAAAAAATTATAACGTTGAAATCCAACAATCAGTAATTCCAATTTTTATCTGCGGTCGAGAGATCACAAAATTAAATTATGAAATGGAGCAATTTGGAACAGGAAGGCTAGCAGTTACATCAGAATTTCTTTCAAATCTCATTGGTAATTTTACAAAGATAAATAGTTAATACATACTCATATAAGAAATCTATACACTATTATGGGACCATACAGGCAGAGGTGAAGGTTATAACAATGGGGAAAGATCCTTTCAAGAAACAAAAGGATTTCCTTTTGATTCTCTTCTCATTGACATAAAATTAATCGATCAGAAGCTATTCTATTAACTAACAATATACCCTTCACCACCGGCAGGTTTGTCATACAGGTAGAAAGAAAAATATATTAAAACTGTTTTAATAGCATGCTCTCCAAAATGACAGATTTTTAGAGTTGGACCCTCTCATCAAAAGAGGATTGAAGCTTAAAAAAAGTGAGAAGTAGGTTAACTTTGGATAGGTTTTAGTCTGTGTATTGATGGTGCCTTTGAAGGTTTTCTACTGACCACCTTATCTAAAACTTGCGGTGAATTTGAATATCTTTGGTCTCCCGAGTGTGAAGGCCTGTATATACCTTGTGATGAGGTTGTACATCGAGCACGATGGGCGGTATCATGGAGACGGCTTCCTGGCGCGAGATGCTGCCGGAGCTGGTCTCCGCAGTGAGGAAGTTGTGCAGGCGGTAGTACGCCTCGCTGCGGCGGATGTCCTGGCGCGTTAGCTGCAGCTGCCATGCCAGACCTCCTGGGTACCTGATCAAATACGATATAATTTTAATATCAGCGGGACTATGGCATTGGGGTGCATTGTGAGGCTGAAGGCAGTGGGGAGGGGAAGGTTGGGAAGTACCTGGCTATTCAGATGTCATCACTAAACATGGCTAAAGCCATTCCAAACAATGTTTTGATTCTGAACGGTAGTCTTTCACCAGGGCAATACCGAGTGTATCTATCATTCTGGAATGAACTCGGTGGCATCACTATCCTTAGCTTTAGTTGTCTTTCATTGCTGTGCTTTTCAAAGATCAATTTTTTTATTGCGGCACAAAATTGTCAGAGTTCTCTCTCTCGATATTTGTGGACAATGCTAACTGCATCCGGTGCAGTCACAGTCCTTGTGCTGACATGGTGCACAAACGGGGCTTAAGGCCTCTGCATTGTGCGAATTTAGACAAGTTCAAACTACAGAGCCCAATTTTAAAGACTGTGTCCACAACACCACTTCCTCGGGGCCACGTGGATGGTAAACGACGCAACTCCGGATCCTATTGAACGGCTGAAGAATCTCAGTAGCCTTGTGTAGTCATCGTCAGTCTACAACCACACGAAAAAGAAGTAGAATTATCCATGTGTTTGATAATTTAATGAACACGCAGGACGAGAAAGAGTTTTGGAACTAAGCATCAGTGTCTGGATGGTGTGGAAGCCAACACCGCAGCCTAGGCATAAAGAACTAGAAGGAAACAGCAGGAGACCGACAGGAGTGAAGATGATTCTCGAGATGAAGGGTTGAAGCATGCATTTACTTGTATGTATGTATTAAAAGATTGTTAGCTTTAAGACATGAAAGAATCGTTTAAAATATTATAGTTATCCTAACCATGGAAGACACACGGGTTTCCGGGATTCCATCTCCACAGGTTCCTCGTCAGCCGCCTTGGCGTCCGCCCCGGCGTTAAGAATCTCATCAGCGGCCTTAATGTCCGCCCCGGCATTGAGGATCTCGGAGAACAGCTGTCCGCGCACAATGTCAAGAAGAACGCCCGCTTCGCCTTTGGAGCCCGTGATGCGGAAGGCGGTGGGGAGGTTGGCCTTCAGGTGCTTCATGAAGGAATCCCACTCTTCGGGCGGGCAGATATTTTGTGCCTAATAAAAAATAAAAATTAATTAACTCTGCAGAATCGCAATGGTATTTTAACTGAAGGTTATATATTATTAACTCTTCAGGCAACCTAGGTACTGCAGCACGATGTTCCTGGAGGGGTGAGTACTCTTTCAGAGGAAGAAATCTATTCTCAATGCCATGGTTGTATGGATGGAGTCCCTCTAAAGATAATAATAATCAAAATACCATAAAATATCCCGCATAAATTCAATTTAATGAAGTAAGTATTAATTATGTTAACACTTTGTTTATTTACTTGTGGCTGTTATTATTTATGGTAGATACTCTCAGTATCGCCCTCGTGAGAAACCAGCATTCAGAATTGAAATTCGTGGCATGAAAAATAATAAATTCATACAAGAAATCTTAAAGGTTTTAAGGTTATTAAAGACATTTTACCTTGTAGTATGCTTCGAAGGTGGCATTTTCTCTGACAATTTCAGCATAGTGCTTCCTGACATCGGGCTGTTTGGGCTGTGGGTTTAGTGCCTGAAATTAAGCGAGGCATCAAACAATTAACAAATAATAACAATGTCAACAACGATTCATTGCAAGTATTGGAGTAAACTCTTACCTGTTCCTTTTTGTCTCGTTTTCTTTGCGCGAACTTATTGTATTTACGTTTTCCTCCCATGTTTATTTAATACTGTAAAAGGAGTAGCCGGCGAAGTCGGACGGTTTTGAACTGACGTTAATATTCCTACCACGTTAGTTAGTTGTCAAAATTTGTATTTTGGAGGTTACAAATAGTGTTGTTCGATATTCCGATCCCGATTATTTTGTCGGTCACTGAAACCGTCGATATATTTTTTTTGTTATTAGAACAGGTTGATTTTGGAACCGGTTCCTCTGGTGGTTTATCGTTGGTATGTCGTAACGAAACGAACCCGGTACCTTTTTTTTTTTTTCACTAGAGTATTTATTCATATCTCTGATATCACTCATCCTTGGATTTTGGCAGTTTGATAATACCGTCTGAAAACTTTTTAACTTTATTTCAGTTATTTAATCAAGTTCTTAACAAATATTAAATAATCTGGTCTAATTTACAAAAGTCTGATGACTCCACTTATCTGAAAAAAAAATGTTTCAAAATTATGAATGTCCAACACTATTTTTAGTTAACGCATGCGCAGAAACCTGCGTGAACTATTTGCGCAGCGCGCAGCTAACTCGATCAACTCAGTTTTCAAAGCGTTTTTGCGTAGACGGTTGCATATTTTACCCGTCCGAATTAACTTTTCGGTTTAGAGTTAATCAAAGAATTATTGCAGTGCTTTAATATAATGGTGATTAGTATCCCAATTGCAACGACGGGAAAATTTCACAAGTCGAAATCGCGTGTTGAAATATGTTCGTTAAAGTCAATAAAGATTATTGCAGTGTTTTGGTGCAATCTCTATTAGTATCTAAATCACGTTTTATTTTTTCATTTTAAAATTTATTAAATAATTATTTATGTGCCTAATTAATATTTTCGTTTAATCATCATGAAAATCCGCATTATCAAAGTTCGGTCATTTATTTTCCTCTTACAAGTGTTTATTTAAATAGGAAAAAGTGTATTATGTTAACAGTGTTCCAAAACGTTTTTTTTTTTCAATGAAAGTGTCGTAATTTTTTGATAATAATAAGATACGCTTCTGCAAAACGTTTTTTTTTTTCAATGAAAGTGTCGTAATTTTTTGATAATAATAAGATACGCTTCTGCAATAAGGGTGCGACGAAGTGAATTAGTTTGGTTGGAATATCAGTGCTGCACGCTGGGAGATACGGTATCTTCGAAAGGTAGGTCTTTGTGCAGTCGAATGAAATCAACTTTACAAAATGGTGAGTGCTTTTTTTATTTGAAAAGTTTTAAGGATTCAAGGGTGCTGTGGTCTTTTTTAACTTATATCCACGAGCCTCACCATTGGGCAAAAATATAAAAGTATTTATTTATTAATTTACCTTTAAATGGTTTCTAGCATTTTCAAAATAATTTAAATAAGTTGTATATAAATTTGTAAAATTGTGTAAGTAGGTTTTGAAAATAAAAAAACCCACAGAACTAAATAACTTTCACCGTCTATTACCCTTATCTAGGTGTTTTTAACATTATTCCAAATTCAATTTTTTTTAAAGATGTATTGGTGTATAATATTGCATTATATCTACTTCGTTCGGATGGTAAATGGACATCTTTTTGTATACCTATTTTAGATCGCATTTATCATGTAAATAAGACTTTTTAATAATGATTAGAGATGTTCTTCTTTTATGGCGGACGAATCTGTAATAACTTTTTTTCATCGATAAAAAATCCACATAATATTGTTATATGCCTCGGCTAGATTTAAATATCAAGCTTGAAGTTTAACTGATGCCAGGTGGAGCTGTTTCTCTTGACTTTTTTTTACTGTAAATAGACTTCTGAAAAAAATGCGTGAGCAAACTTTGCAATAATGAAAATTGGCAGATGGACTTTCTCTTTCCTCCCGTCAATCAAAATCAGAATGGAAGGGGCTTTCATTCAACTGGATCACGATCAAGATGACACGGGGAGTTCAGGGGCAGGCTACATAGTCTATCTCTTTCTTTTTACCCAAACTGTGCTTGTTGTCACAATAACCAATTGGCCGAGCACACTCTGAGGCACTATGAGCTGTTGATGGATGCCAGTAGAGATGTTTAATATTCCTGTCCCGGTTATTTTTTTATCGATGAACCTTCCCGCTATCGAAAATCGGTTCCAAAAGTAACTGGATAAACAATCGGTTCTTCGTCGTCTCCGGTAGCTGGAACTGCAGTGACACCCCATTTCAGATATCAACCATCTCTAGTTACAACTAATTTCATTCCAAAATATGTACCAGCTGCATAAGTCTATATAATTGGTATCTACCTCGAAATTATATACCTTTCTCAACTAAAACCAACTAACTTACAATCACACCGTTTCATCCTCGCGGGTAGGCAGAGAGGATAGACCGCCACACAACTCTGTCATGGTGCATTTTTCCTTCTTTCCTTTATGTATCATTCAGAGTATCATGCGTACTCTTTTGTAATTGTGACTATTGAAATGGCCTGGCTCAAGTATTTGATTCACTTGATCATGTTGTGTCTTCTTCGGGCGTCCCAGACTTCTTCTAACATAATTTTACTTATTACATTTACATCAGCCTTGCATTCTTTCCAGATCTCCATATTTTTAACACAGCCTACATGGTTTTACCACACATGTGCCTCAGGGATCTTATTTGTAAAGCATTCAGTCTATTTTTTCATCCTTTTTCATCCTCACTGCCATACATCAGAGTTGATATCAGCATTCAAACGCCCTAAACACCAGGTACTATTTTTTGTAAAAGTATTACGAAATCCAAAATTCAATCGAAGATTTAAAATTAAGCTGTCTAGAGACTTATCCGATTTTCTTAAAACATGTCGAGAGTTATCGACAAATAGCCATGCGTAATGGGCGTAAACGACTAATGGGTTGCTTCAACTAGTACAGATGAAATAGGATGGTATGTAGCCTCTGTAGGCAGCTTTAGATCTGATAAAACATTTAGAAGAATTTAGTAGTTAGTGTGGAAGGTATCAGTAAATAAATATTTCATTTACAAAATGTATAATTTTTTTCTTAATTTTCTAAATTCAAGTTTTTTACTGTGGCAACTATTTTTTTCTGATGTTGGTAGAGAACTGTCAACTCGGCCATTTCCGTCAGCCAATTTTTCTGGGCTAACCTGTTCTGGTTCAGCGCTGATCAATTTTTGATAATTTGATTATCTCGACCAGAATTTTCTAAAAAACCAAAATGGTAAGCCATGAACATTCAGTCCACGTGATTTTATGTATATTTTATGCGCCGGGAACGCTATTAAAACTGTTCATAACACTTAAACAAACAACCACGTGTTCCCCGCCTGCGATCTGTCAGTGGCTTGTGTTTGCGCGTTCTGGAAATTAAAGTTTTGCCCAATTTCAATTAAATAGCACATTTTGTTGATACTTCAGTTCAATAAAGGAAAACTACGATAGGCATTATTAAACTTTGTGTGACGTATTTTGGTTATAAGGTTCTGACATAACCTATAAATCCCCTCCGATCTTTAATGTTTTATACGACACTGTACGCTTGAAATGGCTTTAATTCGGTGGAACCCACGGAAATTTCTTGTCGACGCCTTCTAGCCAAACCATAGTTTGATATAAAATGTTGATTAACTGATAACACCAAGGCATAAACATTCCCAGAAGTTTTGGTAAAGCTGACTTACTAACATTCCTCAGGAATGTGTTTTTATATCACTAAAACAACGGCTTAATTAAGCGACAATAAGTTTTTTTTCCCTAAAATATGATGTTCGCAAAACACAAATACTTACATGACTGTCACACAGAGTAGCACACTCAGTGTCAGTGGCAGTGTCTGAAAACCCCGTGTAGGTCTCGAACCAAGCTGAACTTGACAGTCTGCACCAAGCACCTCATCCGTGCATGGGCTGACATCTCTAAAATACCTTACTGTTTGAATGTGTGTATTTTCACTTGGCAAATGATTTGTTTCCATTCTGCGACCAGTTTTATGGTATCAGGTTCAAATTCTTGATTGAGTCTGAAGGCCAGGTTCATAATACTTACATACTTTATATAGTGTTTGTTGTGTTTCATAATAAAGCAAGACAATTAAAGGAAGAATCAAACAACTTTTATGGCTTTGTGTTAACGTTAAAGTCCTAAACAAGGGTGCCAGCTTATAGCTGAGAACTAGTTGTTATTTGTTAATTAGTGAAATGATTCCAGATTCGACTTCCAAACAAACTTCATCAGTAATTAGTGATACAATAATAGAATAATCGATACTGAGGAAACTTCTACATCTAAAACAAAATCAGAAATACAACAATCTTCTTTTAAGTCGTTTAGAGTCCAGCAGTCCTTATCACCAAAAGTAACAGTACAGTGTTTTTCTTTTGATTTTGTGTCTTGCATCGCTGGAGATTTCACATTTGATTGTTTGTCTGCAGCAAGCCTCAGCTGTCGTCCAAGGAAAGGGAGGAGACGTGGAGAAGCCCACCGCCGAGGCCTCCCTGATCCACAGGATCCGCATCACCCTCACCTCGAGGAACGTCAAGTCCCTGGAGAAGGTGTGCACCGGACTGGTGGCCAACGCCAAGAAGCAGAAGCTGAGGGTTAAGGTAATAACCTCCATATTAACTTGTGTTTAGATTCAAGAGACTAAAAAGTCTTTGTAGGTATTTTATTCTCCGGAATTTTTACTCGAATCTACCATCATGGATCCCCAAGCTGACGAATGTCTAATTTCATCGGTTAAGAGCGAAAAGTGGCCCAGGTGTTTTAAACTCCACATTTGATGATGGTTCCAGTGAACCCCGATTCTTGACCCGTTTCAGTTTTTGACCCAAGTCTTTATTAGCTTATAAGTATAACAAGATGACTGTTATGCTTGACAGCTGATCAAAACGTGGAACGGGCCGAGCATCTGCATTTAATGGAAACACCAACACCCGAATGCCGCTACACGCATACATGTATGCGCGAACAAACCGTGCCCATTCATTTATGCGTTCCGACAAATCCGTTGTGTACAACGTAAACACGTCATGAATTTATCCAATAAGTGAACCAAAAAAATAGTTAAATCCTTCTTCACTGTCATTTTCTGATGACTAGTGAAAACTTCTGATTTGTTTACCAAAAGCGGATTGAAACCGAAGATGATTTGAAATGCCGGTCGTCATTTGGATTTTGCGCCGCAGTACCATTGTCTCTAACGTGAAGTTGTCCCATATGATTTCAGTTTGTGCGTCAATGAGTACACTATTGGTTTGTGTAAGCAGCGCTGAGGCGTCGTCTGATTTCTTGTTATGTCTCACTGTTGACGATATTAGAGGCACATCCTGAGATCTATTGTATATTTATGTATTTTATCGAACTTAGGATGAAACAGAGCACACATCAATATAAGCCAATCTTAAATTTGTCGCGAAATAAGAGAGTGATAGCAGTTTAAAATGTGGAGCTAGGAACGTCAAAAAGAGTGCAGCGTAAATAATCTTGTAATTTCTAACGTATCACTCCGATTCTTCCACTAATCATATGATTTCGTTGCTCAGGGCCCCGTCCGCATGCCCACCAAGATCCTCCGCATCACCACCCGCAAGACTCCTTGCGGAGAAGGTTCCAAGACCTGGGATCGCTTCCAGATGCGCATCCATAAGCGCGTCATCGACCTGCACTCCCCCTCGGAGATCGTCAAGCAGATCACCACCATCAACCTGGAGCCCGGAGTAGAGGTCGAGGTCACCATCGCCGACGATTAGACCATCAATCTACAGCAATCATGACTTAAAAAAATGAAAATATAAACAATATTTTTATATCTGGCTTTTATTTTTTTCACTATGCTATATCATGTATGCTGTCCCAAGTTGAGAAAAGTAATGATCGCCCACAGATGAGATCGACTGACCCTCTGAAGAGAACTCCAGGCAAATTTCAGAGGCTGCAGATTGGTAAAAATCGCCAGTGTTCAAAGCTGGATGCCAAAAGGCTCATGAAGAAGGATATTATGTACCATGATTGACATTAGCGTAGAGAAAACTTCAATGTTTTGTGAAAGCTTCACGAATTGCTAGTTCTTTAAAATGGACCCTTTGCAGTGAACACTTCAAATGAAGTCGAACTCGCAAAAAGGAGATTTGAATTTATCCGGTTATTTATTCAGTTCTTTTTGGAACCGGTTCCTCGCTGAAAAAGCACATACTAATCGGTAGGGATTTGAAAACAAAGAACTGGAACTGGTACCTCGCCGAAAAAAGATACTTACTAGTCGGTAGAGATTTGAAGTCGGACTTCAATTGAAGTACTTCTTTACATGCTTTGAAATTCACCTTCGGAACTGAACTGCTGCAAATTGAAGTAGTTCTTTGTAATCTAACTTCCGTTGAAGTATTTGTTCAATGAAATGAATGAACGCTAAAATAAACTACCAACTTCAATTAAAGTATTTGTTCAATGAATGAAGTAGGAACTGTTACCAAAAGAAGTAGTTCTTTCAAAGCGGTCACAATGCTAATTGACATAATGATAGTCAACCTCCAAAAGGAGAGGACACTGCTTGAAGAATACTGCCTCGTTTAGAATATATTTTTTGAGGAGTCAGTCATGGCACATTAATTTGCGCACACCGGATTTGAACCTGCGAATTCGTTGTTTGTAGTCTGGTACTCTGCCTGTAGAATATGAAATGATTGTACCTACGCTGCAACTGGTTCCAAGCTAACAACGATGGAAGGAAGTTTTAAATTCACTATAATAGATATTTTTTATTTATTTTTATTATTTTAATATCTTGCCACATAGCAATCCCCTGATGGGTTATAAACGCTCACTCTTGGACAAGAGAAATTTACATTAAATGAGTAACTACAAATATACGCAATACACAGTAATCAAACTTATACATTTACATAAAAACAATACAGTATAAAACATTAAGCAGCCATCAGAAGTAAGAAGCTGCCGAGTGAAGTAAGATGTTATGACTATTTCCAAAATAAATGCATGTTTTCTCTCTGGGTGTGGAAAAAAAACCTTAGGAGAATCTTCAAAGATTTTCCCACTAGCTCTTAGCTAGTCACCGCCAGATGTCGGTAACATCAATGGGGGTAACTAGACATCCAAAAGTTAAGGAAGTTTATCGCTAGATGGCAGTGAACGGCGCTAAAGAGAATGGGCGTAGCATCGCATTCCTATGTTTACGAATGACGTAATAACTTAAGATGGCGTCAGTTTTGCCGCGCATGTCCGGAGAAAAGTCACTCCCAGTTCGCCGCCCTGCGTACTAAAGAACCGTCGATCCGTGCGCAATACAACAATAATTAATATACAGAAAAGCTCAGTTTTCATCGAACATTACAGTAACAGTCGCCCCGGTGCATAGTTTCCCAGATTGTGCGCGCGGAATAACTGAATAACCCGAACCGACTTTGTGTTTATAATAGTTGATGTGCCCAACCCTTCGATAGTTTGTGCCAAGTGTCAAGAAGGAGTGTTATTACAATCTAACTCTGAATTGGATGGATTTATTCTGACTCAAAGGTAAGAAACACTCCGATATCACACATTCAAGCTTGCATCAAACGCCGATTAGTTTTATTACTTCGATTTCACCGTAAACTTTGTGTACAGCTTGGGGCTAACGACAAACCTACTTTTGTGTCACTTGAAGCCGTGACACCGTTTTCTCAAAGCCGAAACGGTCAAATTCTGACAAATTCTCATCCTGCGTTGTCCCATTGTTTGTGTAGAATAAGTAATTCGTTTATTCCTACAGAAAACAATGTGTTTTTTTGTTAGTAAACTCCGTTAAAACGAATGTAATGTGCGCGAGATTGTTTCGAGATAACGGTTATTTTACGTGCTCTGCGCCTAGCTATAGAGGTGTGAATTATGAAATATTGATGCGTGGAGACGTGTTGTTGAGATTATTGAATTAGGTGGTTATTTCGGGAAGAAATTGACGGACATTGGATGATGTCATTAAGGCGTTGGTGGCCGCTGCGCTAGTTGCCGGCATGTTTGTGGCGTCCAATAAAAAAACTGTTTGACCTTATTCGCTCCGGCTGCAAACTAAACCTGAACCGACGTGCCATTTAAAAAACACTGGCGGCCTTCTTTCACCTATAGCCGAGACATGCCCCATTTTGTATACAACCCGAGGTTATACTCGTTATGAGACGAGATATTTATTTATATACTATTGTCCAAGTACAAAAAAATGCATAACACGAAATGTGAAAAAAAAGCAACAGAGAAAGAACAACACATACCTATGGTACATAGTATTTGAATGAAGCAATGACAAAAATATACATTTAAATGAACGTTCAAGTCAAAGCCTGAACAGGGTTTTGGTACAGTCGTAAATAATGACTAAAATCATTTAGACTGGTACCAAAAATTACATTAAAAAAACATTTAGATAAGAAGCTAGCAGTCCACAAAATAATAATAATAATAATAATATTTGGATAATTTGTATAGCGCCGTTTTTGTGAAAAATCACCTCAAGGGCGCTGTACAAATCTTAATTTCTACTTAATATTAATTCTTAGTTCATATAAATATACAGCAACATACTTACCTGGCAGGTCACTTCTGGCAGGACACAATCACCATATCATAATAACCTAAAATTTAATAACCACAAAGGAGTACTTATACCAACCCTGATGTATGGCAGTGAGGCGCGGAACTGGCAGAGGAAGGATGAAAGTAGACTGAATGCTGTAGAAATGAGATCCCTATGTCGTATAACCATGTATGACCGTGTTAAAAATGTGGATATCCGGAAATAATGCAAGGCTGATGCAAGCGTAATGAATAGGATCAAGAAAGGGACGCTTGTATGGTTTGGGCACGTAGAGCGAATGAACGAGGAAAGGAGTGTGAAAATATGACGCAAAAGTGAATGGAATAAGAAGTTGGGAACTAAGACATGGAACGATCGCGTGAATCAAAAACTTGTCAAGAGTCAGAATAACAGAAGAGCATGTATGAGACGATGTATGAATGTGATTGAAGCAAGGAGAGTGTACCAAGACAGAGTTGTATGGCGGTCCGTCCTCTCTGCCTACCCCTGCGGGGAAACGGCGTTATGCTTAGTTGGTTACTTAGTTAGACAAGATATTATTGTATTTTCTATACTACGCAAGGTTTTCGACGACCAAAACCAGCAGGGCTGCGTACTCCAATGTGGTAAACTGATAATGTTATAATAATGATTGTGTAAATAATTCGTCGTTTTTCTCGGAATAATAATCAGATTATGAATGAAAAACCTGCACGTTTACAAATAATTTATTTTAAAACATTGCCATATCACAATTCCTCGTATTTGTACTTTCATTGAGTGTTATAAATATTATTTTATATAAATGGATAGCTTGTATTGAAAGTGCAAGTGAAAAATGAAGGTGTTCTGAATGGTGGTCTTTCACCAGGGTGATACTGAGAGTATCCTCCACTCCGGAACGTGCCTCAAATATAATATACATTATTTTATATGAATTAAATGTGTTATGACACATTTAATTTGCGACGCCGGGTTTGTACCCGCGACCTCTGGATTCGTAATCGAGCGTCTTACAACTCGACCACGCAGGCCGTCAAAAGATATAGATATTATCCAGAAAGTCGGTAATTTGGAACCGTTCCCGAGCCCGACTGCAGATCGCCAACGAACAAACGACAACTCACGTCGACTAAATATGCTTAATTTAGTCGATGTGAATCAGGTTAGTTACTGCCTTGGGGGAAAAGCTTAGATACATTAAATAATGTAGATACGTTACGAGGAACAGATCTCAATACGAAAAATTAAAAAATACCTCCGATATACCATATTTTAAATTTGCTCTCATGCCCTAAAAATGAAAAAATAATAATAAAAAAAACAAATAAAACAAATAAATATATATATATATATATATATATATATATATATATATATATATATATATATATATATATATATATATATATATAATATATATGTAAGAATCAGCTACCATAAATTCTAAATTATTATTACATGGTGATTGTGTCCTGCCAGAAGTGACCTGCCAGGTAAGTATGTTGCTGTATATTTATATAAATTAAGAATTAATATTAAGTAGAAATTAAGATTTGTACAGCGCCCTTGAGGTGATTTTTCACTAAAACGGCGCTATACAAATTATCCAAATATTATTATTATTACAATCCCCAGAGTCCCAAGCATGAATTTAAAATTTACAAACAAGTATTTGCCAGTTAAAATTATGAAATGATGTCATCCGGACGCTATTTTTGCTAAATGAAGCTGCATAAAAAAATTATCACCTTTTTATCTGTAAGCGGCGACTTTTTTTAGCAGCATCCGTTGTATGCATAATATGTAAGACGATAATAATTAATTTAAAAAAACTTACATTAGCTATCAATTCGGCAAACATGTCTGTGCGTGTATACCGCGAGTTCAAAACACCGCAGATATTTAGATTCTGATTATTTTTTTTATTTTGTTTTGTGATTATTGCACAAAAGTCCCAACTGGCCGAGCCAGTAGGACTGTGGCATCCCCAGTGTTTGTATGTTGTAGGACTGACGAGAGAGTGAGGGGAGGAGATAGGAAAGATCGGGGTTAAGAAGTAGGTACATGGCTATTATGAATGGTGATCTCACCAAGGCGATACTAAGAGTATGTATCATTTACTTGCAAAGGAGATAAGCGCTATAGATGAATGCAATGTCTAGACGCCGTCCCTTTTTTATTATTTAAATTTATTTTTATTATTTTTATTTTATTATTTTTATTACTATATATTTTTTAAGTAAGACAAAAATTCCCGGGTTACGAATAACCTGACAATATTTGAAAAACTCCTACCGCCATCATAAAAAGCGGAAGATGTTGCTTGTGCAATGATGGAGGACTTAGCCAGCAGAGGAATTGAACGCACGACGCCCGGATGGGAATCCGACGCGTTCTCCACTCAGCTACCGACCGGTCGGTTTTTCCCGTTCTATCCCGTTACACTACAATTAAGTAGTTTCGCAACAGGATTGAGGTGATATTTCACAAAAACGACGCTATATAAATTAGCCAAGAATTATTATAAGCATTTACATAATGCATATGTGAGTCATTTTTTATCATTAACCTTTCCGTACCTGAAAGTAAAAATCGAACATACGATCCCTAGAGGGGTGACGTAGTTACCCCATTAAATTTGACCTTGCTTGTTGAAGCGTTTTCATGACATAATCTTAGATAATTTATTTTTGGTAATACTTGGAGAGAAGTATTATTCGTAATATTTCAGTAATCTTTATCTTAGAAATCGCACAAAACTCTCGTTCGGGGTGACATTAGAACCCCTCTTCGGAACGGGAGTGATAATGCATGTTTCAGCCACTTTATGCTTAAAACATGAACTTAACACGTGATGTTTAAAACTTAGCGGTAAGTGGGTGTGCACCCCCCCCCATTAAATAAAAATACTCCTTAGATTTCAGTTGTATAATTTTTTTTTTTTTTTTACATATTCCTATGTTATATGTTTGGTATTGTAAATGCGTATTTTGGTCAGTATCCCATTTTATATATTTGGTGATTTGTGTTAAGTCTTCGTTTTCGAAATTGAAATAAAAATAAGTTACAGATTAGTGTTAAGATAAATTATAGTTATTTACAAGATTTAAAAAAAGGATTTACAATACTTTCTAATGCACAAGCACTGTGGCATTTTTAGTGCATATTTTAAATATTTTCCTATTTTAGCACAGTTAGTGCGCATGGTGCCCATTTTATAAATGTTGACATTGTTAGTGCATATTAGGACATTTTCCTATTTTATGTATTTCAGCACAGATAGTGCGCATGGTGCCCATTTTATAAATGTTGACATTGTTAGTGCATATTAGGACATTTTCCTATTTTATGTATTTTAGCAAAGTTAGTGCGCATGGTGCCCATTTTATAAATGTTGACATTGTTAGTGCATATTAGGACATTTTCCTATTTTATGTATTTTAGCACAGTTAGTGCGCATGGTGCCCATTTTATAAATGTTGACATTGTTAGTGCATATTAGGACATTTTCCTATTTTATGTATTTGTTAGTGCACATGGTGCCCATTTTATAAATGTTGACATTGTTAGTGCATATTAGGACATTTTCCTATTTTATGTATTTTAGCACAGTGCCATTTTATAAATGTCGTTGACATTGTTAGTGCATATTAGGACATTTTTCCTATTTTATGTATTTTAGCACAGTTAGTGCACATGGTGCCCATTTTATAAATGTTGACATTGTTAGTGCATATTAGGACATTTTCCTATTTTATGTATTTTAGCACAGTTAGTGCACATGGTGCCCATTTTATAAATGTTGACATTGTTAGTGCATATTAGGACATTTTCCTATTTTATGTATTTTAGCACAGTTAGTGCGCATGGTGCCCATTTTATAAATGTTGACATTGTTAGTGCATATTAGGACATTTTCCTATTTTATGTATTTTAGCACAGTTAGTGCACATGGTGCCCATTTTATAAATGTTGACATTGTTAGTGCATATTAGGACATTTTCCTATTTTATGTATTTTAGCACAGTTAGTGCGCATGGTGCCCATTTTATAAATGTTGACATTGTTAGTGCATATTATGACATTTTCCTATTTTGTGTATTTTAGCACAGTTAGTGCGCATAGAGCCTATTTTATAAATGTTGGCATAATAGTGCATATTTGGGAAATTTTCCTAGTTGGTGTATTTTAGCACTGTTAGTGCACATAGTGCCCATTTTATAAATGTTGGCATTGTAAGTGCATATTTGGGAAATTTTCGTATTTGATGTATTTTACCACCGTTAGTGCACATGGTGCCTATTTTATAAATGTTGGCATCGTAAGTGCATATTTAGAATTTTTCCTATTTGATGTATTTTACCACCGTTAATGCACATAGTGCCCCTTTTATAAATGTTGGCATCTTAAGCGCACTTTTAAGACATTTTTCTATTTTAGCGCTGTTAGTGCACATATTGCCTATTTTATAAATGTTGGCATCGTAAGTGCATATTTAGGCTATTCTTCTATTTGATGTATTTTACCACTGTTAGTGCACATAGTGCCTATTTTATAAATGTTGGCATTGTAAGTGCATATTTGGGAAATTTTCGTATTTGATGTATTTTACCACCGTTAGTGCACATGGTGCCTATTTTATAAATGTTGGCATCGTAAGTGCATATTTAGGAATTTTTCCTATTTGATGTATTTTACCACCGTTAATGCACATAGTGCCCCTTTTATAAATGTTGGCATCTTAAGCGCACTTTTAAGACATTTTTCTATTTTAGCGCTGTTAGTGCACATTGCCTATTTTATAAATGTTGGCATCGTAAGTGCATATTTAGGCTATTCTTCTATTTGATGTATTTTACCACTGTTAGTGCACATAGTGCCTATTTTATAAATGTTGGCATCTTAAGTGCATATATAGGACATTTTCCTATTTTAGCACTGTTGGTGCACATAGTGCCTATCTTATAAATGTTGGCATCGTGAGTGCATTAGTGCAACATTTTCCCATTTCATGTAAGTTACCACTGTTAGTGCAAATAGTGCCTGTTTTATAAATGTTGGCATTATTTATTAGTGCATATAATCCGGGTCCCACTTCTGCCTAATAACAATAGCGAATGACCCACCCAATGGTGTTAGGAGCGTATGACCCGCAGTGACGGTGCGGCAACGTGATGTCATTCAATTATTTATGACTCTGTATCCGTCATACGTTCCTGACACCTTCATCCCGATACTACCTGTAATGTGAACACTGCTAGAAGTGTGCCGTGGGGGTGTCCGTATGCCAGAAGTAACCTTATTTTTTTCTTTCCTTCTACTGGATGAAATTGATCAAGAATGTTAAAATATCTTCATATTTTCTCGAGCAGATAATCAATTTCATCAAGGTCTCAAGTAAATCGTCGACATTAAAACATACTTGGAACATAAAACATACATGACTGATTTATGATTTTGACGGCCTCCATGGCCGAGTGGTAAGACCCTCAACTACGAATCCGGAGGTCGCGGGTTTAAACCCGGCGTTCGCAAATACATTACATTTAATTGGTATGTGTCATAACACATTTAATTAATACAAAATAATACACGGTATATTTGCGACACGTTCCAGAGTGGTAGATACTCTAATTATCGCCCTGGTGAAAAACCACCATTCAGAATGAAAACGTTGCTTGAAATGGCTTTAGTAACCATATCTGAATAGCCAGGTACTTCCCAACCTTCCTCTTCCCCATCTCCTTCCCCTCCTCACTACCTTCAGCCTCACAACATACCCCGATTGGGGATGCCATAGTCCCACTAGCTCTAGAGGGTTGGGAGCAGTTTGGACTCTTGTGCAGTATTATTTATTCACTATAAAAATAAATGTTGTGGTATCAAACTCCAAACCGTTTCTTCTTACGGTGCTTTCCTATCGGAGGCTAGCTATCATCAAAATAATCTTCACCCTGCCGGCTGCGATCCGGAACAACTACCAATCTGCACTCCAGTACAAGTCGCGCAGGTTTCGAAGCTTTAAAGTGCGGCTTCTTCCTCTAGTACGTCTTCCGAAATCAAAAATAATATTATTTATTAAAATTATCTCTCCACTCTATCTACATAATATCACATTTTTTTCTTTATCACGTTCCTACATCACCCTCCTGAAATTTGACATTTACGTGAACCAAACTGTACCTTCACTCTCCTCCCCCCCCCCTCCTGCCTCCACTGAATGAATAATCCCTAGAAGTGTGATGTATACCAATTTGAAAGAAAATAATGTCGCCAGTTTACATAAGACTTTTAGACACCTAAGCCCCAGACAGAAAAACTAAATCGATTATCTTTTCAAGAAAACATTTAGATATTTGAAAATGTTTTATCAATTTTACTGGAAGTAAAGAAGAATTTATTTGTTTATTTAACAAGATCTCATAAAAACAGTTGTTCACCAAATACATTAAGAGATGAATGATATAAAAATATTTTAGATACATGCTTAGTGTAAAAAAAAGAAATTGAACATTTATGTACATCTCACATATAGACAAGGTATTATATATCCAAAGGAGTTATATAAGTACAAACTGAAGTAGTGTGACGCACTATATATGATATAATAACGCAAATAAGGTTAGCAATGAAAAAAAATAAATAATAATAATGTTTAATTATATACGCCCAGTGTTTATATAATTATAATAACTCAAAAACATAATTAAGTTGATAGAAATATTATAATGCAAATTAACAGTAATATTTTTGAAAGAGGTATGCTATTATAGCCTTCTTGTAACTAGATTCAGTGCAGTTGAATATATCTACTATTTCAGCGAAAGAATTACCCACTGTATGCAACCTAGATTGATAAATACTCGCTTGTACCTACAAGCGAGTATTTAAATGACTCAGTCCTGATAGTTCATTCTTATACACATGTTATGAGATAATCGTTGAATTGGCAAGTGTACAAAGGTGTGTAAAATAAAATATATATTTTATTTAAGATTGTGTAGATCGTTATGTACGTATATCGAGAGATAATGACAGAACTCTATATATGTGCATCTAAATATATCTAAGGTAGATGCAGCTATTTACATTATATTGAGTTTATAACGAGGCCAACAGAATTTCGGTCCAAACTGAAAACTTACCTTTTCACACTCTCATATCCATAAATTCATTAAAAGAATCCCAACATAATTTGTCTCTCGACGAATCACCTTTAGATATGCAAATTTTAAACAAATCCTGTACTGTACGACAAATTCAGAAAATCCATTCTTTTAATTTCGCTCCCATGCCCTAAATCGGAAAAAAAAAATCATAATATTAATTTTTAGTTAATAATTGTGTCTATCTGATGGGACCTGCCAGGTAAGTATGTCCCTGTATATTTTCTTATTTAAACTAGGAATTAATATGTAATGATAGAAAATAAGATCTGTACAGCGCCCTTGAGGTGATTTTTCACAAAAACAGCGCTATACAAATCGTCCAAATATTATTATATTTATATTTTTAATTGAGCTTACTTCGGGCACACGGACGCGCCCACAACACGCTTCTACCTGTTTATCTCTCCAGTGACCTCCCCTCCTAAGTCTAAATGCCACCGTATAACTTTTAGCCTTGTTTATATAATAGTGAAATTACGCCAGTGTTGGGCAGGGGCTACTCGTTAAAATATCTAATATAACAGGGAGCTAGTACTGAGTAAGTACTTAGTACCTACTTACCTCACTAATGATGGCAACACCCATCGTTACTCAGGTGTTCGGTAGGGTGGGCCGCCTTTTTTTTTTCGAATTTAGACACGTCAGAGGCTTGAAGGACATGGAGAGGTATCTTTGCGAAACAGCGTTGTCAGGATTGTTCAATTTATACCGACTCGATAAAAAGAGACAAAGATATATTAAAGGTTGTTGGATAGCCTATTAGTTACCGCCCACATGAAATTCGGACATTTTTAATAAACATATTTGAACACATTCAACAATACAATATCAATACACCATTAAAATTATTTATAATAAGTCAAAATATCACACAAACACTAATAACAGAAAGTGTGCCTAAATAAAGATGGAAGGTTTTTGTTGATTTTATGTCTTTATATCATTAAAAATGTGAAAATTCTAATGTTCGGTCAAAAATATTTAAAACTGTTGAAAATACCTCTGAAAAGTGATGTATTATAATCTTTGTTTGGTCTTATTTGAACATTCACGCATAGCACATAATTATCACCATCATGTTTGATTTATTTGTAAAACCGCTGCAAGTTTTTTTTAATCAACACAGATATAGGAAATAACCTCAAAATCCGTTGACGTAAGTTATGCGACTCGATGATGTGAAGTTGATTGGGGATGCCATAGTCCCACTGGCTCTAGACGGTTGGGAGCAGTCGGGACTCTTGTGCAGTATTCACTATTAAAAAAAGAAACGCTCTTCATTAAAACTACCAGAAATCAATAATAATAATCTTAAATTTGATTAAATTAAATTATGAAAAATCGTTTGCAACTTTTGAGACTCGTGAGAGAACGTTATCTAAAAAAAACATCCTATATAACTGACGGCCCAGCCTAACGGACACCCTATCATTACTCAGGTGTACACCATACACACAATCATATTATGTACACAATATGTGTTGTATTCGTACAAACGGTGTGTACATAATGAACTTGGTACTAATACACAGATATATATTGTTATACTGACGGAACAATGTCTGGCCATATATGATTGGGCAATAGACTTAAATTATTATATTTACTATGTGTGCATCACTGTTGCCAAATCATGGTATACAAATTTAATATTTTGCCTTATAAAGTGCATCTATCATTAGACTGCCTTTTCGTATTTTCGTGTTATAAACAAAAATTACTCACGGACACGCAGAACGGATGAACGGAGATAGGAGTGCGAAGTGAATGGTGCAGTAAGTCAGGGACGCCCGACGAAGACGTGGCATGACCGAATTAAAGTAGTTGCTTTAAAATTTTGCAATGCCTGAATGGTACTGTTCCAATGCTGAGCAAAAGTCGACTGTTTTTTTTTTTTATGTGAACACTGCACTAGAGTCACAACTGAATGAAGCCGGTAGGACTATGGCATCCCCAATTTGGGTAAAAGAGAAAGTTTGGAAATTACGTAGCTATTAAGATAAGAAAATTATTAATAATGACCGTGTTAAAAAAATGTGAATATCCGGAATGAATGCAAAGCTGATGTAAGCGTGATGATTAGGATTAAGAAAGGGATGCTTATATGGTGTGGGTATTAAGAGCGGATGAACGAAGAAAGGAGCGTTGGGAGAATATACGACGTAAATGGTAAAATAAGTCGGGGACGCCCGAGAAAAACTTGAAAATATCGAGTTATTCAAATATTTGAGTCGGGCCATGTCAATAGTCAGAATAACAGAATAGAATGAAATAGACGATGCATGAATGTGAATGAAGCAATGAGTGGGTGCCAAGACAGAGTTGTGCGGCAATTCATCCCCTCTGCGGCTGCCCGTAGCTGGTGAGAATGACATTCTCAATTTGGAGAATATTCTAGTAAGTCCAAAAAAAAGTGGAGAGGGAAGAGAAAGGTAGATAAATACCTGGCTATTCAGATCTAGTCACTAAACCCAGCTAAAGCCGGTTCAAGCAATGTCTCGGTTCACCGGAACGGGTTGCAAAGCTACGGTTTTTTTTAATTTCATTTCTAATTGTAAAAAACCCTTTTTTTTATTTTCCCTTTTTGATTTATGTGACCTCTGGTACCAGATCTGATGATCATATAGATTCCAAGTACCTACAGACTTTATTATAATGTTGTATTGATGGTTTTAAAAAAACTGTGCATCGTCGCTGGAAAGGCAAATGGGCTTAAGCGACACTTTGGTCAAAAATGAGTTAAATATGCAGTTTTGATCAATTATTTTTTCTACATCGAATGTTCTGATTCTCGTTTGATTCTGAAGGCTTTTGTGGCCCTTCGGCCATCTAAAATATAGACAATCCGTACAGTTGTGATGGAGATGTTTTTTTAGCTGACCCCGCCTACTATCGAAATGCGTTTCTGCGCATCAACCGTCAGGCGCATTCTTTCGTTTGTCACATTCCACCTATATCGTATTACAACTTTATACTATACGACACACGTGAAAGAGGTAAGTAGTTGAGAAACTAAGTTGAGTTATTCGTCGCTGGAAAGACAAAGGGCTTAAGCGACACTTTGATCAAAAATTACTTAAATATGCAGTTTACACCAATTCTTTTTTCTGCATCGTATGCTCTGACTGTCGTTTGATTCTGAAGGCTTTTGTGGCCCTTCAGCCTTATAAAATATATTTATCATTTGGGAGAAGGCTTAACTCAGGCGACACAAGTTTGGGACTTTTTTTAAAGATTTTTGTCGCTTCAGGTAACTCAGGGAGAGCATTTAGTTACCTGAGTTAATTTTTTTGTTCAAAATCCTACCAGGTACAGAAGACTTGTGAATTTTATTGTAAAAAAATACTTTAAAGTGCTCTGGCGTAAACTTTCCAAAATGGCGCAATCAATATAACCAATGGTCCATAAATTCATAATATTTATTTATAAATTAACGGATTTAAGTCCAATTACAAAAATACATATAAAACACGAAATGGAAAAAAGAGCAACAGAGAAGGAATAGCATATACATAATAATAAATGAAGCGATGACAAAAATAAGGCAAAATAAACATAAGAGAGAACAAAAAGAGCAACAGAGAAGGAATAGCATATACATAATAATAAATGAAGCGATGACAAAAATAAGGCAAAATAAACATAAGAGAGAACATTCAAGCCATGATTTAGTCAAAATTTTGGTAGAGTCGTAAAGAATGACGAAAATCATTTAGACTGCTACCAAAAATTTCCAAGACCATGGCTTGAGTTAACAAGTCTTGACATTCTGGACATTGGAGAACTATACTTATAATTAGTATTGTGATGATTGAGGAGCAGATTAGAATGTGAAGATTGAGGATCATATTATTGAAATTTCGTCACACCCGTTCTTAAGTCAACAGATTTCACCAGAATGGTAATGATACTAATGATTCATCATCGGTTGAATCATTACAAGTGCGGGTTTTCTGTCACCTCTCACCTGCGGTCGTTTAGCCAAGTGTTCTCAGGTACTAATAAAGCGCTGACTACCGGTGATATGTGACACCTCCTCGCTTGTCTGTGCTCCTGCCACATTTTCAGAAATAACCACGTTTAAATTACCAAAATGTAATTGAATGTCAATCACATGGAGGTTTTGATTTTTTTAAAATATTTAACCTTGTTTTTATCATGTACTCCTGGTGTGATATTTATGCTGTTTTCAGAAATTGATAAGTTTTAAGTACCCACATGTACTTTATTTATTTTTAAAGAGAATAATAATATTTGGATGATTTGTATAGCGCCGTTTTTGTGAAAAATCACCTCAAGGGCGCTGTACATATTTTATTTTCTATTATTACATATTAATTCCTATTTATCGAAGGAAGCAATCACTTTGTAGCTTGACATTATAATTTAAATAAAAAATATTTTAGTTTTAAGCCACTTTATTTATACACATATAACAATTCGACCGGTTTCGGTTAAACTTAACCTTCTTCAGGAACGTATATATATATAAACTAATAACTAACTCTTAGTTTATATATATACGTTCCTGAAGAAGGTTAAGTTTAACCGAAACCGGTCGAATTGTTATATGTGTATAAATAAAGTGGCTTAAAACAAAAATATTTTTTATTTAAATTATTAATTCCTAGTTTGAATAAGAAAATATACAGCAACCTGGCAGGTCCCATCAGATAGACACACTTAATAACTTAAAATTATAATTACGATTATTATTTTATTTATTTTTTCCGATTTAGGGCATGGAAGCGAAATTAAAACATGGACTTTCTGAACTTGTCGTACAGTACAGGATTTGGTTAAAATTTGTATATCTAAAGGTGATTCGTCGAGAGACAGATTACAGAATATCGCACTAGAGTCCCAACTGCTCCCGACCGTCTGGAGCCAGCGAGACTATGGCATCCCCAATTGGGGTATGTTGTGAGGCTGAAAATAGCAAGGAGGGGGATGAGATGGGAAAGAGGAAGGTTGGGAAGTATCTGGCTATTTAGATCTGGTCACCAAACACGGTTAAAGCAATTTAAACACACTTTTTGATTCTGAATAGTGGTCTTTCACCAGGGCGATACAGAGTATCATATATTATTTTATATTAATAAAATGTGTTTATTTGCGCACGCCGGGTTCGAACCCGCGACCTCTGGATCCGTAGTCGAGCGTCTTACCACTCGACCACTGAGGCCATCGAGTCATTATTACTCAGTTGTTTTTTAATCTTTGGTGAAGCTAACGGACAATTTCACTAATCAAACTAAAATCCCCGAGCGTCGAACTCTTTTTAAGTCGATCGCACCTGAATATTATACCCTATCCTATTGGAAGTTGGCTATCACCTGGACGATTTGCGCCCTTCAAGCTGGAGTCCAAAACAATTCGCTCTTCAACGCAAAACAGGCGTATCGCATATTTAGCAACTTTCCAGAAGAGCCAATAAAATGTTTTTTTTTTCGGATTCTTGTACATTTTACAATATCAACTAGATATTTAGATCTGTAAGGTTTTTTTTTACAAAAACGGCGCTATACAAATCATCCAAATAGTATTATTACATATTTCCCTAATGAGGTAGTCACCTCGTTTTGTCTTTTGACCCTATTAGTGAAATATGTATAAGAATGTAGCAAAAAAAAAAACAAAGTTTTTTTGCTCTCCTGAAAAGTAGCTAAATAAAACAACTGTTTGCATTAAGGGCGAAGAATTGACAAAAAATGTCAATTGCGATATGGAATAAAGTAATCTATCGTTGAATTAGTTTAACTTGACTCAGTGTTCGCTTAATTAGGATTTGTGAAAGCTATCGTCAGTAGGAGTTTTGAACATAACCTAACAAAAGCACGCCCAACGTGACATAACCTAAAAATTATTAAAATAACAGTTCGACATTCCCCTTTCCAATATTGTCAAACTGAACGAACCTTGGTCTCTTTGCTGGCGGTGTTTTTTGAAGTCGAGAATGGTTACGAGCTGAAATGGACGACTTCCTTTTTGGGTAGGAATTCTGCATTCCTTTACCAACAAACCAAACTAGTAGTGTATGAACATACAACTATCTGTTGAAAACAAACGTTAAATGCCGTCAACTCTCAACGCAGTTAACGAATGTTGGCTTCAACAGCTACATAACATTATCAGTTGACAAAAATTTCCAAATCGAATTATTAGCTCAATGCGAGATATGTATTATTGTAAAAGATGTGCAATGGGGAGACTGTAAAGCGTTCCTATCGCATTCCTGTTAACTATCACCATATCGGCGCTGGAAAGGCAAAAGGGCTTAAGCGACATTTTGGCCAGAATGAGTTAAATATGCAGTTTTGATCTCTTCTTTTTTCTGCATCGAATGCTATGACTCGTTTGATTCTGAAGACTTTTGTGGCCCTTCAGCCATCTCGTTTGTTTGGGACTTTTTTTAGTTCGCTTCAGGTAACTCAGTGGTAGCATTGAGTTACCTGAGTTAACTTCTTTTTCAAAAATCCAACCAGGTACTGAAGACTTATGTATTTTATTGTAAAACAAACAAAATTTTAAAGTGCTCTGGTGTAAACTTCCCAAAATGACACTTCAGCCCTTTTTCATTTCCGGCGACGATATGTTTAATAAACTGAAGATATATAGATGAGAAACACGCTAGAAGTGTGTTGTGGGCGTGTCTGTGTTCTAGAAGTAAGTTCATTTTTTCCCTACTTTTGGTGAAATTGATAATATTTTCAAATATCGGCATTCTCTCATGAAAATGTGTTAGGGGTGTAAGCGTCCTAGGAGAGGTGATGAGAAAGGTTGTGAAGTGCCTGGCTATTCAGATCTAGTAACCAAACACGGCTAAATATATTTAAAGCATCATTTAGATTCGAATGATGCTATCACCAGGGCGATACTTATATTTACGCACTTAGATCATATATTATTTTAATTAACATGTGAAATGACATCAATTACATATATTTAATTTGCACACTTCGGGATTTGAATCCACGACCTCTGGATTTGTAGGTTTCGTAAGGATCTTGACAGCTCGATCACAGAGGTCGTCAATAATTTTTTGAGCTCATCGTGCAGTGGGGTTATCGAATTTAAATTGCGGGCTTTTTTGCGGATTTTCAGTTATATCCCGAATTGGTATTTAATACAGTTCTACTGAAAACGTCAAAAACTATCAGCCAGGTTGATAAATTGGTTGAAATAATCCTCAACAGCGTTATTTTTTAACGCTTTTTGCCAACGGTTAGTCAACGTTAACGGCGTTGACGTTTTTTTTCGAATCATCGTCAACGCCCAGTACTAAATAAATTCCACTAGACACATGCATATAGAATGCACATGGTGATATTACGCTATGTATATCCACCCATACTACGCAGTAATTGAATAATTTCCAACGGACGTGGCCTTACCAACTGCATTTCGGTATGAGAGAGGCACAAACCGCAAACCCACAGGTAGATAGGTACTGATTATTAATAATAATCATTCTATATAAATTTATGCAACGGTAAGTTGATTCTCGAAGCTTCTAGTCACCGTGCGTAGTTTAATGAGAAACCAAATTTCATATCTACAAACTTATCTGTGCAGTCGGGGTGTTGCTACCGTAGATATTATGAATACGTTAAATAATTTGTCTGCTGTTTAGTTTCTCTTTTGGCCGCCTGCACGAGTAAGTATGTTTATTTTTACAATAACTCCACACAGGAGGTCTTGAGGGAAATAATTTCCCTCAGGGCCTGTGCCATCTTTGAGGATGCTGTGTGGTGGGTAAAAAGGGTGTGTAAATGTATACAAGAATAATTGGGATTTTTTAATTACAAGGGTAAATCCCAGCATCGCCCTGGTGAAAGACCACCATTCGGAATTGCTTGAAATAGCTTTAGCCGTGTTTAGTGACCAGATCTGAATAACCACTTCCCCACTGCCTCACAACATATCCCGAGGGGATCTCAACAGCTAATAATAATAATAATAGACTGATTTCTATAGCGCCGTTTTCGTGAAAGAAATATCACCTCAAGGACGCTTTACAACATAATTTACACAACCTACAGCTTAATCACTAAGAAAATAACTAATGGCGTATAAATTATAACTACGTACTTACAGCTTAAACTATATAAATGATTAGTGACTTAAAATATAACTATTAATTATGACTTAGAATTTAGACTAACAACTAAAACTTTATACTAACTTGTGCCTAATACTTGTAAAAATATATGTAAAAGACATTTCAAACAACGTCTTTGAATATGGCGATACTAAGAATATCCACCGTTCTGTATAAGTCGTAGTAATGCAGTTACCCGGCTAAAGGCTGATTCACACCAACGTCCGGTTCCGCTCAGTGCCGATATTGTTCCGCAAGAGAGCTTATTGATATGGTATGAATATCGATCAAGAAATATGTGCCAATACAAAGTTGTGTGGCAGTATATCCTTCTGCCCACCCTTGTGATATTTAACTACTTATTTAGTTAAATAATTATTTTGAAGTGTAAAAATACTTACAACGCAGATTTTTTTTTAAACCATTTTTTTACCACTAAATAATATTTTTAATAATTAATAATTGATAAAAATATTATTTAGTGATAAAAAAAATGGTTTTTGACACAAAAAAATCTGCGATGTTAGTATTTTTACAATTCAAAATAATTATTTAACTAACTAAGTAGTTAACATAACAAGGGTGGGCAGAAGGATATACTGCCACACAACTTTGTCTTGGCACATACTCCTTGATTGATATTCATACCATATCAATAAGCTCTCTTGCGGAACAATATCGGCACTGAGCGGAACCGGACGTTGGTGTGAATCAGCCTTAAGTGTGAACAAAAAAATGTCTAGCAGCATTTTATTCCTGAATAGTAGTATCCCATTTGATCAGTTTAATTTGTTCTTCTCCGGGCTGTGAATGCGTTACCTCTGGCCCCAAAATTAAAGCTCATATCACTCTGCCACGAAAGCCACCCTATGTTACGACCCTAATAGAATATAATAATAAGTAATGTTTCCCCAGACAGAAGTCGAACAGGCAATTACTGGAATGACCAGTCGACTGTCGATATCTTGATGGTGTTTTTGTTACAAGTATGGCACGATGTGTGAGCCGCTGCACGCTATTTCCATGCAGTGCATGTCTAGGGCAGGGGTCAGCAACCTTTAACGTATTTCTTTCTAGAAAATCGAGAAAATAATATTTTCAAATCCCTACCTACCTAACAAAGAGCTACCTCTCGTGTATTTCAGCCTCAGAGCAATAATATACCAGGAGGTATAACTACTGTAGTCAGGATTGTTGTTTTTTTTTCCTGATTCGGGCGTGGATAGGGCTAGGGTATTTAAACATCCATTCATAGCACATGACGACATAACGTTTTGTTTATCTGTATAACCACTTTTTCACAGTATTGTAATCGACACAAATATAGGAAAACCCAAAAAACCGTTGAGTTATGTACTGTTATGTCGCATAATAAAACGTAGTGGGCGGAGTCGCGGGAGACGGAAAACATGCTTACATACCGAAAAGTGGTGCGATATTATGTGACAACTCGTCTTATCTCTTTCTCTCTCACGGTTTACGACGTTAAACCAGGAGAAAGTTATTTATCGTAAATTTGTAATTGGTTGGGTAAAAATATTTAGCTCTCTTTTCACATACATTCTTGCTCCGAGATTTAAAACCTCAAGGAAATAACCGCAAAGTCCGTCGACGTGGGTTATGCGACTCGCTGATGTGAAGTTAGCGCGGACGGAGAACATCCTTACATGCTTAGAAGTGCTGCGATATTATGTGACGACTTTTCTTGTCTCTTTCTCTCTCATGGTCGACGCAAAAACCCGGAGAAAGTGATTTATCGCAAGTTTGTATAGGTTGGGTAAAAATATTGAGCTCTCTCCAAAGATGTATAACGAGCCCAACAGAATTTCGGTCCAAATTGAAAACTTACCTTTTCAGACTCTCATATCCTTAAATTCATTAAAAGAATCTCAACATAATCTGTCTCTCGACGAATCACCTTTAGATATACAAATTTTAACCAAATCCTGTACTGTACGACAAGTTCAGAAAGTCCATTTTTTTATTTCGCTTCCATGCCCTAAATCGGAAAAAATAATAATTTTAAGTTAATAAGTGTGTCTATCTAATGGGACCTGCCAGGTGAGTATGTTCCTGTATATTTTCTCATTTGAACTAGTAATAATAGAAATAAGACCTGTACATATGGACGGCCTGCACGGTCGAGTGGTAAGACGCTCGACTACGAATCCAGAGGTCGCGGGTTCGAACCCGGCGTGCTCAAATAAATTTCAATTAATTAATATGTGTCACAATACATTTAATTGATATAAAATAAAATATAGTATATTTGCGGCACGTTCCAGAGTGGTAGATACTCTACGTTTCGCCCTGGTGAAAGGCCACCATTCAGAATTGAAACGTTGCTTGAAATGGCTTTAGCCGTGTTTGGTGGCTAGATCTGAATAGCCAGGTACTTCCCAACCTTCCCCTTCCTCGTCTCCTTCCTCTCCCCACTACATTCAGCCTCACACCATACCCCTATTGGGGATGCCATAGTCCCACTGGCTCTAGACGGTTGGGAGCAGTTGAGACTCTTGTGCGGTATTCACGTAAAAAAAAAATGTACAGCGTCCTTGAGGCTTAGTTGAATTAAATAATGTAGATACGCTACTGAGACACCGCGCGTGACTGCACTAAACTAAGCCAACGTGGCATACCTGAGAGTTACTGCGTTTAGTCTCGCACAAACATTCGTTTGACGAACAAGCTGTCACCAGCTGCCACAAACGCATCTCTGTAAGCTCTTTTCTGAGATAAAATGCGTTGTACTTTTGACAAGTGTAAAAATCATTCGGGAACAAAAAACAAATCTCATTGAGTTTCTTTTCATGCGAAGTACACACAAATCACTTATTATTTCAATTAATACAATTATTCAAATAAGTGAGATAGCGAATGCAGAAATACATAAGTGTGTGGAAGACAACCTAGCGACAGTACACGAGTACGTCGCATGCTACTTCGCTCGTAAGTTCGTTAGGGAAGAGAGGGGTTGTAACGCGGAGAACGTAACGCGGGACGTTCATATAGCTATCTCATGCATACACACATATTCTGCTTGGTATGGCTATCCTTTTCATGCTTTCAGAGCATGCCATATTTATCGTTCAATTTGTATGAATATGACGTGTCTTGTATTTTATGTCTATGCCTTGAGGTGATTTTTCACAAAAACGGCTCTATACAAATCATCAAAATATTATTATTAAATATTGTTACTCCAAGCCCAGTCCTCCAGCATCTTCTCGCGGCACAACGGTTTCTCAACTCTGTCCTAGACGAGATGCAATGCGTAGTGGTTCGATAAGCGACTCCAACACGCTGCAGCCGGCGACCCTCCGGTCATCGAGCGATCAAAGTCTAGCGATAGTGTTGTTACACGATGGTAATTGATGTTGTTTCACGTGTATTTCCATGTGTCTGCCCGCTATGGCCGTCGGTGGGGGATCGCGTGAGGGCCCATGGCACTTGTTCCCTTTTTATTTCGATGTTTTTGAACAAAGGATTTGAGGGATGAATTTTTTCGTTGATAACTTTTGCTTATCAGATAGAGCGAGGTCTTTTAATCTTACGAGAATAAATTGAAAGTTATCATTTTTCGAATTTTGAAACAATAATAATGACTGCCTGCATGGTCGAGTGGTAAGACGCTCGACTACGAATCCAGAGGCCGCGGGTTCGAACCCGGCGTGCGCAAATATATATATATATATTTTTTTTTTTTTCGTAAGAAGCATTCACATGGTGGTTCGAATCTAGAGATCGAGTAGTTCTCTTTGGTATCTTAATCGAAATAAGGTTCAATAAATCAGGGCTGTCTATAATACCATTGACAATTTTATAAATGAAAGTCAAGTCAAAAATAATTCTTCGATCTGAAAGTTTTAATAAATTTAATTCTTTCATCAAGTATAAATAAAGATATAAGGAACCGATTTAAGAATTCGGGAATATGTTCGTAATAGGGACTCGTTAGAATATTTCATATACACGTTTCAAACACACCTAGTTAGAATTGTCTACGTTCTATACTAATTTTAAGAAAATCAAGTTTTCAATTCTCCAAAATAGAGCAATGAGAATTGTACTCAGGCGAAATAGATACTCAAAAGTAACTAATATGTCAGAGGAACTGAATTGGCCAACAGTGAAACAGATGCTAACATTAAACACATTGATATTTTATACATAAAATTTAAAAAAAAACAACTTTTTACCAAAATTATTTATAACGCGAATATTCACAGAAATAATACAAGGGCGGCATCCAAAGAAATCAGACTACCAAAAAATAATACATCCAATATACGAAACAGTTTACTCAGCCGGAAACCATCAAAATTATATCAATTAATAAATTAAAAATAATTAAATAAAAACACACGTTGTTTTGATCCACTTTAATTTTTGTATACGTCTACTAGTTTCGATTCAGCTGAATCTTCATCGGGACTTAAAAATATACAACAACAAAAAAGAAACTAGTAGACATATACAAAAATAAAAGTGGATTAAAACAACGTGTGTTTTTATTTAACTAATCATGCCAATTCACAAAGTGTTTGCTTATTGTGATAATTTAAATTTAAAATAGTTTGTAAGAACCATATAAAATACATCAAGTAGTATAGTCGTTTTGTAAACTTTGATGTAAAAATAACTAAAATAAAACAACAACAAAAAGCCTGTAAGAAGTCTGGCAGTTATGCGTTCTTCCCTAGGGGGGTTGGATAATGACCCCTTCGTGCTACTAGACCTACGTGTGGGCAAATCAGCAGGTAAAAAAAGCTTCTAGACAAATTTATATCTTACAGGGGTCACGACAGCTTACATTTGGCGGACATTCTTTGCTTTACCCGTATCCATAAAATATATTGGGTATCTGTTTTTTTATTTTTGTGAAGTGACCTGAGGGGAGTAGGCAAAGTGTATAATATATCGTCATCAGAAAGGCCAAGGGCTGAATGAAGTGCCATTTTGAGAAGTTTACACCAGAGCACTTTAAAAGTTTTTTGTTTGTTTTACAGTAAAATACATAAGTCTTCAGCACCTAGTTGGATTTTGAAAAAATAAGTTAATTCAGGTAACCCAATGCTCACTGAGTCACCTGAAGTGTAAAAAAACTTTTAAAAAGTCCCTAATTTGTTTCGCTTGAGTCAAGCCTTCTCCCAAATGATAAATATATTTTTATAAGGCTGAAGGGCCACCAAAGTCTTCAGAATCAAACGAGAGTCAGAGCATACGATGCAGAAAAAAAGTGATCTAAACTGCATATTTAACTCATTTTTGACCAAAGTGTCGCTTAAGCCCTTTGCCTTTCCAGCGACGAATAACTCAACTTAGCTTCTCAACTACTTACCTCTTTCACGTGTTTCATATAGTATACGGGTGTAATAAGATATAGGCGGAATGTGACAAACGAAAGAATGCGCCTGACGGCTGATGCGCAGAAACGCATTTCGATAGTAGGCGGGGTCAGCTAAAAAACATCTCCATCACAACTGTACGGATCGTCTACTTCCCGAACAGCTTCGGCAAAGCTGCGCAGCTTTTAACAGATTTTAATCAGCGATTCCGTAAATAAGGGTTGTCGCATTCCGCTGCTAGCTAGAGCATTCGCTCTGCCAGGTAACCGCCCGCCCCCCGCACCGACCCTTACTGACCGATGCCGCGGGAAAGGGACGGTGCATACCATGTTGTACACTAGCTAAACCATTTTAACTCTGAGTGAGCTAGTGGATCGCTTTTACAGCATTTCGGATACAGCATAGTGAATGTAATTTTTATTTTCGTAGAAAGCAATCACTTTGTGGTTTGACATATTCATAGAAATGAAAAAATAACTTTGTGTGAGGCCACGGATATTATTTGAGTTTATACGACAGACCGGTTTCGCTTAGCTTAAGCATCACCAGGGTACAAAATTAAACGAAAAAAAAAAAAGTGTGTTTTTATATGTATACACACAGAGGGAGAACCAAATATAAAATAAAATAACAGAACAATGAGAAAACAATAAAATCAAAATTTAAATTATAATAAAGGAACAGAGAGAAAGAGACAGATAATATGAATCGTAAGAGACAAAACGTCAACTGAAAGGTGATTAAAGAATAATGATAAATTTTATGAGTTTACAGGTTCCTTTGTTATAATTAAAATCTTATTCTATTGCTTTCTCATTGTTCTGGTATTTTATTTAATATTTTATTCTCCCTCTGTATGTATACTTTATAACCGTACACTTTGTATTTTTTGTTTAATTTAATATTGTACCCTGATGATGCTTAGGATAAGCAAAACCGCTCGGTCATAAAAAAATAAAATAATATCCGTGGTCTTACCTATACAAAGTTATTTTTTAATTTCTTTAAACGTAAATTAACTTTATTTTTATATTATGTTATCCATTGAAAACCTACATTATTTTTAGTAACCGATATGTTGCTTTAAAAAAATTGCGGTTTCCTGTTTTGACGTATGTTTTCTTCCGTTTTAAAATTGAACAAATGGTTTTGTCCGGATAAATTAATTTTAAAACCGCATATTGCTTATTTGGCTTGAGGTATTTCGAACTCCAACACATTTCATGGCCATCAAATCGATGATCACAGCCATTTTGAACTTTTTGAATTCTAACGGCCCCCCATTAAACGCCGATCCTCGACCCGTTTCAGCTTTTGATAAAATCGTGATCAGCTGTCAAGTGTAACGATCATGTTTGTCACCCGATCACAATTTGATCAAAAGCTGAAAAGGGCCGAGAATCAGGCGTTTGACGGGAACAGTTCAAATATTCAAGATGGCGCTGATCGTCAATTTGAGGTCTTTTTTTCATTATTTTCATTCTTTTTTTCATCGCACTAGAGTCCTAACTGCTCCCAACCGTCTGGAGCCAGTGGGACTATGGCATCCCCGATCGGGGTATGTTGTGAGGCTGAAGGTAGTAAGGAGAGAAGGAGATGGGAAAGAGGAAGGTTCGGAATTACCTGGCTATGCAGATCTGGTCAACAAACACAGCCCAAGTCATTTCAAGCAGCGTTTCGATTCTGAATGGCGTTCTTTCACCAGGGCGATACTTACGTCCACTCTAGTGGGGAGGGGAAAGATATGAGGAAAGGGAAGGTTAAGAATTACCTGGATATTTATATCTGGTCAACAAACACGGCTAAAGCCATTTCAAGCTACGTATCGATTCTGAATGGTGGTCTTCCACCAGGGCGATACCACTCTAAAACATACCAACCAATTTTAAAAAAATGTATACATCTAATTAAATTTTATTTCAACTCATGCATACAAATAATTTAGAAGTTTATATTTCAATAAGAAATTTTGTTAGTTTAGTTTTCTATTGTTTATTTATGTTTGCGCGCTCGAGAGATGAATAATAATTTCGCCATTCATTTCCTACCGAGAAGTATGACGTGTTCTTCCAGCTGCATTCGATAAGCAATTTATTTTTGCATTGATGCATCACCGATAGTCCCGTCCAGAAGCCGGCGTTGGCCAATCAGAGCTGACTCAGCATTAGCTCGATGCAGAGGTCAACCACTCAACAGATGATATCAATACCGTTCTATTGGTCAACATGAAAAAACGCTATACATTTTGTTATTGTAGCTGATGGACGAGTCTTGAAACAGAAGTGATGTCAGCTCTCGCGATGTGCAAACAAAGCATTATTAATGATTTTAAACTTTATTCCACCCACTAATGTAAATATACCTTCTATAAAATACATTACTCAAACAGAGACGAGAAAGTCAAAGAGTAAATTTAAAAATAGCCAACTGTTAAAAATAAAGCTGACAATTATAGATATTATATAATTTAAAAAAACCCACAAACGCATCTAACGCATCCCATGTAACCCGTGTCTCATGAATGTATTTTTGAATGTTATTGTAAAGCCGCCTCTGTCAGCAATAAAACAAAACCTAAAGTCACAGATGTTCAATATGAGACTCAATAAGCGTCCAATAGTATATATGCCGTAGATTTACTTATCATTGTACCAGTCTGAAGATGCCCGTCATAAGGTGAAACCGGTCAGGTCTTAAATAAAAAAAATAGAATAAAGTTAAATAAATTGTATTATTAAAATCATTAAAATTCAATTCAATAAGATTGTATTTAAAATTATGTACAATATTTTTGCACTGTTTACGAGTTTATTGTTTAAAAAAAAATGATAATATTTGTGTAAAAATCCTTTGATGGGCGTAAATAAAAAAATTACACTTACGCCAGCCTTGCATTATTTTTGGATATCCACATTTTTAACACGGTCATACATGGTTTTACCGCACATACGCCTCAGGGATCTCATTTCTACGGCATGTTGTTTGTCCCTTCCCTCCGATAAAATCGTTTTAAATTCCTCCTGTTAAACTGCGCTATTTACGGCACATATCTGTCACAACACGACCGTGTGTACTTTGGAAATCTTATCTTAATAGCACCCGAGTGATATTATCTACAACTGTCAGTGCAGGTATACCATTGCAAATCACCTGCACTCCGCGGCCGTTAACTTGTCGAATATCAACCTCTAACACCTGTGAAAGTTAGATTCGTATAATCCACCGGAAGATGTACAGGTTCTTCAAGGTCAAGTTAATTAAGTCATAACTCAATTAAGTTAATATACGATAACATAGAACAAAGCAACAATACCACGCAAAAATGAACGCTTTTAGTTGTAAAGTCAATACCACACAAGAGTCCCAACCTTAGAGTATATAGAGTGGTATCTACCCAAGGCAGTGTAGTCAGTTTTTGATGATTTTTACCTGACTCGGCGGACCTGGGCGTGGCTAAGACTAAGGCTAGGGTCTTTACACATCCATTCATATAACATATCGACATAATGTTTTTGTTTATTCGTATAAACACTTTTTCACAGTATTGTTATCAACAAAAATATAGCATCTAACCTAAAAAACCGTTTAGTTGTGTCAAGTTTAGTGGCATAGTAAAAAATGTGGGCGGAGTCCCGCGGTGACCCAGGAGCCCAAGATCATTGTGACAGTACGTAGAAGCGGAGTATTATATTTGTTGTCTCTTTCTCTCTCATGGTGTATGACGTAAAAACCCGGAGAAAGTGATTTATCGCAAGTTTGTATCGGTTGGGTAAAAATAATTAGCTCTCTCTCCATACGTTGTTTCTCCAAGGTCCCAACTGCCCCCAATCGTCTGGAGCCAGTGAGACTATGGCGTCCCCATTTGTGGTATGTTGTCAGGCTGAAGGCAGGAGAGAAGGGAAGGAGATGGGAAAGAGGGAGGCTGGGAAGTACTTGACTATTCAAATCTGGTCACCAAACACGACCAAAGTAATTTCAAGCAGCGTTTCGATTCTGAATGGTGGTCTTTCACCAGGGCGATACTTAAAGTATCCACCCCACTGGAACGTGCCGCAAGTCATAGTCACGATTCCATAGTCTCACTGGCTCTAGACGGTTGGGAGCAGTTCGGACTCTTTTGCGGTATTTACTACAAATATATGTTATGTGACAGACAGACACCGTTTTGTTCCGCTGAAATAAAAATGTTATTATTATTATTTATTAGAAAAAGCCAGGTTCTTCCCAACCTTTGTCTTTAATTCTGAATTTCTGTTCAAACCAAGAAAACTTTTCAGACTCTCATCCCTTAAATTCATTAGAAGATTATCACCATTATCTGTTCCTCACTACGAAAAATTAATAAAATACCTCCGATACACTCTATTTTAAATTTGTTCTCATGCCCTAAAAATGAAAAAAAAAAAAATACATATATATATACATATACATTTGTAAGAATCAGCTAAATTTGAAGTTATCACGATATGGTAATTGTGTCCTGCCAGAAGTGACCTGCCAGGTAAGTGTGTGTTGCTGTATATTTATATAAACTAAGAATTAATATTAAGTAGAAATTAAGATTTACGGCGTCCTTGAGGTGATTTTTCACAAAAACGGCGCTATACAAATTATCCAGATATTATTATTATTATTTCGTCTTCCCTCTCCCCACTACCTTCAGCCTCACAACATACCCCGGTTGGGGATGCCACTGTCTCACTGGCTCCAGACAGGAGCATTTCGAACTCTTGTGTGGTATTCACTATAAAAAATTAAATAAACTCGTTGATCTTATAACTCAATGATTTGAATTGAATTATTTCTACTTGTCGGAATCAATTCTCCCGCCGTCCGAATGTGGGTCGAGATAAGAATCGAGCACCCACTCTGTGTATACCTTAGAGTAACGTAGAGACCTAACATTGCGAAATTTTGTCCGCACTTTTTGACCAAGGATTGACCAAGGGAGGTATGACGTATATGCTTCCAGCCAATCGGATGCGAAGAAAACCGTAAAGATAAACATTATTCTGTCTTTATCTGTTTGCCAACAATTTAGCGTTAGTATCATGAGAAAGAAAGAGACCGGGATACTTTCAGAAGCCGTACAATATGGGTATTCCCCACTGTAATGGTTTCTTATGTGACAGCTAGTAAATATCTCTAAGTTAAAAATATTACGAATCCACTAAAACTCATTTCAAACGGAAGTTTATTATATTGGAACGAATAGTCCAAAGATTAATTACATATTGGTGTAAGTTACTAGTTGTTTTGTAGGTTAGAATGTTAAATATTTGAGATCTAACTAAAAAAGACGATTTTTATGGTACATACGTGTGAAAACTGTTTGTTTTTGGTCCTTTTGTACTTCGATTGAAGCAACCAAGTATAGCACATATGGCCATGATGTTTTGCTAGATATCGGACAAAAAATAACTCAAGTTTTTAACTATTTACGCACTTTTGACAGTCCGTTCGCCTGACACTCCAAACCAGAATGAAGCTCGTACAGATCAAATATTACGGACATGGTATTCAGCACGCCCCAAATCGTGTATTGGTTTCAACAATTGTTTGTCTCTTTTTCTCATATGCGTATAGAACCGAGCATAAAGAGAGAGCTATATTTTGCGAGTTTGTCAACGATTTGTCACAAATTAGTACGGTCTCTTTATATTGTTACTCTAAGGTGTATACAATCATTGTTATTATTAGCTCAGAGGTAGATTGCATATTGATAAAATGCAATGGGGATTTTGCAATCTTGTTCGCTTGACAAGCGGAACACTAGCCCATTGTTGGAAACATTTCCTATGTCGTCTGACAGAAATAGATTCTACCGTCATTTAAATATCAATAATTTCATATGTGAGTAGTACGTACGGACGTACGAGTGTGAACTTTTCAAATATGGAACTGATGGTAATCAGAGTGGTATAGATACTCGCCCTGTATCGCCCTGATGATAGACCACCATTAAGAATCGAAACGTTGCTTTAAATGGCTTCAGCCGTGCTTGGAGACCAGATCTGAATAGCCAGGTACTCTCAACCTTCCTCTTCCCCGTCTCATTCCTATCACCACTATCTTCAGCCTCACCACATACCCCGATTGGGGATGCCATAGTCTCACTGGCTCTAGACGGTCGATAAAAGTTAAGCACAATTTTTTTAATAGTGAATACCGAACAAAAGTCCCAACTACTCTCGACCGTCTAGTGAAACTGTGGCATCCCAATTTGGGGTATGTTGTGAGGCTGAAGGTAGGGGAGAGGATAATGCGATGGGGAAGAGGAAGGTTAAGAGTACCTGACTATTCAGATCTGGTCACCAAACGCGGCTAAAGCCATTTCACGCCGAATGACAAAAATCACAATGTCTTTAATTCCTCTTCTAGCCGCCTGCAAAGTTAACCGCGTCAAGCTGAACAATATCACGCTCGGCCTTCGATCTATGAAATCATATTAAACGGAAATCGTTTGAAAGTCGGAATGTATTTTATTTAAATATTGGACCTTCGATCAAAGGGTAAGATGACGTCACCAGATCTATAAATAAATGGACACGCATATGCACTGAATGCCATGATGTAATAATGTATTGTAGTTTGATGACCATTGCCAGGGGAACAGATTGATGAGTGGGCGACCTCCAAACTTACTTGAGACCGTGATGCTTGTAAATAAAAATATCTCTATTGAACATAAAGTCTAGCAGTTCGCAATGGGGTGCTGATACCAACCCTGATGTTTAACAGTGAATCATGGAACTGGCAGAAAATAGACTGAATGCTGTAGAAATGAGATCTTTCAGGAGTATGTGTGCTAAAAGCATGTTTTACAGCATATTCACAGATGTAGAAAAACAGAAATAATGCGAGGCTGATGTAATGCTGACGTTATGAAAAAAAAATAAGAAAGGGACGCTTAGATGGTTTGGACATTTGACGGCCTCCGTAGTCGAGTGGTAAGACGCTCGTCTACGAATCCAGAGGTTGCGGATTCAATCCCGGCGTGCACATTTAATTCACATAAAAATAATATATAGTATATTTGCGGCACGTTCCAAAGTGGTACATACTCTAAGTATCGCCCTGACGAAAGATCACCATTCAGAATCTTAACGTTGCTTGAATGGCTTTAGCCGTGTTCGGTGATCAGATCTGAATAGCCAGGTAATTCTCAACCTTCCTCTTCCCCATCTCCTTCCTCTCCCCACAACATCCCCCAATTGGGACTTCATAGTCTCACTGGCTCTCGACGGTTGCGAGCAGTTGGGACTCTTGTGCGGTATTTGCCATAAAAGTAAAATCTTAGATAATTTAATATAATCGAATGGATGAGGTCATATTATTATTTGTAGAACTTGATATCGTTACGATAGTATTAATACTATATTATATGAATCATTTCCTCTGGGGAGTGGCTGGGTATACAAATAATATATTATTATACACGGATTGACATTATTATCGCCGTTTAGTTTACTATTGCGCTGATAAAGCAAATAAAAATATTAGCGTTGGGAAAAACTTCAATGTTTTGTGAATGCTTCACAAATTGCTAGTTCTTTAAAATGAACTCTTCGCAGTGAACACTTTAATTGAAGTCGAACTCGCAAAAATGAGATTTGAATTTATCCGGTTATTTGTTCAGTTCTTTTTGGAACCGGTTCCTCGCCGAAAAAACACGTCCTAGTCGGTAGGGAATTGAAAACGAAAAAAAACTTGAACTGGTTCCTCGCCAAAATAAAAAAAAGTACTAGTCGGTAGAGATTTAAAAACTAAAAGAAATGGAACTGATTCCTCGCCGAAAAACACGTACTAGTCGATAGTGATTTAAAAGTGAAAAGAACTGGAACTGGTTCCTTTCCGAAACAAAACTACTAGTCGGTAGAGCTTTGAAAGTGAAAAGAACTGGAACCGGCTCCTTGCCAAAATAAAACGTAGTAGTACTTTGAAGTACTTCTTTATAGGCTTTGAAGTTCAACTGAACTGCTACAAATTGAAGTAGTTCTTTGATATCTAATTTCCATTGAAGTATTTGTTCAATGAAATGAATTGAATGAACGCTAAAATGAACTACCAACTTCAATTGAAGTATTTGTTCAATGAACAATGAATGAAGTAGAAACTGCTGCCAAAAGAAGTAGTTCTTTCAGAGCGGTCACAACGCTAAAAAATATGAAATGATTTTTTATGTTATAGTTATTTGAGTAGACTGAATGCTCTAGAAATTAGATCCCTCAGGCGTGTGTGCTCTAAAACCACGTAAGACCGTGTTGTAATGTGCCAACCAGTTTAGCACATCTGCAGCTTACTCATGTCACTAAACATTCTTACCAATCTCCTTTTGTATCCTAACTGCATCCCTTAATGTCTTTCTGTCTCATAAATTATATCCTAACATCGCTTTCTAAAACTTAGTTTGACATGAATTATTCCATAGACCACATGTTTGGACTCTGATACTTTTAGTTTGACCATACCCATATGCGGTATAAAACCAGAGTTATTCTCTAAAAGCACCCTTTAATACTACTACTATTCTACGTATTATTCATTCCTATTCTCATCGCACTCCCGTGCAGTAGTATACCATATTCAGTTAAAGGTTTAATTAAAATATTATAAAAATTCTTCCAAAAAAAAGTATTCAATAGAAAATGATTATATTTTATTCATCATCCCCGAACAAATGTGAATGATGAATAACTTGGTTGAGTGAAGTGGATGAGTTTGTTTATTTGGGAAGTATGTTCACGAGAGACGAATAGGTTGATAAGGATATTAGAAGAAGGGTGAATGCAGGAAACTCCATTAATGGAGGACTGAACGCTGTCGGCTCAACGATGAACGAAGAAAGGAGTATGACAAGAATATATGACGCGAAAGTGAATGGAAGAAGATACGAGGACGCCCTTGGAAGTCATGGCTCGATCAACGATTCAAATACCTCCAAGAGTCGGGCCATGTCAAAAGTCAGTATAACGGACGAGTATGTTTGATGCGATGTACGAATGTGAATGAAAAAAGGAGTGTGTGCCCTGACAGAACGAAATGAGCTGTAAAAATCTTAATTTCAAGACTGCATCTTATTACTAACTACTTGATAATCTATGGCACATTCATATTTATTTATATTATGTACAGAGATTAATATACTGAAACATACTTACCTGGCAGATCACTTGAGATAAACACAATTATTTTATTTATTTCTAATTTGGACTAAGGTACAGTTTTGCACTTAGAGGACATGATATTGGCAAAATTATATTTTTTATGCAAAGCAAGATTTTAACGCAAGATATATTTTTAAAATATTAAAACATGTTTTAGTACGAATGTTAACAGTATACCAACTGCATACTCTGGATTTCAGAGCAAAGGAGCTTACCGCTCTTTGGTTAAGTTTGATATTAAAAAAAAACTTTTTACACACGAGGTCTAACTCCCCGGAATCAGTAGGACTATGGCACCCCCAATTCTGGGTATGTTATTAGGCTGAAGGGAGCCGTCAGGGAAAGGAAGGCTGGGACGTAGATACCTGGCTACTCAGATTTGATCACTTAACACGAATTATGTCTTTTCAAGCAACGTTTCTTATCAGGATGATTCTGAGAATATCCATGATTCTGCGGTAATGCGAAAATGTGGGTTTTTCTTCTTTCCCGTGTTTGTATTCATACACAATAATACTTCGCTAATTTATATAGCGCCATTTTTGTGAAATATCACCTCAAGGGGACTTTAACATTGTAGTTTATAGTATCATTTTTTCTCTATGTCGACATTTTCACAATCCAATTTTCCACCCAAAATTTTTAGTGCCACTGAACATTTACATAAGACTTTTCAACTCCTAGGCCCGAGACAGGCAAATGAAATTGATTTTCTGTTCAAGAAAGAATTTCGATCTTTGAAAATGTTCGACAAATTTCACCAGAAGTAAGGAAAAATTGAGCTTACTTCGGGCACACGAACACGCCCGCGACACGCTTCTTTAGGTTTATGTCTTTATGGATTTTATGAATATATGTTTTTTTTAAAAATAAATTCTAATCATTTTTATCTTTTGTTTCAGGTAAGACAATTCATCCAGTTTATTGTTGAGAAGATAACCTCAAATCTAAAACAATAGGTAAGCATATTGGGAAGCCACTTTGAAATTAACCTTTATTGCATTCGAAATATAATAAAATCTCCGGATGTGCACTATTAAATAAATGCATAGTATTAAATTCTTACAATTTTCGCTGATAGTACACGAAATATACACGGTGTAAGAATGTGTTGGAAAATTCTAGGGGATCTTTCGCATATACCTGTGGGGCAGATGGGTCGTACCAGTGGGATTAACCTTTGTAATGTCGGATTCCCGCAGGGTACAACTCACTTGTGTTTTACTAAATAATATTTGTGTCAATTATGCTATTTTCTCAGATAATGTGTTAGTGTTTTTTTTAATTATGTGTTAATGGCATAAGTGGTTTTTTGAAATAGCTACTTATATTCGGAAATTTTTCTCCCTCAAAAAGTTTGATTAAGGAATGTGAATATTTTATGTCGTTTTATTGTATTTTTGTGTGGCTGAACGAAGTAGCGAACGAAGAAAGGAGCGTTAAAAGAATATACCATATAACATGAAAATGAATGGGGAAGACATGGCGCGATCAAGATTAATTTTTTTTTCTTAAAAAGATAGACAAACATTCCCGGGTTACGAATAACCTGACAATATTAAAAAAAAAACTACTGCCATCTTAAGAAGCGGAAGATGCTGCTTGTGCAATTATGGAGGACTTAGCCAGCAGAGGGATTGAACGTACGACGCCCGGGTGGGAATCCGACGCGTTTGTCCACTCAGCTAACAACCGATCAAAATCAAATACGTGAGTCGGGCCATGTCATGAGTCAGAATAACAGAAGAGTATGTATGATACGGATTGTGAATGAAGCAAGAAGTGTGTGCCAAGACAGCGTTGTATGGCGATCCATCCTGTCTGCCTACCCCTGCGAGGAAACGGCTTAATGGTTAGTTAGTTAATCGTGTGGTTGAATACATTTCCTTCAAAATAAAAATAAAATTGCATGAGGTTTTACTGTAAATACAAACAGTAAGGTTACTTTGAAAATCTTTTTTTTTTTCAGCCGTACTGGCGTAAGCACACTTCAAATATTTGTAACTCGACTTGTACCGAACTCAACGTACTACAAAATATCTCTATGGATTGATTATTTTGTTGACAAGCGATTACGTTTCATTTGAATATGCGTACAGCAGGTTTTAAAGTATAAAAACTTCTGAAAAGATAATGGCGAAAGCCCGTGTCCTATAGGACACTCCGGCACGCTATAGGTTAAAAGGGTCAAATTACTCCAGCGATTTAGACAAGTATTTTGAGTAATAATCTAGACGTCATTTTGCCCCGAGATGAATTTCTGTTTTCTTCTATCGGTTCCTCTCTCGAGTGGCTGGCTCGGTAAACAAAGTAATAAACGGCTGTGCGTGTTAGTAGGGTGGCCCCACGCCGTGCAGCCAGACAGACGAGCAGACCGGCCACGCTCAGAGACCACGTTAAACGGTTGGCCCGCAGCCAAGACACTCCAAGTTCGCCCCCATCTCGCTCAACGCCCAACTTCATAAAACGGCTTAATTCAAATTACGACACACGGGCAAAGTGGACCGAAAATATTTCAAAAGCTTTTCTGAGAAGAAAACAACATGGCTGTGAAAAGAAATGGAACAAAATGATATCGGGTATTCAATACGCTAATATCATTTACAGAGGTTTTTATTTTCGTAGAAAGCAATTTGAGGGTCAGCACTCAAGAATGACGCTAAACGTTACATTGTAGCATTCTAATATGAGCAATACTACCACAAGGTGCAGTTTGAAAATCAGTAAAGCCATTTTTGAATGTTATACCTAAAATTCCAGTGTGCATTTCATAAAGAATTAAAAAGATTACTGTTTATGAATTGTATTCACGGGAAACCTTGGAAAATTTTTTTAACCAACCGTATAAAATTACCCGTATAAAATTACCCGTATAAAATTAAATAAATAATTTGTAGTTTTGCTTGTACTAGAAAGCCAAAACACACCGAAGAGACCGAAAGATACAAACCACTCAGACCAATTTGATCACCTTCGTGCAAAAATTTCGGCATGGCAGACGTATTCAAAGCGAGTAAAACAGGTTTTAGGTGAATTTTCGGTATCCCACAAGGATCTCGGATGAGTCTTACACTAACGGTTCAGGTTTCTGTTCTTTTGCCATAAGACAGAATTCATGTTTTCATGTCAGGTGAATTGCAAAGCAATATCTTCCGCAATTCGGAAATATACTGAATAATGTAAGATATTTGATAGTCTCCATTTTTTCTTATAAATCTTAACTGCACCCAACCGTCTGTAGCTAGTGGGACTATGGCATCCCCAATTCGCGTATGTTGTGAGGTTTAAGTTAGTGGGGAGGGGAGCAGATGGGGAAGGTGATGGTTCAGAATTAAGTGAGCAGAAGGGGGCGGAGAAGAAGACGAAGGTTGGGAAGTATCTGACTATTCAGATCTGGTCTAAAGCCATTTGAAGCAGTGTGCAGCAAGAAAGGAGTGTGAAAAGAATATATGACGCGAAAGTGGTTTCGATCGGTTAGTAGCTGAGTGGACGAACGCGTCAGATTCCCATCCGGGCGTCGTGGGTTCAATTATTCTGCTAGTCCTCCATCATTGCACTAGCAGTATCTATCAGAGTGGTAGTAAGTATCGCCCTGGTGAAAGACCACCATTCAGAATTGAAACGTTGATTGAAATGTCTTTAGCCGTGTTTGGTTACCAGATCTGAATAGCCAGGTACTTTCCAACCTTCCCCTTCCTCATCTCCTTCCTTTCCCCCCTACCTTCAGCCTCACAACATACCCCTATTGGGGATGCCATGGTCTTACCAGCTCTAGACGGTTGGGAGCAGTTGAGACTCTTGTGCAGTATTTACGTTAAAAAAAAAGTAGGAATATTTCAAATATTGAAATCTTCCTCTTTAAAAGAAAAAAAAGTTAATAAAAGAAGAAGTCGGGGACGCCCGAGGAATACATGGCACGATCAAGTGGATTAAATACGTAAGTCGGGCTATGTCTCAGAATAACAAAATAGTCTCGTATGAGATGAATGTGAATGACGCAAGAATTGTGTGCCAAGACGGAGTTGTATGGCGGTCCGTACTCTCTGCATAACCCTGCGGGGAAACGGCATGATGGTTAGGTTAGGTTAGTTTAGTTTAGTTTAGTTAAGTTTAGTTAATTAGTTTTTAACCCAGGCAGCCATTGTGGGTTACCAGATTATTTGTTTTTCAAGTTGAAATATAACATCATTTTGGAAATTGCGCTCATCATGAAGTTACTTCTTTTCATCAGTAAAAAGAAAATTAAAACAACCTTCTTTAGGTACCCATCGTTCAATTCCATTTCGTATGAATCAAAGTACACATTCTGCAAAAGTTAGCTTTCCCTTTCATCAGTCGAGCGCTGTGGGAACCGTGCGGGCACAATGTAGTTTACTGAGGCCGCGATGGCTCTCCCGTTACGTCGAGGGCAAAAGCGTCAAGAGCCGCTATGTCGGGAGGTGACTCGAGAAAATCACTTGAAGCGTATTTTTTGACCTCTCGAATTAAAGTTGGCGGTCTGCTAGCGATGGATGCATTCCAAATCTGGCTCGCGGACGGACGATACATTAGTAATACGTACGCTGTAACTGCACACTTATATCGTATCCACTTATTTCATTTAAACTCTTCTTATAATGCTATGTATGATACATTCATTATACTCCTTTGTACAGTTTACAAAATGTATCGACGTGTAAAAGCTTTCAGGGTGTCAATCAATAAATAAAGCTTCACTCTGAACTCTGACGACTTTTTGATCATTATCAGATCATGTGGCAGTCTTTTATAGGGATGCTTGGTATCGGAAATTAGGTGTCACTGGGGTTTCAGATACCGGTGACTAGCGAAAAACCGGTTATTTATAATTATTTTTGGAACCGATTCCTGGTGCCAGAAAGGTACCAAGAAGAAGATTTTTAAGCCACGTTTAAATTATCAAGAAAAGATTCCTATGGTTTTTTTATATTTCATGCGGGGGGTGGGGGGCGGTGTGGCTAGCTCACTATATTCTGGAACCGAAAAAACCACCGGAACTATGGAACCGGTTCCCCGTTTTCAACGAATACTTTTCATGGGGAGAGGTTGCTAGTGATTCTGGGACCGAAAGGCACTGCTTTTTCGTTTGTAAAATTCTGTTTACTCACCAAAAAGAACCGTAACCGCACCTTTCCGGCGAAAGAATCAAAAGGATTATTTCTAATTTTGAAACTGTTTGGTGGAACTCCATTTTAATGATTTAATAATGCCGAATTTTAAACTTTATTCCACTATTTAAAAAAAAAAAATTAAATAGTGGAATAAAGTTGAAAAAAATGGTATTATTACATCATTAAAAGGATATTCGCCTTTTTGCCAAGAATAGGGAAAAACTCGGAGAAATAATATCGAGGGTTCCAGTGATCGGCTTGGAACCGGTTCCTTATAACCGGGACAGGAGTATCGACCATCTCTAGTCTGTTCCAGGCTTTAGGGCCTGACACTCCTGCAGCACGCTCTCCGAACTTAGCTTTGGTGTGCGCTTTGGTTCCTTCAACCTTCAGATAGCCGATGATACTGCTAATCCAAGGATTGACTTTCGCGAATCGCTATCTTCAGGAATACACAGTTTCGATAAGTGAGCCGTTCTGTAACCAGACGTCAAAACCGTCATGGAGACGTTTTGTGGTGACTAAAGTTTAGTCAGACTTCGACAATGATTATTTGTGTCACTCTTCTCCGACGGTGACAGAGAGCTGATGACTAGTGACAAGGCGGTGACGCGCCTTCAGCGGTTGGTTTGCGGTCGAGTATCATGTAGTCCCGACAGCCGCACGTTCTTCTGTCGGTTATCATTCAAAATAATCACCTTTACAAGTTAAAGTAGTCATCGTATCTCTACAACCTTTTTTTTATAACAATTTTCTATTAGGTCAGCACCCGAAAATTCTCATTTTTGGCTTTCTAATACAAGCAATACTACAAAAGATTTATCTGTAAATTCTATGCAGGTAGTTAGGAAGCTGCCTAAGGTTTTCAGTGAATTAATTTATTTTTTTTGTAATCTTTTCAATTCTTTATGAAATACATACTGGAGCTTTAGGTAAAACTGCAGTTTTACTGACATTTTAGTATGTTTATCATAGAATTTAAAATATAACAGCTTAAATTTTTTATTCATTGGAAACCTTAGACATTTTTCTATCTGTCCATGTAGGATTAACAGATAAATCATGTGCAGTATTGCTTGCATTAGAATGCTACAAAGTGACGTTTAGCGCCAATTTTGAGTGCTGAGCCTTAATCTTCACTTTAACGCCCCTCAACACTAGCGGCGTAATTTCAGCAGAAGTATCGTCGTTTAATCGCAAAAAATATTAAAATGTGACTCTGCTACCCTAACATAAGTACATTTATAGTGGTAGATAATGTCAGTATCGCCCTGGTGGAAGACCACAATTCAGAATCGAACTTTAAATACCTTTAGCCGTGTTTGGTGGCCAGATCCAAATAGCCAAGTACTTCCCAACCTTAAAGTAACAATGTATGGAGAGAGAGCTAATTCTTTTTACCCAACCTATACAAACTTGTGATAAATCACTTTCTCCGGGTTTTCACGTCGTACACCATGAGAGAGAAAGAGAAAACAAATATAATACACCGCTTCTATGTACTGTCACAATGATCTTGGGCTCCTGGGTCACCGCGGGACTTGGCCCACATTTTTTTATTATGCCACTAAACTTGACACAACTTAACGGTTTTTTAGGTTATATGCTATATTTCTGTTGATAACAAACTGTGAAAAAGTGGTTATACGAATAAACAAAAACATTATGTCGATATGTGTTTGAATGGATGTATAAATACCCTAGTCCTAGTTCTAGCCACACCCAGGTCTTGCCGAGTCCGGCAAAAATCATCAAAAACTGACTACACTGCCTTGGATACGTACCACTATATGTACTCCCAACCTTCTACCACTCTGGAACGTGCCCCAAATAACTATATCGTCGCCGGAAAGGCAAAAGGGCGGAACCGCCATTTCGACAAGTTTACACCAGAGCACATTAAAGTTTTTTTTGTTTAACAATAAAATTCACAAGTCTTCGGTAAACTCAGGTAACTTGATGTTCTCACTGAGTTACCCAAAGCGACGAAAAGCTAAAAAAAGTCCCAACTTGTGTCGCTTGAGTCGAGCCTTCTCCCAAATGGTAAATATATTTTATATGGCTGAAGGACCACAAAAGTCTTCAGAATCAAACGAGAGTCAGAGCATTCGATGCAGAAAAAAAAACTGATCAAAACTGCATATTTAACTCATTTTTGACCAAAGTGTCGCTGAAGCACTTTTGCCTTTTCAGCGACGATGTATTATTTCATATGAATTAAATGCGACATAACGCATATTCGTTTAAAGAAAGTGTATTTGCCCACGCCAGGATTTGAACCTGCGACCTGTGGATTCGCAGTCGTGCGTCTTAACCACTCGACCACGGAGGCCGTTGCTTTTCTCGTTTAAGGGGCCCCGCCCAGCAACTGGTCAGCGGGATACCGTGCGAGTATCACCCGACATGTTTGTAGTTAATTAGTCGGAGTAAACAGTATCCATTAAAAGGGTTCGCCGCGCAATTTCCGCACCCCGGTGTTTTGACCCAATTCGGCGTATTTAATAATCCAGTCCCACCCACCGGGGTACGGGCACACCCTTAAGCACACGTCTATCAAAAAATGAAAGCTGTTAAATCGTGGAATGCATATAAAATGTGAAGCGCTGTCGCGTCGTTGGCACTTTTGGGATAATCTCGTGGCAGCGCTTTTCGGCACTATAACAGTTAAAAAGTTGTTGACATAATATTTTTCTGACAAAATTATCTATAATATAATATTAGTACAGTTGTTGTCATCTGGTAGAGCTAAACTAATAGTTGGACCTGTTACTTAATATTATATATTTTTCTTTTCTTTTAAAATATTTTTTAACCTGTTATTTATTAAATATTATTAGTTATTTTCATCTACAATATTTTGTATCTGCTATTCAATGCTCTTTTTTATTTTATTTTACTCATTTTTTGCACTAATGAATAATAATAATATTTGGATAATTTGTATAGCCCCGTTTTTGTGAAAAATCACCTCAAGGGCGCTGTACAAATCTTAATTTCTACTTAATATTAATTCTTAGTTTATATAAATATACAGCAACATACTTACCTGGCAGGTCACTTCTGGCAGGACACAATCACCATATCATAACATTGTTATTGTTTTTTTTTTAATATCGCCCTTGAGGTGATCTTCCCACAAAAAGGCGCTATAAAAGTAATCCATTTATTATAAATGTTAACATGTATGTAAAAGCCTATAACGGGCGTAAATAAATAAATAAATAACGTGAATGTTCACAAACATAATACAAGAACATGCAAAGAAATCATACTTTAAAAAAATAATAAAACCGATACACAAAATATCTTACTTTATAAAGGGATTAAATGTTAAAATGCGCTGCCGGAAACCATCCAAATTATATCAATTAATAATATATTTAAAATAGCATTTAAGAACTTTTAAAAATACATTAGTAATATTAAGGAGTATACAAGTTATAATGTTAAGTAAAAAAGAATTACATACTTTGCAAACTTTGATGTACAAGTAACTAATATAAAATAAATAAAGTGTGTATAGAGCAAATTCAGGTAAAGAATTCATATTTATTTATTCATTGAAGGTGTCTTTTTTACAACCAAGACAGCAGTGTCCTATTTATTAAACCTTTTTTTGTAAACAAAAAATACAAACATTCCCGAGTCACGCATAACCTGACGATATTTGAAAAACTCCCACCACCATCATAATAAGTGGAAGATGTTGCTTGTGCAGTGGTGGAGGATTTAGCTAGCTGAGGAATTGAATCCACGACGCCCGGGTGGGAATCAGGGCCGTTCAGGGCCTCTATCTAACGTGTGTCAGGTGCCCCCGATGGCGAAAGACTCCACCGGCGACACCAATTGCACAACAAGTTGAACAAGCGACCTCTTCGCCTCCGCCCCCGTGCTCGTACCGAATTCTTCAATTGAAACAATAGCCGTGAATAATTTACTGAGGACAGGTCGGACGTGACGAGATAACTCCTAGGAAACTATCTCTATCACCACTTGGAACATTGCTATGTACTGGAAACATTAACTCAATTTTGGAACATTGACATATAATTTGATTGACAATACATACCTCCTGCAATGTTATAAGTTGTTTGTGCCAAACAACTACTGCCAGGGGCGACATCACGATCTGCTGTGCATTCCACATGGCAGAACAGATGTGTTGGCTCAGCACAGCATGACACGGGGTATGGTACTGTTAATTTACTTTTGTTACTTTCTTGTGTTTTGTAAATGGACATATACAGTCTGTAATACACAAAAAAAATAAAATATATCGTCTCTGTAAAGCAAAATAGCTTAAGCGACACTTTGGTAAAAAATGAGTTAAACATGCACTTTTGATCAGTTTTTTTTACTGCATCGAATGCTCTGACTCTCGTTTTATTCTAAAGACTTTGGTGGCACTTCGGCCATCTAAAATATATTTACCATTTGGGAGAAGGCTTGACTCAAGCGAGACAAGTTTGGGATTTTTTTTTTAGCTTTTTGTCGCTTTAGGTAACTCGGTGAGAGCATCGAGTTACCTGAGTTATCTTTTTTTTCAAATTCTACCAGGTACTGAAGAATTATGAATTTTATTGTAAAACAAACAAAAAACTTTAAAGTGCACTGGCGCTTCAGCTCTTTTTGCCTTTCTGGCGACGATATTTTACTGGAAACATGCTCTTAAACTTGAAACATGAAGTCCGCTGTGGACGTGTCCGTGTGCCCGAAGTACGCTCAATTTTTTCCTTACTCCTGGTGAGATCGATTAAACCTTTTCAAATAAAGGAATTCTTTCTTGAGCTGATATCAATTGTGTCGGCCTGTCTGGGGCCTGGGAGTCAAAAGGGCTTATGTAAATTGGCGACACCAGTTTTCTTTCAAATCCGTACAGATCACACTTCTATCGGTTTATCTCTTCAGTGGTATAATATGTCAACGTTCCAAGTTTAAATGTACGTTTCCAGTAAAATATGTCAATGTTTCCAGTACAATGTCCCATGTTTGAGTGCATGTTTTTAGTACAGTATGTCAATATTTCAAGTTTGAATGTATGTTTCCAGTACAATATGTCAATGTTCCAAGTTTAAGTGCACGTTTCCAGTACAATATATCAATGTTCCATGTTTTAAGTGCACGTTTCCAGTACAATATGTCAATGTTCCATGTTTAAGTGCACGTTTCCAGTACAATATGTCAATCTTTCATGTTTAAGTCAACGTTTCCAGTACAATGTATCAATGTTACATGACTGGGTTCGTGCTTCCAGAATAATATCGTCGCTGGAAAGGCGAAAAGGCTTAAGCGACACTTTAGTAAAAAATGAGTTAAATATGCAGTTTTCATCAGTTTTTTTTGCGACGAATGCTCTGACTCTCGTTTGATTCTAAAGACTTTTGTGGCCCTTCAGCCATCTTAAGTATATTTACTATTTAGCTTTTTGTCCAAGTTTAACTTCGTGTTTCCAGAACATATCAATGTTTCAAGTTTAAGTGCGTGTTTCCAATCAAATATGGTCAACGTTCCAAGTTTAAGTTCGTGTTTCCAGCATATGTCAATGTTAGTATTGCGAGTACATGTAAGGGATTATTTTAATTTTAAAATACGTCAACGCTTAAGCGTTTCTACCGTGTCGTGTTGCCCACGCTGCCGGGGCGGCGCCGCGCCCATGGGTCAAGTCGGCGGCGGAGTACAGTTAGTGAGTTGCAGCCCGGCAGACCGCTGGCCGATGACCTCACGCCACTGCGGAAATACCTCGGACCAATTTACCCCGGGAAGTCACTACTCGGTGGGTTTCAATAACAATCAAACAAATTACCTACTGTACGCGTTCCTTAATCAAGTCTACTGCGTTATTTTAGTGCTTACAAAGAGAAATACGCGGTGGATGGTGGTAACACAACGACGGCCTTCGCGGTCGAGTGGTTAGACGCTCGACTACGAATCCACGGGTCGCGGGTTCAAACCCGGCGTGCGCAAATAAATTTTATTTAGTTACACATTTAATTCGTATAAAATAATATATAGTATATTTGCGGCACGTTTCAGAGTGGTAGATACTCATAGTATCGCCCTGGTGGAAGACCGCCACTCCGAATCGAAGCGTTGCTTGAAATGGCTCTAGCCGTGTTTGGTGACCAGATCTGAATAGCCAGGTACTTCCTAACCTCACTCTGCCCTATCTATTTCTCCTCCCCACTACCTTCAGCCTTACTACATACCCCAATTGGGGATGCAATAGTATCACTGTCTCTAGACGGTTGGGAGCAGTTGGGACTCTTGTGCGGTATTCACTACAAAAAAATGAGCTCAGAAATGTTTAGTAAATAGGACACACTACTGTAGTGATTGTAAACAAAAACAGCTTTAATAAATAAGTAAATAAAAATCCTTTACCTGGATTTGCTCAATACACACTTGCACCGTAGAAAGATTTTTTAAACTGTTATAGTGCCGAAAAGCGCCACAGCGCTGCCACGTGCCTATGTCAAAACCGCCAACGACGCGACAGCTCTTCACATTTCACAATACGTTTGACTAGCGGTAGTGACAGTAAAAATAATTTTGATATATCTGGTTACATGTTAAATATCTTAATACCTTCAACATCATCAATGATGAATTTCAGTTTAGAAAAATGACCAGGGCGTAATTTACGGCGATGCGTGGTAAGCAGCAATAAGGATGGCAGCGCAGTAAAGAGATTTTATTTTAATTTTGTTTCATTTTATTTGGGAGACCAACAGTTTACATACAAACTAGGTAAAAATATTATATGGGTAGTATTAATATGACCATTTATAGGTTTCCACTTGGGTAGTTACTTAGAGTATACAAGAGGTAGCCCAAGCCAAGGCAGTGAAGTCAGTTTTGGACTTGTTTTTGATGATTTTAACATGACTCGGCGCAAATGGGCGTGGCTAAGACTAAGGCTACGGTATTTATACATCCATTCATATCACATATCGACATAATGTTTTTGTGTGTTCGTATAGCCACTTTTTCACAGTATTTTTATCAACAAAAACATAGCATCTAACCTAAAAAACCGTTTAGTTGTGTCAAGTTTAGTGGCAAAATAAAAAATGTGGGCGGAGTCGCACCGTTAACCAGCGAAAATAGCCAGCTTAAGATCATTACAACAGTATATAGAAGCGGTCCAAGAAATTTGTTGTCTCTTTCTCTCTCATGGTGTACGATGTAAAAACTCGGAAAAAGTGATTTATTACAATTTCGGATGGGTAAAACAAATTAGCTATCCCTCCATATATTGTTACTTCAAGGGTAGTTATATATACAGGTGAACTGATAAGATAAGTAAGTGAATCTATTTTTTTTTAAATAAACTAGAAATTAAGATATAATTTAAAAGAAATACAAATCAATTAAAATAAAATAGAAATACATCAATAAAAGAAGAAGCATAAATTTTTTAAAAATCATATCAGTATGTTTAAAGGGTTGAGGAAAAGGAAGGACATGAGGGGTGATCGATCTAGATGTAGTAAATATGTACAATGATATGTGTGATTTCAAAGTTTTTTTTTTTAATTTTATATACATATAAATAAAGAAAGAAAGTTAAAGATAAAAGATTGGTGGTACCGTGGAATGAGTAATTTGATTTCCCTACAGTGTTAAAAGCTTAGAGTACATAGAGTAGTATCTATCCAAGGCAGTGAAGTCAGTTTTTGACTTGTTTTTGATGATTTTAAACCTGACTCGGCGCACCTGGACGTGGCTAAGACTAAGGCTACGGTATTTATACATCCATTCATATCACATATCGTCATAATGTTTGTGTTTATTCGTATAGCCACTTTTCACAGTATTTTTATCAGCAAAAATATAGCATATAACCTAAAAAATCGTTTAGTTGTGTCAAGGTTAGTGGCATAATAAAAAATGTGGACGGAGTTCCACGGTGACCCAGGAGCTTAAGATCATTGCGACAGTATATAGAAGCGGTTTATGAAATTTGTTGTCTCTTTCTCTCTCATGGTGTACGAGCTAAAAACCCGGAGAAAGTGATTTATCGCAAGTTTGTATAGGTTGGGTAAAAATAATTAGCTCTCTCTCTTTAATTTTCTCTTTATTTTCGTTTTCAACATAGTTCTATTCTTATGTTTTATGTAAACCGACGACTTATTTTTTTTGTTTCTAAACGGTATAATAGCTCACACTTATAGGGAATTAGTTTGAATATGATTGATTATATTTCCGACACTCGCCCCTCGGCCCGTAAAAGCGTTGCGAGTAAAACTCGCTATCTGAAACGAGTGTGGAGTTGATCCACTGTTTTACATAAAAAGCGTAAATAAGTCAGCATCGCGTGCCGAGTACTTTGTAATGTATTCAGTGAAAGTTTGGTGGTAGGCGCTAACTCGATGAAATGCATACGGTAGGGTGGGCCGGCAATGTGAGCAGTGGCGGCTCGTGACTTTTTATCGTGCCAGAGTGCTAAAATTGAAAAAACGTCATGATTGAAAAAAAGTTTTTTTTTTCTTTTTGTGGCGGCTCGTGACTTTTTAGTGTGCCAGAGTGCTAAGATAAAAAAAGGTCATTGATAAGAGGTCATTCTAAATCATTATTTTTTGTATGATTGAAAAATTGCAAATATTCAAAATTCACCTTTTCTTTTGAACAGGCCTCGTACATAATTATAAAGCGTGAAGAAAATGAAAAACAAAATTACATAACATAACAAAATAAATCCCACATAGGCAAAGCCAGTGCGTGGGTATACTAATACAAATTAATAGTAGGCTCTCTATGGCAATAAAATAAATAAACAAACAGTACATAATTACAATCAAATTGAATCAAACAAATCAAATCAAATCTTTGAAAATTAACTCATAATTTTATATTTCTATACATCAATAAAAACCTTCTAATGTTGTTTTTGGTACATGGCCGTCTGGATGTGATGTTCATGCCATTCTGACATTTGACCGAATGGAAAAATGATTTTAAATTGTTGAAAGTAGAAAGACAATAAGCACACGCGGTGGATTAAATATTTGGAGGTCTGCCATTTTGTATTTTTTCTCAATCTACTCGTATAAAACATTTTGACCCACAGATTGTAAAAAAAAAAAAAAACTAAACTATTGCAGATTGTTTAGGCCTGAGAAATTTGCTGCCCTATAAAACTGTACCACGCAACGATCGACGACCTCCGTGGCCGAGCGGTTAGAATACTTGGTCCGCATCCTGAGGTCGCGGGTTCAAAACCAGGTGTGTCCCCAGTCAAATAATAATGGCCCTTGTTATCATTTCGACGGTCTCCGTGGTCGAGTGGTCAAGACGCTCATCTGCGAATGCAGAGGTCGCGGGTTCAAACCCGGCGCGCGCAAATATTTTTTATTTAATTAATATGTATTGTTTCACATTTAATGAATATAATTAAAATAATTTGAAATATATTTGCGGCACGTTCCAGAGTGGTAGATACTCTATATTTAATACCGCCCAAGAGTCCGAACTGCTCCCAACCATCTAGAGCCGGTGAGACTATGGCATCCCTAATTGGGGTATTTTGCGAGGCTGAAGGTAGCGGGGAGGGGAGGAGATGGCGTAGATGAAGGTTGGGATGAACCGGGCTTCTTTATACACAATACCGCACAAGAGTCTCAACTGCTCCCAACCGTTTAGAGCTAGTGAGACTGGCATCGTGACCATGAGTTGCGGCACGTTCCAGAGTGGTAGATATGGTATCGCCCTGGTGAAATACCACCATTCAAAATCGAAACGTTGCTTGAAATGGCTTTAGCCGTGTTTGGTGACCAGATATAAATAGCTAAGTAGTTCCTAATCTTCCTCTTCTCCATCTCCTTTCCCTCCCCACTACTTTCAGCCTCACAACATACCCTGATTGAGAACGCCATAGTCCTACTGACTTCAGACGGTTGGGAGCAGTTGAGACTAGTGCGGTATTCACGTAAAAAAAGCAGAAGATACTTCAAGTATCGCCCTGGTGAAAGACCACCATTCAAAATCGAAACGTTGCTTGAAATGTCTTTAGCCGTGTTTGGTGACCAGATCTGAATAGCTAGGTACTTCCCAACCTTCCTCTTCGACATATACTTCCCCTCCCCGCTACCTTCAGCCTCACAACATACCCCGATTGAGAAAGCCATAGTCCTACTGACTTCAGACGGTTGGGAGCAGTCGGGACTACGTGCGGTATTCACAAAAAAATAAAAATATATTCCGTTTAATAAATCTTTCGAGCCAGGTAAAAACTTCCATTAGAACCAGTGTAGAATTGTTAATTGATAATAATAAAAAATATATATATCGAAATGGTAAACGAAATGTTATCCCGCATGTTCTGCCGTGTACAGAACTGTCTGCTCTCGGAGAGCGCAACAGCTGTTAACTTAAAAATCTCGCGAGTTCCGAAATGTAAAAACAATCACTTCATAGAATCAGACGTAATTAGATATTTCGGTTTACCCACGTCCCAATTAGCGATCGGGGTCAGCGAGTAATCGCTTCAGCGAGGTGTGGTCGTAACCCAGTTCTCGCCTCTGCTCTGCGCCGCTCTATCCCCTTCCCGCCCCCTATCGTCGCTCCGAAAGGCCGTCCGAACTCTCCCCTTCCCGCCCGGGGTAAATTGCTACATAATGAAGCTTGAAATGGCCCCCGGGAGGAAATTGGGGTTCGTTTTTGCATCAATCTCTTTTACGAGGCTTGACTAACGCCTGCGTTGTTCTATGCAATATCCTTTCGGGGGGGGGGGGATACTTTGTCCTATTTTATACCATCGGCTAGATAATGTGCATCCTCAGAGCAATAATACACAAGAGAGAACGCTGCTGTAGTCAGTTTTGATGAGCTTTGCCGGACTCGGGCGTGGCTAGGACTAGGGCTAGAGTATTTATACATCCGTTCATAGCACATGTCGACATAATGTTTTTGTTTATTCGTATAACCACTTTTTCACAGTATTGTTATAAACAAAAATATAGCATATAACCTAAAAAAAAAACCGTAGACTTATGTCCATTAATGTCGCATATGAAAACGTGTGGGCGGAGTCAACGGAGACGCGGGACACGGAGAACACCCTTACAATACTTTAAAGCGGTTTGATAATTTGGGATAATTTGCTGTCTCTTTCTTTCTCATGGTGTACGACGTAAAAACCCGTAGAAAGTGATATATCCCAAATTTGTATAGGTTGGGTAAAAAGAATTAGCTCTCTCTCCATATATTGTTACTCCAAGTGTGCATCTCTATGCAATGTTAAATTATTGAATTATCTCGTGTAAATTGTAATTTATTTCACATTCGTAAAAAGCATTTACTTAGTGGTTTGCCATATTTATAAATTAAACAGCTAAACTTTGTTTAAAACCACTTTTATTTTTAATATTTTGTCGACCGGTTTCGGAAGCACCCTTCCATCTTCAGGACATTTTTTTCAAAAGTAAAAAATCGAAATCACACAAAAACGTGACTAACCCTTTCAGTTGTCAAAAACAAACCACTAATCCAAAATGGCTGATAATGCTAACATATGATAAACACATGTGTACCAACATAACAAAAAAAAAACGATAATCGAATGTACACAGCCCGCGAAAATTCAAAATTCACCTTGTCTTTTGAACAGGCCTCATGTATCAATGTAAAGATGTTAGTTGTAAGTCACTAGTTATTAGTTAGTAATAAGTCTTAGTTTTAATATTTTGTTAATTATGCTGTAAAACGCCCTTGAGGTCATATTTCTGTCACAAAAACAGACAAATATTATTATTCCGAAACCGGTCGACAAAATATTGAAAATAAAAGTGGTTTTAATCAAAGTTTATCCGTTTAATTTATAAATATGGCAAGCCACAAAGTAAATTCTTTGAAATAAATTACAATTTACACGAGATAATTCAACAGTGCATGTCTACTTCGGGCGTGGCCGACTTCTTCTACCATCAGAAAAGGAATAAAGCGTGTTGATTCTACGAGGTCTCCAGCGAGATGCCGTTCGTACAAAGCGAACAACGACAATGATTGAAGTCTTGAAAACTGTTGGCTACGGAAACCGGTTTCCTCTCGGCGGAGGATATTACAATGGGAATGTCGGGAGGAAGAAAGAAAGGATGCTGTGGAATGTTCAATCTATTGTCAACACGTGGAAATTAACAATCCACATATTTGAAAATTAATGCAACGATCTTCTGTCCTTTTGATATAAATTGCTCTGAGATCTGATTCCAAACTTTGCTTTAAATGGTATTAGACGTTTGGTGCTCCCTACTCCTCCCCCAGATTCACAACATACTTTCGATTGGATCCTTTGGACCTTGGACCTTCGACCGGTCGGTAGCTGAGTGGACAAACGCGTCGTCTTCCCACCCGGGCGTCGTGTCCTCCATCATTACACAAGCAACATCTTCTTATGATGGCAGCTTTTCAAATATTGTCAGGTTTCGAGTGGTATTTATTTTACAAATATAAAATCTAATTTCTTATATGTATTAAATTAATAACAGTTTGTCATGTATAAGGAATTAAATTAAGATTATTTTTATTATTTAATTTGAATTCCCCCATTGTCCAAGGGTTTAGCAGTATTGAGTCAGTTGGTAGTCTGGCAACTGGTCACACTGAGCCGGTCCCCCTCCCCCCGCTGCCGGCATTCATCCCGAGATGTATAATGGCCGACACAACTGGTTTCCCATTGTGCGGAATTCGCCCCATTGATGTGCATTGTACCCACACACACACCGGGGCTAATTCAATTTGCAGACAGCGAGCGACGGCCATACGAATTTGTATTGCGTACGGTGGACATACTGAACGTACTGGGCGGTTTTTCGCCGCTGTTGCATGCGAGCATTATTGAATTAAATAGCGTTGAGAAAAACTTCAATGTTTTGTGAATGCTTCACGAATTGCTACTTCTTTAAAATGAACTCTTCGCAGTGAACACTTTAATTGAAGTCGAACTCGCAAAAAAGAGATTTGAATTTATCCGGTTATTTGATCAGTTCTTTTTGGAACCGGTTCCTTGCCGAAAAAACACGAACTACTTGTAATGAAGTACTTCTTTATAGGCTTTGAAGTTCAACTTCACAACTGAACTGCTGCAAATTGAAGTAGTTCTTTGTAATCTAACTTCCATTGAAGTATTTGTTCAATTCAATGAAGTTGATGAAATGAATGAACGCTAAAATGAACTACCAACTTCAATTGAAGTATTTGTTCAATGAACAATGAATGAAGTAGGAACTGCTGCCAAAAGAAGTAGATGTGGATGCAACAAACTTTACGTAATATTTCCGGATCTAGATGATATTATGTTGTCATTGAAGGCAACCAATTGGTCGTCATGACTTCACAATGACACAATCTGTTTGTTCCTCTTTATTCATTCGATGATTATTTTGATTGATTTTTATAATTTACTTCGTTTATGTACATGATATTATAACATTTTTTTGATGAATTCTTTCAATGTTGAAAATAAAAGAAGATCAATACGGGGTCCAGATTATACAGTTCGACTCCTATACACTTATCGCCAGTGAGTTGTAAGGGAGTCTGAATGTAGGTGGGTTTTGTAATTCGTAAAAATTGCGAATGACAAAGTTGATATGCTCCATTGCATAGAGTTGAGTCTTTTACTCAGAGCAATAATATACAAGAGATAGCGCTGTAGAGAGAGCTGTAGTCAGTTTATACGAGGTTTGCCGGACTCGGCTAGATCTGGGCGTGGCTAGGACAAGGGCTAGGGTATTTATACAACCATTCATTCATAGCACATGTCGACCTAATGTTTTTTTTGTTTATTCGTGTAACCACTTTTTCACAGTATTGTTTAAAAAAATAAAATAACATGACCTAATAAACCGTTGAGTTATCTCAATTTATTTCGCGTATCAAAACGTGTGGGCGGAGTCGACGGAGACGCGGGACACGAAGAACATTCTAACAATACTTTAAAGCGGTGTGATAATTCGGGAAAGTTTGTTGTCTCTTTATTTCTCGTGGTGTACGACGTCAAAACCCGGAGAAAGTGATTTATCCCAAATCTGTATAGGTTAGGTAAAAAGAATTAGCTCTCTCTCTATATATTGTTCCTTTAAGGTCTTTTACATGCTGCCGAAAATAACTCTGTTAACTTTTATATGAGTCAGACGATGAAATATAATATATTACCGTTGATTAAATATACAAACATGATCGCTTGGGCAGTTAGTTTTTGCCCAATTTTCAATGGAGTCCTATATGTTGCCAACCAGTTAGTTAACCATCACGCCGTTCCTCCGCAGTGGTAGGCAGAGAGGACGGACCGCCAAACAACTCGGTCTTGGCACACACTCCTTGCCTCATTCACATTCGTGCATCTTCTCATACATACTCTTCTGTTATTCTGACGGTTGACATTGCCCGACTCAAGTATTTGATTCAATTGATCGTGCCATGTCTTCATCGGGCGTCCCCGACTTCTTCTATTCACTTTCATTTCTTCGTACATGCCCAAACCATCTAAGCGTCCCTTTCTTGATCCTATTCATTACGCTTATATCACCCTTGCATTCTTTCAGGATATCCACATTTTTAACACGGTCATAAATGGTTTTAGCACATACGCCTCAGGGATTTCATTTCTACTGCATTAAGTCTTCTTTTATCCTTCCTCTGCCATTTACACGCCTCACTGCCATACATCAGGTTTGGTATTACTCCATTGTGGACTGCCAGCTTCGCTCCCTTGGACATGTTTTTTATTTGTGCCAACAGCGTTTTCAGTCCTCCATTAATGGAGTTTCTTGCATTCACCCTTTTTCCAATATTTTTATCATTCTTTCCGTCTCTCGAGAACATACTTCCTAAATATACAAACTCATCCACTTGCTCCAAGTATTTATCATTCACAACTATATTGCACGCTGTTCTCGTACTCTCTCTTTCAAACACCAATATTGTTAAGTTTTATTATTCGGCAACTTTCAGTTTCCAGCAGAAATCTGCAGCTATCAACGGATTCGTCATACTCATTTATAGGCCACGATAAAATACTATCAGATTTAGAGGAAGCCCCCGTTTAAGATAAACATGTCAAACAGACAACACTGCCCCCACTGGGCATGACTAATCGAAAATTAATTTAATGATACTTTTCTTGGCTAAGAAAGTCTTTGAAACAGTCTGATGCACGGCAGTGAGGCGTGGAACTGGCAGAAAAAGGATGAAAGTAGACTGAATGCTGTAGAATTGAGATCCCAGCGTGGCTAGCAGTCCACAATGGAGTGCTGATACCTATCCTGATGTCAGGCAGTAAGTAGAAGGCGTGGAACTAACAGAGGAAGGATGAAAGTAGACTGAATACTGGAGTAATGAGATCCCTGAGGTGTATTTGCGGTAACGCCGTGCTAAAATGTAGATATCCAGAAAGAATGCAAGGCTGATGTAAGCGTGTTGAATAGGATTAAGAAAGGGACGCTTAAGTGGTTTAAGGAGCAGACGAACGAAGAAAGAAGTGAAAGAAGATTAATAGTAGAAGAGGTCATGAACACCTGAGGAAAATATGGCACGGTCAAGTGAATCATATACTTGAATTAGTCCATGTCAAGAGTCAAAATAAATGAAGAGTATCTAAGAGACGATATGCATGAATCAAGGAGTGTGTTTCAAGACAGAATTGTGTGGCTTTCCATCCTCTCTGCCTACTCCTTCGGGAAACGGCGAGATGGTTAGTTAGTTTGGTACTTGGCTAATTTTTTAGCAATTTTAATGCGTACCGCGTAAGAGCTTTAATTGCTCGAAGCCAGTGGGACTATGGCATCCCCAATTGGGGTATGTTGTGAGGCTGGTGGGAGTGGGGAGGAGAAGGAGGTGGGACAGAGGAATTACATTTCAGGTTTAGTATTTGGACTGTGCTTTGTTCCTACGACATGGCACGATCAAGTAAATCAAATACTATAACAGAAGAGTATGTATGAGACGATGTATGAATGTAAATAAAGCAAGAAGTGTGTGCCAAGACAGAGTTGTATGGCGGTCCGTCCTCTCTGCCTACCCCTGCGGGGAAACGGCGTGATGGTTAGTTAGTTTTTGTTCCTACAACCTTAATAACCCCTTCAATTCGCAGAAACTTTCGCTTTCCTTTGTCCTTTATTGCCCTTATTCCAGGCAGTGTCAATCGCCGAGTTGAATCAATAATGCGGGGCTAATAGGGTTAATGATGGCGCGTCACGCCACACGGGGGCGTAGCGAGCCCAGGCCAGACGGGGCAGCCGCCCAGGGCTCGGTGCGCCTACACATATTTTATAGTGAATACCGCTCAAGAGTCCCAACCTCAGAGCAATAATCTTAGAGTACATAGAGTAGTATCTATCCAAGGCAGTGAAGTCAGTTTATGACTTGTTTTTGATGATTTTAACCCGACTCGGCGCACCTGGACGTGGCTAAGACTAAGGCTACGGTTTTTATATATCCATTCATATCACATATCGACATAATGTTTTTGTTTATTCGTATAGCCACTTTTTTACAGTATTTTTATCAGCAAAAATATAGCATATAACCTTAAAAAACGTTTAGTTGTGACAAGTTTAGTGGCATAATAAAAAATGTGGGCGGAGTCCCGCGGTGAACCAGGAGCTTAAGATCATTGCGACAGTATATAGAAGCGGTCTATGAATTTTTTTGTCTCTTTCTCTCTCATGGTGTACGACGTAAAAACCCGGAGAAAGTGATTTATCGCAAGTTTGTATAGTTTAGGTAAAAATAATTAGCTCTCTCTCCATACGTTGTTACTCCAAGTTTGTATCGCTGTGTCAAAACTTTTTTTTCTAACTTTTTTTTTTATTGAACCAGCACAGTGATATGTAAAAGCCCACTTGGGTATACAATTAAATAATGCCAACGGACACATGTAAGCCTGGGGTCCGACTATTCCTCCCAACGCCACTGAAGTCACACATTATCTTCGGCACCCTTAGACGGCGGTGGGTGGTGGGCGGTGGCTGGTGGCTGGTACGGGGTGGAACACCAGCCCCACGAAGGTGGAGACATCGATCTCCGTCAAGATCTCCCTTCGTCTTTGATGGTTTATATCCGTATGAAACTTGGAGTATAGTACGATATAAGGAGGTATAGCTAATATTTTTACCCAACCTATACAAATTTGCGATAAATCACTTTCTCCTGGTTTTCACGCCGTAAGAGAGAAGAGAAGTCGTCACATAATATTGCAGCACTTCTAAGTAAGTAATGATGTTTTCCGTCCGCGCTAACCCCACATCATCGAGTCGCGGAAATTACGCCGATTTTGAGGTTATTTACTATGTTTGTGTTGATTAAAATACTTACCGTGGTTATACAGATAAATCAAACATGATGGTGATATGTGCTATGTGTGAATGTTCAAATAAGACCGAACGAAGATTATAAAACATCACTTTTCCGAGGTATTTCGACCGTTTTAAATATTTTTGACCGAACTTTACAATTTTCACATTTTCAATGATAATAAAGACATAAAATCAACGAAAAGCTTCCATCTTTATTTAGGCAAACTTTCTGTTATTAGTGTGATATTTTGACTATATCATTTTAATGGTGTATTGATATTGTTTTGTTTAGTGGTGTGTTCAAATATGTTTATTAAAAATGTCCGAATTCCATGTGGGCGGTACTAATAGGCTATCGAACATCTTTTAACATATCTTTGTCTCTTTCTATCGAGTTAGTATAAAGTCAACTATCCTGACTACACTGTTTCGCAAAGGTACCTCTCCATGTCCATACCATTTTGCTAATAGGTTGTAAGGAAAGAAGAGAACAATCGATGCACAAGCAACATCCTCCGCTTATTATGATGGCAGTAGGAGTTTCTTCTGTAATAAATATGTGTTTTTTGTAATCAATTCTAATAATGGTTTTCTTTTGTTTCAGGTAAGACAATTTAATCTCGAATCAAACAGTTTTCTGTTTTGAGATAATAATCTCATCTCTAATACGGTAGGTAAGTACCTATGCTGGGAAGTCATTTTGTATCAAATAAAAAAATATAAATAATATATACTCGTATCTCGTAACTCGTGTTCACCCTCGTACCGCTAAACTTAAAGGTGTGATAATTAATAATAATAATAATAATTAAAAAAAAAAAAATTAAAAATTAAATAAAATTAATACAATTTTGACACAACCTCAAAATTTCATTAATCTTTTTTCGAAAATGAACCGAACTCTCTATTTGTACATTTATTGATTTAAATTGTATTGTATAATTTAGTGATCTACCTACATGTACGAGTATTTACAACATAATAACGTTGCTCCCCAACCCAAACACGAGAATTGATTTCTCTCCTGGGCTGGGTACTCTTGTTAAAAATGTATGTATAAATAATATAGTTTAAAGAACATTATATACTGTTTATTTTATATAAATAAAAATTATTTAAAAAAAAAAAATCATGAAAGTCTAGTAAAAATGTCTTCGGTGCTTCGTGTTAAGGGCTAGAGTGGTGAAGACGCTCTACTACGAATCCAAAGGTCGCGGGTTGAAATCCTGGCGTGCGCGAACATATTTTACTAAATTAACATGTAGATACTCCAAAAAGTATCGCGTAAGAAACGTGTTTGGTGACCAGCTCTGATTAGCCGGGTACTTCTCAACCTTCCTCTTCTCCATCTCCCCACTACCTTCAGCCTTACAACATACCACGATGGAGATGCCATAGTCCCACTGGCTCCAGAAGGTTGGGACTCTTGCGCGGTATTCTTTATAAAACAGAGTAATTTAGTTTAAAGCGTACTTTAAAAAAAAAATTATAGTGAATACCGCACAAGAGTCCCAACTGCCCTCAGCCGTCTAGAGCGAGTGAGTCTATGGCATCCCCAATTGGGGTATGTTTTGAGGTTGAAGGTAGTGTGGATGGGAAGGAGATGGGGAAGAGGAAGGTTGGGAAGTACTTGGCTATTCAGACCTGGTCACCAAACACAGCTGAAGCCATCTCAAGGAACGTTGCATTAAACGAATGGTGGTATTTCACCAGGGCGATACTTATGGTAGAGTATCTACCAACGCGTTGCATAAATACCATTTTATGTCAGTTAAATGTGCTATGACACATAGTAATTTAATTATCTATTTATATTAATTTGACTGGTCGATAGCTGAGTGGAGAACGCGTCGGATTCCCACCCGGGCGTCGTGCGTTCAATTTCTCTGCTGGCTAAGTCCTCCATCATTGCACAAGCAACATCTTCCGCTTTTTATGATGGCAGTAGGAGTTTTTCAAATATTGTCAGGTTATTCGTAACCCGGGAATGTTTGTCTTACTTTAAAAAAAAAAAAATGAATTGTATTTGCACACGCCGAATTTGAATCCGCCACCTCTGGATTAGCAGTCGGGCGTCTTACAACTCGACCGCGGGGGCCGTCACGGAGACCGCACATGAGGAAACTATCACAAACTGCGCTATAAAAATTCACTGTTATTATTATTATAAAACGTGGTAAGCATTCGGTCACGTTTCGTCGCCTGATCCGACTGGCCTTTTAAGGTTTAAAGGAAGTCGCCTGTAAGGACTCTCGAAATTCTTTCCTGGCACATTACTCCACGGAGAGGCATATTAGACGGGAAATCCGATAATAAACACATCTTACTATGTATATAAGATGGAAATAACACGAAGGCAAATGAGGTTACATTAATTTCTACTGCATTGTTGACAGCGTTATCGTTTGCAGTATCCTGTTTGAAGTTTCCCATTTACGAATTTCCAAAATATCCTTTCCTATTTTTTTATTTTATTAACTTTTTGTTTCTTACATTATTTTTTTACATTACCTACCTTACTAGGTCATAAGAACCTGTTCTGAGGTAAGTGAAAGTGAGTACAAGTAGAATAATTTAGAAAAAATGATGATATTTGCTACACAATGTTCTAGTTTGTCATGGTGAAAAATTTCAAGTGCTCTTTTAGGAGGTCTTCAATTTCCTTGCGGTCCTTACTCATTAGCCATTTAGTAATGTTTTGATTAAGGGAATACATATTGGTGATGGCTACAGTCTGTGGTGGGAGTTTGTTGTAAGTGTGAGGCGCGATGTACATATGGTGTCTTTGTGCAAAAGCTGTATTGTATTTAGGTACTAAAAGTCTTTCTTGTTGTTTGGCCCTTGTGTTTTTATTATGTGTGATATACATTAAAGATTTTGAAGAATGAGTTATTTTTAACACTATTTGAAGATATAACTGTCTGATATTGAGGATTCCGAAAAAGTTGAAAGAGTGGCGTTGTTGGGTGCCTGAAGGGATTTCTAAATATAATTCGTAAAATTACTTTTTGTATTTTTATAAGAGGACCTAGCAAGGTAATAACAACTCCCCCTATTAGACGTTAAACAGTAAAATATTATACATATCGTCGCTGGAAAGGCAAAAGGGCTGAAGCGCCATTTTGAAAAGTTTGCACCAGAGCACTTTGAAGTTTTTTTTTTGTTTTACAATAAAATTCATAAGTCTTCAGTACCTGGTTGTATTTAAAAAAAAAACTAACTCAGATAACTCAATGCTCTCACTGAATTACCTGAAACGACAAAACGCTAGAAAAGTCCCAAACATGAGTCAAACCTTCTCCCAAATGGTAAATATATTTTAGATGAAAATTCTTCAGAATCAAACGAGAGTAAGAACATTAAATGCAGAAAAAAAACTGACCAAAACTACATGTTTAACTCATTTTTTGTACCAAAGTGTCGTTTATGCCCTTTTGCCTTTCCAGCGACGATGTTTACTAGTTGTTACCCGTTAAAAATAACGGGATGTAAGTTGGCTTGCCAAGAAAAGATATCAGAAAAATATTTGTGAAATTCACTCGTATGGTCGTTTGTACTCGCAAAGGGCGCACAGCGAATTTGTTGGTAGATGGCAGAGTTGGTAGATGCGGTGCTCCCGGATAGAGTTGAGGTCCCGAGTTTGAGTCTCGGCCTCAACCGTATCTTTTTATTATGTGTCTTTCTATTTTCATATTTTTTTTTTAAGATTTAAAAATTATTTCAATAATCAATATTAAAGAGGCGTAGAGCTTTAATAAGTCATTTTTTTTTTAAACGTATACATATACTCGTATATTATTATACGAAATAAGTAATTTTAAGTCTACAATGTACACGTGTTATTAAAATTAATACCCGCAGATATTATTTTCACGCACCTTCAAAACGTGAGCTTTTAATCATGAAAATAATAACACAGTGTTCGGTGTAAGCACTGAAGAGATTAATTGATAGAAGTGTGTCGTGAGTGTGTCTGCGTGCTCGAAATAAGCTCATTGTTTCCTTACTTAATTGATCAATAATTTTCAAATATCGAAAATGTTTTTTGAGCAGGTAATCGATTTCATTTTCCCGCGTCTGGGACCTAGGAGTCGAAAGGTCTTATGTAAATTGTCGATAACCGTTTTCTAGGGATTATCAGTTTGGTGCTTGGAGAAACAATGTACGGAGAGAGAGTTAATTATTTTTACCCAACCGATACAAACTTGCGATAAATCACTTTCTCCTAGTTTTTACGTCGTACACTACGAGAGAGAAAGAGACAACAAATATAATACTCCGCTTCTACGTACTGTCACAATGATCTTGGGCTCCTGGGTCACTGCGGGACTCCGCCCACATTTTTTATTATGCCACTAAACTTGACACAACTAAACGGTTTTTTAGGTTAGATGCTATATTTTTGTTGATATCAATACTGTGAAAAAATGGGTATACCAATAAACAAAAACATTATGTCGATATGTGATGTGAATGGATGTGTAAATACCCTAGCCTTAGTCTTAGCCACGCCCGGACCGCCGAGTCAGGTAAAAATCATCAAAAACTGACTACACTGCCTTGGGTAGATACCACTCTATATACTCTAAGGTTCGGTGTAACATTCCCAATGTCCCAGAATGACGATCCAGCAGAAGTGTACGGACACGCGGATTTCGGTTTCTTTTGGGGCTTCCCTCTGCTTGACTTATTATTTGACACGACTTAGGTTTCGGCTTATTCTCTGTAATTTACCGACCGCTGTTCGTTGTACCGTTGTACCGACACCTTCTATATAAGCCCGACACAATTTTGTAAACAGGCTTAAAGTTTTCATACAATTATACAAATAAGTAAGGATTCACATTGATATTGCTAAAAGCGCCTTTAACACTCCCGTTCCGAAGGGGGGTTCTCATGTAACCCCGAACGAGAGTTTTGTGAGAAATCTTAATAAACCTATTACATAATATATATTTGTACTCAAGAATCAAAGAAGTCCATGTTTTGTGTTTTTTTTTGATTTTATATTGTGTTGTCCGTCAGTATTTATGAGGATATACATGGCCTGTTCAAAAGAAAAGGTGAATTTAGAATTTTCGCGGGCTGTGTACATTCGATTATCGACTTTTTTTGTAATGTTGGTACACATGTGTTTATCATATGTTAGCATTATCAGCCATTTTGGATTAGTGGTTTGTTTTTGACAGCTGGAAAGGTTAGTCACGTTTTTGTGTGTTCTTCAATTTTTTTACTTTTGAAAAAAATGGATCAAAGAATAAAATCCATGATTTGTTTTTCCACAACTCCAGGACGCTCATCGTCATTAACATCTTCTCGGCCTTCTGTAAAGCGCTTTTACCACTTATAAACACTTTTTTGAGACAAAGTAGACTCGCCGAATGCCACAGTCAACAATTTTAAATGCGTTGGAGCACTTTATTCCATTTTTAACGCAAAATTTAATACATATTCTTTGATCTATTTTTTTCAAAAGTAAAAAAAAAACGAAGAACACACAAAAACGTGACTAACCTTTCCAGTTGTCAAAAACAAACCACTAATCTAAAATGGCTGATAATGCTAACATATGATAAACATATGTGTACCAACATAACAAAAAAAAAAACGATAATCGAATGTACACAAATTCAAAATTCACCTTTTCTTTTGAACAAGCCTCGTATAACCACACACTGTTTATTTTTTGTTTAATTTAATTTTGTATCCTGATGATGATGCTTAGGCTAAGCGAAACCGGTCGGTCATAAAAAAAAATGTAAAATCTGTGGTCTTATACAAAGTCATTATTTCATTTAATATGTCAAACCACAAAGTGATTACTTTCTACGAAAAAATAAATAAACGTCCACCATTTACGAAATTGTGTTCGAACAAAATCGGCGGCCATCTTTGTTGGTGTCCGGGCCTGTATGCCGGCGGTGTTGGTTGTAAAATGTACAGATAGTGGGTGTACCCAAGCATTCTCCCCATGTTACGAGACTAATTCGACCAATTAGCGAAAATCGTTGCGAACGCAGTTAACGACTCAATTTAGCTTTTAACGTTTTTGACATTGTAACGTTTTTTTTTTTGCGGCGATGACAACATTATTTATTTCAAACTCGGAATCATGGTTATTTTTAAACGGAGCACAGCTTGACATAGTTAATTGAGCAGGTCGTAAAAATGGGAACTAAAGCTAAACTGAAGCTCATTAGAGTAAGATATTTGCCCCATCAATCTTAACGCTGCCTAGATGGACTCCCTCTTGATGGCCTTTTGTAGACATGAGACCTAATATCCTCCATTAATATTTTTTACATTAATTTATTATTTTATTTTTCTCTTATGATTTTTTTTTTTTATTATTGTGTATACAGGTGTCCCAGAAGTCGACGTCAAGCCGGAACCGGGTGATAGGTTAAGTCATAATAGAAAAATATTTTTTCAAATCTAAGTTATGTATTTTAAAAATTAAAGGCATTTAAAATAAATTGAGAAAATCTACACCCTGTGATGGTGTTTTAACTCCCGTTACTACATCTTTTTTTTTTCAATTTTCACCTACCTCCTTACATCGTTACTCCAAGGGTTTATCTCTTCAGTGTATTGAGTTGATCTTTTCTACAGCGAAGCCGATTTATTATTCTGTACTCTTCCAAACTACAGCAACACGTAACCGTTTCCCGTCTGATTCGACTTGGACGGCTGGCGTGTGCTTGTAATTCTGTAGACTAGACACGCACACCTGTGTAGATCTACTCCCCCTGCAGGCATCGTTCCCCCCACCCACCACCCCCCTCTCTCCACGGGTCCCGAGCACGTGTCACAGCGCTCGAGACCTCGGAGTAAGAATATCTATGGAGAGAAACAGCTAATTTGTTTTACCCAACCTATACAAATTTGCGATAAATTACTTTCTCCGGGTTTTTACGTCGTATACCGCGAGAGAGAAAGAGACGGCAAAATTTCACACCGCTTCTAAGTATTGTAACCATGTTCTTTGACTCGTGCGTCTCACGGGACTCCGCCCACACGCTTTGATGTGCAACTAAACTGAACATAACTCATGCTATATGGTAATATGCTATATTTTTGCTTTTTTCTCAGTTTCATCTTTTTGGGGTTTTTTTTTTTTACGTGAATACCGCACAAAAGTCTCAACTGTTCCCTACCGTCTAGAGCCAGTGAGACTATGACACTCCCTATAGGGGTATGTTGTGAGGCTGAAGGTAGTGGAGATAGGAAGGAGATGAAGAAGAGGAAGGTTGGGAAGTACCTGGCTATTCAGATCTGGTCACCAAACACGGCTAAAGCCATTTCAAGCAACGTTTCAATTCGGAATGGTGGTCTTTCTCCAGGCCGATACTTGGAGTATCTACCACTCTGGAACGTGCCGCAAATATGCTATATTTTATTTTATATGAATCAAAGGTGTTATGACACATATTTATTTTCTTTATTTATCTTAAGTTAGATCACATCATTGCGTGTTCTAATATAAAAGATTTAATGTATATACAGAAATGATTTTTTTCAAACATATTTTTCTGATGACATTTTATAAACATAAAATTTAAAAAATATAAATTTATATATATCGGTTTACAACAAAATGAACATACAATATACTCGTACAAACATTAATATTGTTATAGAAAACAAATTTTTTTAATTCTTTTTTAAATTGACGAATATTGTCTACTGTGGTGATTTCTGATGGAATTTTACTATATAGTTGGACGGCCCGGTACATGAGATATTTCTGTGTGCTTGATGTTTTCCTTGTTGGCAATGTAATTAAATTTGCATTTCTCGTCCCGTGTCCGTGTATCTCATAATTATAATGTATCCTACCTTTAAATTCCTTATTGATTAAATAAAATTTATTTGCGCACGCCGGGTTCGAACCCGCGACCTCTGGATTCGCAGTCGAGCGTCTTACCACTCGCCATGCAGGCCGTTAAACGTCGACGCTTTCTGCATAACTACGTCCAATTATCGGACATTGTTCTGTAAATGGTTGAAACTCTTCATCTTCTATTTTCAGCTGCTCTATTGATCCGTTCGGAAGAGAATATTCTATAAATAGAACCTGTTTTCCTCCTTGGGATAATTAATTAAACTCACCGCCACGCCGTTTCCCCTGAGGGGTAGGCAGAGAGGATGGACCGTCTGTCAACTTTGTCATTCGAGGCAGTTTTAACAAATAATTTTAATTAACTTTAACTTTAAACCATTAATGCTTATTTTTTAATATTTTAATATTATCAAAAATCAAAAACACAAATATGAAACAAAAAAGGCAGAAAATAAAAAGACAATGGTCACAACCAATGATTCGTGTCTCGGTTGTGACCGTTGTCTTTTTTTTATTTTTAGGCTTTTTTCTGTTTCATATTTGTGTTGTTGATTATTGGTATTATTTAATTATTTAACAAATAATATTTTAGCAGTCAAAGGGGAGCAAACTAAAGTGTATGAAATCATCTGCGGCTGTAATTATTTATCCGGGGCTTTCCATAAATGTTCAACTATTGTTTGATATTTGTTCGCATTAGAGATGGTCGAAACTACTGTCCTGGTTACTTTTTTCATTCATTGTAATATACCATATATATATATATATATATATATATATATATATATATATATATATATACATATATATACTGGAAAGGCTGATAAGGATATTGAAAGAAGGGTGAATGCAGGAAACTCCATTAATGGAGGACTGTACGCTGTTGGGGCAAATAAGTAATTGTCCAAAGAAGCGAAGCTAGCAGTCCACAATGGAGTGCTTATACCAACCCTGATGTATGGCAGTGAGGCATGGAACTGGCAGAGGAAGGATGAAAGTAGACTGAATGCTGTGGAAATGAGATCTTTGAGACGGATGTGCGGTAAAACCATGTATGAACGTATTACGTATTGCAAGGCGGATATGAGCGTAATGGATAGGATCAAGAAAGGGACGCTTAGATGGTTTGGGCATGTAGAGCGAATGAACGAAGAAAGGAGTGTGAAAAGAATATATGATGCGAAAGTGAATGGAAGAAGAAGTCGAGGACGCCCGAGAAAGACATGGCACGATCAAGTAAATCAAATACTTGAATCGGGTCGTGTGAAGAGTCAGAATAACGGAAGAGTATGTATGAGACGATGTATGAATGTGAATGAAGCAAGAAGTGTGTGCCAAGACAGAGTTGTATGGGGGTCCGTCCTCTCTGCCTACCCCTGCGGGGAAACGGCGTGATGGTTAGTTAGTTAGTTAGTTAGTTATATATACTTTTATGTTATTATGACTCTTGACTTCCAACTAAAGTATTTGATTCACTTGATCGTTCTTCCTCGGTCGTACCCGACTTCTTATACCATTCGTTTTCGCGTCATATCGCTGTGCTAGTTCAAAACTAAAACAAGTCTAAATTATTTTTTTTATTTTTTTTACTCATTGGTGTTTTCTGATTCCCCATAACATAAAGAATCAAAAAACACCCATAAGTCATAAATTTTTTTTTGACTTGTTATAGATTGAACTAGCACAGCGCTAAATTCTCCTGGCGCTCCTTCCTCCGTTCATCCGCTCTACATGCCCAAACCATCTAAGCGTCCCTTTATTATTCTTGCTCATTGCGGTTACACTAACCTAACATTCTTTCCAGATTTTCGCTTTTGGTAGAACGGTATTTCATGGTTTTACCACACATACGCCTCAGAGTCATTCAGTCTGCTTTCATCCTTCCTCTGCCAGTTCCACACATCAGGGTTGGTATCAGCACTACACTGTGGACTGCTACCCTCGCTTTAATGTATTATTACCATAAAAGTGATGTTTCAATAAAAAAACATGTATTTTTTAACAGGAAATTTCAATTTTGTTACCAGCTAGAATATTCTCGTCCATTCACATGTATAATATTATTTTTATTCCACGTCCCGTTGCGGAGAATATTTCCTGCGTGCGATGCCTACCTTGCATATCAAACACCGAACCAAACAACGCCATGTTATTACCTACCCCCGAACAGATAATCCTTAGAAGTGTCTTTTTAATGCAGGCTTAAAACAAAACTGGTGTCGCCAGTTCACATAAGACCCTAATGAAATATATTATCTTTTTTATTTAAGTTTAAAACAAAATAACTTTGTATACATCACTTTATTAATATACAATACTACTACTACAACATGTTTCGTGAGCAATGCTCACATCTTTCACCAGAAGTGTATAAGTTAACAGTTAAACTATAGAAACAGATTTAAGTGCGAGGAGGGGGGGAAAGGGCAGGGGAAAAACAGTAAAATAATAAAGATAGCGATGTTCGTAATAATAGTTTAAATAATAAAGATAGCGATGTTCGTAATAAAAAATCTGGAGTTTATAAACTCAACTGTAATGACTGTAATTCATTTTATATAGGTAGAACCACCGTCTTCGACATTAGAACTAAAGAACATATTAGGGCATTAAAAAAATAATAGTGAATCGGAATTTGCGGATCATTTAATAGAAAATGATCATACTTTTTATATAGAAACAGGATTAAAAAATACTTCATACGGGATACAAAGCAACACAAATTAATAATCTAGAAATATTAGAAATTAGAAAAAGCGATAATTTAAATTTGGATTTAATCAACAAACAAAAAAACTTTTTTAGTAACCCTATATTAAATATTTTCCCACTTAACAGACCTTCCTACTCTAGTGACCATCCCAACAACTTGGTAATTCCCTAATTATACCTTTGTCACCTTCCTTTAACGATTGTAATTCCTTAACTACTGTTTTTCCCCTACCCTTCCCCCCCCTCCTCGCACTTAAATCTGTTTCTATAGTTTAACTGTTAACTTCAGTATACACTAATACCTGAAGATGTGAGCATTGCTCACGAAACATGTTGTAGTAGTAGTATTGTATATTAATAAAGTGATGTATACAAAGTTATTTTGTTTTTAATTTAAATACATAATGACATCACAAAGTGAAAACCTTTCAGAAGAAGAATTCTTCTTCGAAAAAAAAAAAAAAAAATAAAAAAAAAAAAAAAAAAAAAAAAAAAAAAAAAAAAAAAAAAAAAAAAAAAAAAAAAAATATATATTATCTGTTTAAGACGAAATTTCGATATATATATTTTTTTCTCTCCTTGATTTCACCAGAAGTAAGCAAAGAATTAGCTCACTGCGGGCACACGGTCACGCCCACATCACATTTCAGCTTATAGCTTGATTCACACCAGCGTCCGGATCCGCTCCGTGACGATGTTGTTCCGCATGAGAGCAGTATTGTTTCATACACTCTCTATGAACTACTCCACACACGTCCGATACAGTTCTGTCACAGAATTCACAGTCAGATAAAGGCTGATTCACACCAACGTCCGGATCCGCTCAGTGCCGACATTGTTCCGCATGAGAGCTTATTGATATGGTATGAATATCGATCAAGGAGTATGTGCCAAGACAAAGTTGTGTGGCAGTATATCTTTTTGCCCACCCTTGTGATATTTAATTACTTATTTAGTTAAATAATTATTTTGAAGTGTAAAAATACTTACAACGCAGATTTTTTTTTTATTAAAAACCATTTTTTTATCACTAAATAATATTTTTAATAGTTAATAATTAATAAAAATATTATTTAGTGATAAAAAATGGTTTAAAAAAAAAAAAATCTGCGATGTAAGTATTTTTACACTTCAAAATAATTATTTAACTAACTAAGTAGTTAAATATCACAAGGGTGGGCAGAAGGATATACTACCACACAACTTTGTCTTGGCACATACTCCTTGATTGATATTCATACCATATCAATAAGCTCTCGGAGCGGATCCGGACGTTGGTGTGAATCAGCCTTATATCGGTTCGTTCGGTTGTCAACAACGATACCCCCCTCGCCTGACTCCCTCCGACTCTGTCCAACGCGAGTGTAGGTTTGTTTGTTGGCATTACTCAGTAATTCTACCTCAACAGGTGAATCGATAGATGCTTTTAAATCAAGACCACTGAATCAAGAAGTCCTCAGCGTTTATACGTTAACGGCCCCCGACGTATACGGCAACGTATCCGTTTCAAAGACAATAATCTTTCAGTTTCTCATTCTTGTTGGTTCGGGTTTGTGAATCAAGAAAGCACTAGTACATCTAGTGTATTTTTCAACACTCTCCAACAGTATAAAAAATAGGGATACGTCTGTACTAGTACTGCAACGCTCAGTTGACGATTATTAGAAAAAACGCCACCGCCGTTATAGTTGACGATATTGTCAACTGTTGAATATAACCGTTGGAAATAACGCCAATGTTGACGCGTCGATATTGATTTTATCATTAATAACCCCCTGTTAAAGCTGGATTCACACCAACGTCCGGATCCGCTCAGTGACGATACTGTTCCGCATGAGAGCTTATTGATATGGTATAAATATCAATCAAGGAGTATGTTACATCTTCGATTGAATCATGAAATTCGTAAAACCTTTACAAGAATTTGATCATTAGTGTCGAGAACTGTTTATAAAATCCCTGTCGTTTTTTTTATAACGCACCTGCTTGCCAGACGGATTTTAGGATAACAACAGTTTATAAAATACGACAACCTCGCTAAAAGGCACAATTTATTCATTCAACATCGGCATTTGCATTGATACGCCTACACTTTACCCGTTAACGTAACACCTGCTTGCTAGACCATTGACTATAGTATATCTGTTTGGAGAACATGACAACCTCGCTAAAAGGTGAGGGTTATTTATTCAACGTATATATTTATTCAATGCATTTATCTTTACCTGTTGACTTGCCACCTGCTTGCTGAGATGACAGCTTGTCCAGGTGGAGACAGGGCGTAGTGCGATGCGTTTGGGGTCACCGAACTCTTGCAACGGCCGACCGTTAAAATAATAATTCTAATGATATTGGTAACCGCCCAAAATCAAACAAGGAATAGGCGTACCGCTGAGAGCTCCGTTGTGACCTCTCTCTCTGTTACACGGGTCGTCGAAGAGAAAGAGGGAGAGGTAAAACATAACCTTGAGTCAACTATGTCATGATATTGTTCTTTTTCGTTAAAGTTGGAAAGCATTGTTATTTTGCCTGTTATTTGATCTAGCTAGTAGCTTCCGATATCGTGAGCATTACGCGAGTCAACCTGTCCGGCCACCGAGAGCTCCGCTGTAACCTCGTTTTCAGTTACACGCGTCGTATTTGAGGTTAGAACGGACCTGTCGGTGGTCTGCCATGGGCGTGAACTGCGGCGATGGTGTTTATTTTCGAAACAGACAGCAGATTGTGGTTTCATTTTTATTACTTACAGTTACTGCAAAGCTCCCTCCGAGTTTCGATAGTCGGTATTTGGAACGTATCTTGTTATTGAACAGTTGGAAATTGTGGAATAAACAAAATATTTTCTGTTTTGATGGAGGTTACTTTTTGATCTGAGTAAAGTTGTGTTGACCAAGAAAAACTGTGCAAATTTCACGACGATGTTCGACTGTTATATTCCTAGTAATCGACATTCGTTTCCTCTTTTTGTTATAACTTGTTCTCCACCGCACAAGAATGCCTATTCCCCGGAGCCAGCGGGACTATAGCATCCCCGATTTGGGTGTATTGTGAGGATAAAAGAAGTGGGGAGGGGAAGTAGTTTGGAAATATAGAAATTGTGCAGTACCTCGCTATTTAGATGTGGTTACCAAACACCGCTAGGGCCATTTCGAGTATCGTTTTCTGAGAGAATCTACCATTTTGGTTCTTACATTCATTTTTATCCTGACTTGTTTATTATAGCTTTTTACTAATGTGTAGGTACATCACTGTACTGTAATGACTCAACCAGTTTAGCACATGTGCAACTTACCCGTGTCACTAAACATTCCTGCCAATCTCCTCTTGTATCGTAATTGGATCCCTTAATCTCTTTCTGTCTAATAATGTTTTAAGTACCAACATATTAACTGTCCTCAATCTAATTTCCTTTTCTTTGATTTGACCAATAAGTTAATTGCGTATTATCTGAATTTGTATACCCTTAGCTTCTGGTAAATTGTTTATTTAATCTGTTGATGTACACATGCACTGTTATACCCATATCTGAACCCTTTTCTCTCATGATTTATGATAGTTTTAATTTGTATACATATTATGTATTATTTTCTCCTTGTTAGTTAATTTTATTAGCATAATTAATTTAGAATGAAGCTCACTTGAGGTGAAATATCACAAAACTGCGCTATATAAGTTCACTGTTATTATTATTAATACACAATATCCTAACATCTCTTTCCAAAATTTCTTTTAACATGTATATGTTTGGACTACGACACTTTTAATTTGACCATTATTATAATGCAAGTGTAAAACCAGAGCTATTCTGTAAAAGCACCTATTACCATTCTATTCCCATTCCTAATTAAATTCCCATCGCACTTCTGTGCAGTAACCCATGTTCAGTTAAAGGTTTAATTATTATATTATATAAATTGTCCCAATAAAAAGTATTCAATAGAAGGTGATTATATCATCCACGAAAAAAAGCACGCCTTACCCAAGGAGCATTCTGTCAGTTGCATCAGCGATCATTAGAGTACACTTTGATTGAAATATTTGATCATTTAAAAAAGCCAGCTTTTTTTAAAAAAATATTAGAAATTGTCTGCACTCGCCGGAATTCGTAAGGCATACAAACGTCACCTGCACCCTAATAATATAGATTTCCTTTTTGGTCGATTTCACACAACTACCTGTTGTAATGCGGCTATTGCGTGACCTCACAAAACTCCCCCATGTTAAACAATCTAGGGTCGAGATGTGTACAAATTGTGGTAGTACCATTCCTAACCCCGCACGTATCACCGCGTTATTTATTTTTTCACGAGGGTGTTACGTTGGTCACACAAAAAATTTCTGCATATTTTACCGAACGGTATATTCATTTTCTTTGTTCAGGTGTAATTTTGGTTTTATTTATGTTGCTCATTGGACATAAACCTCTCACGGTATCGTGTAGTTATAATCAATATTCAGTTTTTAGTAGGCTATTTGGATTTTCCTTTTTCATTGTTTAATCTGGCGTGGTGGTCCCACTATCCAGCCTTGCGGTATGCCGGAATTCTTCAGTGGAACTAATACAAAATCAATTGATTTATTTTTGGACAAGTAAAAATGGACAGTGTACCAGCTGAAACTTAAAGCTTATAGGAAAAAAAATATATCGGACGGATTACGGTGCTAGGTATTTTTAAAACATGCGTCACTCTTTTAATCACGTTAATATAACATGGAATGTACAGGGTGTCGCAGGACTTACCTGACAGATCTCAACCTGAGATTCCTGAGCTTATTTGGAGTAAAAAATGTAGACGACATTTTGGTCTTCGGCTGATATTTAAAAATAGTTTTTATTTAAAAATTAAAAACAACAAAAATAAAATTGACATGTACAGTAACCGCCTATCCCTGCCCCGACCCTTACTGTCCAATGTAGTGTTATATATAATAATAAAAATACTTGAGTCGGGCCATGTCAAGAGTCAGAACAACAGAAGAGTATGTATGAGACGATGTCTGAATGTGAACGAATGTGTCGATTGTAAATATAATATTCGCAAAGCCATTTTAACATAAATAAAATATTCAGTAGCAAAAGTGTGGCATCGTAACTCAAACAAATAATGGTAATGCACGTATGATTACACCGGATGCCGTTAGAGTTGCAAGTTATTGTACCCCGACCCTTACTGTCCAATGTAGTGTTTAAATAAATAAGAAAACAGAAAAATGACTCGCGATCCAATTGGGGACAGTGAACCCTTAGATCGGCAACGTCATCGGCTATCGGAAGGTTGAAGGAACCAAAGCGCACACCACACACTAAGTTCGGAGAGCGTGCTGCAAGAGCGTCAGGTCCTAAAGCCTGGAATAGACTACCACATGATCTGAGAATGATGAAAGACTCGACAGAGTTCGGAGCAAACTCAAAACTCATCTTTTCAGAAAATCATATCCATAAATAACAGAATTGCCCTAATTTATACAGCTACACTAACCCGTTAGCATCTAAACTCACCGGTATAATAGAATATTTTCATGCAATGATCCGCGACCCTCAATCCTCGATCTACTGCTAAACAAAAAGTTGGTCAATTTTTCACAGCCCGCGGCAAATGTAAAAAACTAATATGTAAATATCAACAGTGTAAATTTAGCTATAGCTTTAGATAGTTTTGTGGTTTAAATTTAGCAATAGCTTTTAAGTTTTGTAAAGCGCCCTTGAGGTGATATTTTACAAAAATACCGCTACATAAATTAGCCAAGTATTATTAAAAGAAATTAAATAATAACTTTGCTAAGCAATTAAAATTATACAAAGTAATGTTTCAATTTCTTTTAATATGTCAAACCACAAAGTGATTGCTTTCTATGAAAATATATTATTATCATTTACGTGGTGTTCCGACTCGGCGTGCTTTAGTCAAAGCTAAGTGGTACATGCCTCTGCAATCTGATGGTACTCCTCTCCTACTCTCCTACCTAGTCTCGGCACGCTATTTTAGTAATTATGATCGTTGTACAATAACTTGCAACTCTAACGGCATCCAGTGTAATGATACGTGCATTACTATTATTTGTTGTATGAGTTACGGTGCCACACTTTTGCCACTGAATATTTTATTTATGTTAAAATGGCTTTGGGAATAATAATAATAATATTTGGATAATTTGTATAGCGCCGTTTTTGTGAAAAATCACCTCAAGGGCGCTGTACAAATCTTAATTTCTACTTAATATTAATTCTTAGTTTATATAAATATACAGCAACATACTTACCTGGCAGGTCACTTCTGGCAGGACACAATCACCATATCATAATAACTTAAAATTTAGAATAACTTAAATTTTTATTTATTTTTTATTTTGTTTCTTTTTTTTATATTTCTTTATTATTATTTTTCATTTTTAGGGCATGAGGGCAAATTTAAAATAAAGTATATCGGAGGTATTTTTCATTTTTCGTAGTGAAGAACAGATAATGGTGATAATCTTCTAATGAATTTAAGGAATGAGAGTTTGAAAAGTTTTCTTGGTTCTATTTATTGGGCTTGTTACATCTTGATTATGGATATGATTTTCTGAAAAAATGAGTTTTGAGTTTGGCTCTGAACTCTGTTGAGTCTTTTATTACTCTCAGATCATGTGGTAGTCCATTCCAGGCTTTAGGACCTGACACTCCGAAGGCGCGCTCTCCGAACTTAGTGTCTGGTATGCGCTTTGGTTCTTTCAACCTTCCGATAGCCGATGACATTGCCGATCTAAGAGTTGACTGTCGCGAATTGGAATCTTCAGGAATACACAATTCCGATAAATAAGCCGGAGCCATTCCGTTAATTGATTTGAAAACCATCCAGCAAAGATATTATATCTGTATATATGTATATATATCCAGGAATATTATATTTACAATCGACACATTCGTTCACATTCAGACATCGTCTCATACATACTCTTCTGTTGTTCTGACTCTTGACATGGCCCGACTCAAGTATTTTTATTATATATATATATGAGAAATACAAACATTCCCGATATTTGAAAAATTCCTACTGCCATCATAAAAGGCGGAAGATGTTGCTTGTGCGATTATGGAGGACTTAGCTATCATTGTCCTCCATCATTGCACAAGCAACATCTTCCGCTTCTTATGATGGCAGTAGGAGTTTTTAAAATATTGTCAGGTTATTCGTAACCCGGGAATGTTGGTCTTTCTTTAAAAAAATAAATAACAATAATCATAGGGCGCGACAAATACAAGTTTACTCCAGTTTTAATATATAGGGAAAAAATAGGACCCCTTTAGGTCTCTTGTTGTTTGTTGCTTTTGTATTTTTATTTAGATGTATGCAAATTATTTTTTCGCACATCTAGTAAAAAAATGAATACATTTCACAATAGTAAAATGAAGCACATACCTATATAAGTAGATATAAATTGAAATCTTAATATGCATAAAAATCATAGGTTTTTCTTTACATATTCAGCACAAATCCTAGGAAAAGTGCCAAGACTTGAGGCTTCTTTTAGGGCTTTTGGAAGGCTATTAAAAAGTTTTTTTACCTATATAAAAGCGTTTTTTTTATCGAAGCCTACGATAGCCAACATTCGATGAGAGAGGCGGCCAGAAGAAAGAAGATAAGTTTTCGTATTTATTACGTTGTTTCAAGTTTCATCTTTCTGGGCTCTGATTCATAGTATTACTCAACAGACAAACAAGCGAGGAGCAAACCCACACACATTCCACTTTATTTATCTGTGCAGCAATTAGGTCGGGTCGGTGCAATCGTAAACGGGTACAAGTACACCGCTGCGCCAGACAACCTTAACCCTTATGCGACTGAAGAAAAATACACGTTTTTAAATTGATACGAAGGTTTCTTTTACAGTATATAATTTGCTGAAGTTCGCCGAACCACTTTTATGTCGTAATACATTTCGCCTCAGTTCAAGACTTGTGAAAGTGGAAAGGAATTTCACCCAGTACCATCTTTTCTTGGGGTTTTTAATTCAGTAGGTGATTTAAATAGTATTAAAGATACAGGTGATGTACTTTGAACACAACAGTACATCATATTTATCATTGAAAATAAGATAAAATGATTAATAAATATGGACAAGCTTCAAATTCCATATGAAACACATGAGGGTACCCTTTCAGTCATCAGAAGGTGTAAGTTTTACTTAAGCGTTTTCCGTTCACATTCCACCCTCCGCATATCCAACGGTTATGTTTTATTGTTCATTTTCACTATTGTGGATAAGTCAGGAAGTTTCAGCCGGTTAGACTTACTGGAACATTAAAAAAATCTGTTTCGAGCACCCTTTCAGTCACATTAAGGCTGATTCACACCAACGTCCGGATCCGCTCAGTGCCGATATTGTTCCGCAAGAGAGCTTATTGATATGGTATGAATATCGATCAAGGAGTATGTGCCAAGACAAAGTTGTGTGGCAATATATCCTTCTGCCCACCCTTGTGATATTTAACTACTTATTTAGTTGAATAATTATTTTGAAGTGTAAAAATACTTACAACGCAGATTTTTTTTTTTAAACCATTTTTTTATCACTAAATAATGTTTGTAATAATCAGTGATTAATAAAAATATTATTTAGTGATAAAAAAATGGTTTTAAAAAAAAAAAAATCTGCGATGTTAGTATTTTTACAATTAAAAATAATTATTTAACTAACTAAGTAGTTAAATATCACAAGGGTGGGCAGAAGGATATACTGCCACACAACTTTGTCTTGGCACATACTCCTTGATCGATATTCATGCCATATCAATAAGCTCTCATGCGGAACAATATCGGCACTGAGCGGATCCGGACGTTGGTGTGAATCAGCCTTAAATGTTAGTATACCGTATATTGTTTCTCTAAGCAGACAACAAACAGGCTGAGAGTCTTAGGCGTCAGCAAACTTTCCCAACATTATTTAGTTCACCCCCCTTCCCTCTCTATTTTTGGGTAAACAACGATTTTACAAAGAAACAACACTGGCTAATTAAAAAAGTGCAGTGTTAAAAACAACCCGTAAACGAAATTCTAAAGCTTTTTATTATAATAAGTAAAACGTTAATTATTTAAATTGTATTTGTTAGGTCCTTAAGTCCGGAATAGACCACCAAATGATCTGAGAACGATAAAGGTCTGTACAGAGTTCAAAGCTGAACTCAAAACTCATCTTTTCAGAAAATCATAATATCCATAACAGAATTGCCTCAATTAACACAGCTAAGCTAACCCGTTAGCATCTAAACTCACCAGTATAATAATATCTTTTCATGCAACGATCGACAAATCCTCGATCTACTGCAAAACAAAAAGTCAGAAACTTTATCACAGCCCGCAACATATCGTCGCTGGAAAGGCAAAATGTCTTTAGCGACACTTTGGTAAAAAACATTTTTTTATATTATTAATGGTAAAATAATGATAAAAAAATTAAACATGCAGTTTTGATCAGTTTTTTTTTCTGCATCGAAAACTCCGGCTCTCGTTTATTTCTGAAGACTTTTGTGACCCTCTTCAGCCATCTCAAATATATTTACCATCTGGGAGAAGGCTCGACACAAGTTTGGAACTTTTAAAAACTTATTTTCGCTTCAGGTAACTCGGTGAGAGCATTGAGTTACCTGTGTTAACTTTTTTTTTAATCCAACCAGGACTGAAGGCTTATGAATTTTATTGTAAAACAAAAAAAAAACTTAAAAGTGCTCCGGCGTAAACATCCCAAAATGGTGCTTTACCCCATTTTTCCTTTCCGGCGACGATATTTAAATAATTAAAATGTAAATATCAATAAATTAAAGATAATTAAATAAAAACACACGTTATTTTAATCAACTTTATTTTTGTAAATGTCTACTAGTTTCGATTTAGCTGAATCTTCATCGGGACTTGAAAATATACTATAAAAATATACTATATACGAGTATACGTAGATAGATATATATGGTATATGGTAGACATATACAAAAATAAAGTGGATTAAAACAACGTGTGTTTTTATTTAATTAATAATGCCAATCCACAAAGTGTTTGCTTATTCTCATAAATAAAAGATAATTCTAGCTAGAGTTTTGGGTATTTGCATAATTTTATGATAAATTTAGCAATAGTTTTTATGTTTTGTGAAGGACCCTTGAAGTGATATTTCACAAAAAAATGCGCTATATAAATTAGCCGAGTATTATTATTAGTTCAGTGGGATATATAGGTTGCCGATTGATCAAACGCGTTGGCAATGTTTCAACGCGCATAGCCTTGAAAATATTTTAATGTTTAATCCATATCGGAGAGTTGGTCCGGTCCATCGGCGGGATGCTGCGGGTAAAAGATGAAGTCATTCACTTGAAGGAGTGGCTTAGAAGCGAATTAAATGTTTTTGGCATAGACGATAGAAAGGAATATAACTGTAGTTATTTTTTTCCGAAATTGAGATGGATGTATTTTCCTAAATCTTGTAAAACATACTATTGAATATGATGGTGAATACCGCACTAGAGTCCCAACTGCCCCGACCGTCTAGAGCCAGTGGGCCAATGGCATCCCCAATCGCGGTATGTTGTGAGGCCGAGGGTATTGGGAAGGGAAGGAGATGGGGAAGAGGAAGGGTGGGAAGTACCTGGCTATTCAGATCTGGTCACCAAACACGGCAAAATTTCAAGCAACGTTTCGTTTCAGAATGGTGGTCTTTCACCAGGGCAATACCACTCTGGAATGTACCGAAAATATACTATATATTATTTTATATGTGTTTTGATAAATATTAATTAAATTAATTGTGCACGTCGGGTTCGAACCCGCGACCTCTAGATTCGTAGTTGAGGATCTTACCACTCGACCACGAAGGTTGTATATAATGTACGCGTGTTAAATTATGCCTAATTTTTGTGTTACGCTTCCTCCTTTTTGAAAAAAACGTTTCGGATAGCCTTGCAGCCACCGTCAGGGTAGATGTGTAGATAAAGGTGTGTGCTTGTGTAGAAGTGTGACGGTGTTTTTCTTCTTTTTTTAAAGAAAGAAAGAAATACAAACCATCCCGGGTTATGAATAACCTGACAATATTTGAAAAACTCCTACTGCCATCATAATAAGCGGAAGATGTTTCTTGTGCAATGATGCAGGACTTGGCTAGCAGAGGAATTGAACCCACGACGCTGGGTGGGAATCCAACGCGTTTATCCACTCAGCTATTCGCCAGTGTTGTTGTTGTTTACTCGCTATTTTCCATCAATTTTTATTTTCGTTTAATACGTTTTCTCCCAGGAATACTCGAGACACACTTTTAAATTATCCACCCTATTTTTTGGTTGAAAATTCGTTAACTAATATTATTACTTAACTAGTTGTTTCCCGTGAAATATCACGGTATGTAACTTGACTTTTAACTTTTTTTAAAAATCTTGCTTGTATGTTATATTCTTCTCATTCATTGTACTCCTTTATATAACTTAAATGTATTATATGTAAAAGCCTTTAAGGCGTTAATTAAATAAATAAATAAAATAAAACATCACTTTTCAGAGGTATTTCAACAGTTTTAAATATTTTTGACCGAACTTTTTAATTTTTCACATTTTTAATGATATAAAGACATAAAATCGACAAAAAGCTTCCATCATTATTTAGGCAAACCTTCTTTTATTCGTGTTTGTGTGATATTTTGACTTTATAAATCATTTCAATGGTGTATTGATATTGTTTTGTTTAATATGTTCAAATATGTTTATTCAAAATGTCCGAATTCCATGTGGGCGGTAACTAATAGGCTATCCAACACCCTTTAACATAACTTTGTCTCTTTCTATTGAGTCAGTATAAAGTCAACCGACCTGACAATACTGTTTCGCAAAGCTACCTCTCCTAATATTATAACTCCAAGATCTGGGCCTTCTATGGATGAAGCCAATGAAGATTTTTTTATTTAATTAATTTATAAAATTAAAAGTGTTAAATATAAAAATTAAAACTGAGTTCTACAAAATTAACATTAAAACAATAAAGTAATCAAGATAGCTTCCTCTGAATAAGAATAGATTTAGCTTTCTTATATTATAATTAGTTGTTACTGGTGAAAAATCACAGGATGCAATTTGACTTGCCAAGAAAAAATATCAGTTGCTTTAATCCACCCATTTCAAATATAAAATAATGTCTGCTGAAATACATCATAGGTAGGTACTTTATTAGATACGATGAGATTTGAAAAGAACTTTTGTTAGTTATTAATTTGAAAAGTTCACACTCGTACGGTCGTATAAAGGCAATTATTTGTAGTTGTACACTCGACACAAGGAAAGTGAATCGTGTTAGCCGATGTTGCCAACAGAGTGGTGCACGAAGTTCCCAATTCTTGTTTTAATCGAATTTGAGGCAGTCCCGAAAGCGAACGATGATAAGGCAACGTCTAATGGCCGCGAATCTAATATTATTGGTAGTTTATGTTTTGGCAACGCGAGTTTTGACCGCTACGCAAACCGGTTCTCCTAGCGGTGAGATGTAGGTATATAAATGGATTTCGGCTTCCCTACCTGTTCATATCCACACCCGTATTATGAATGTGAGCGTAATGAATAGGATCAAAAAAGGGACGCTTAGATAGATGGTTTGAGCATGTAGAGCGAATGAACGAAGAAAGGATTGTGAAAAGAATATATGATGCGAAAGTGAATGGAAGAAGAAGTCGAGGAAGCCCGATAAAGACGTGGCACGATCGAGTAAATCAAATACTTGAATCGGGTCGTGTGAAGAGTCAGAATAACAGAAGAGTATGTATGAGACGATGTATGAATGTAATAAAGCAAGGAGTGTGTGCCAAGATAGAGTTACATGGCGGTCCGTCCTCTTTGCCTACCCCGGCGGCGAAGTGGCGTGATGGTTAGTTATTTATCTGTTCAAAAATATATCAGACTCATTATCATCGATGTCAAATTCATTTTGACATTCCCAAAACTCCAAAATCGTCAGGTGTAATTTAACATTTTTTTATTATTATTCTTCTTGTGGTGCATTCTACTATACGTAGATACTTTTCATGTTACTTTCCGATAAAATTCTTTTTATAAAGCTTTATTTTAAAAGTTTGAAGCATTTACTTTCTGAAGGTCCAGAAAAATATGTCGTTTCGTTTATTGACGACACGCTTGAAGGAATATGTCTGCCAAGTGTCAAAGCTATCCATGTAATGCCACCTCGAATGCTGGGATTATTACTGGGCGTTGACGATAATTCGAAACAACGCCACCGCTGTTATCGTTGACAATTATCAACTTTTAAATATAACCGTTGGAAATAACGCCGACGTTGACGCGACTATATTGATTTTAATAAACAAAAATCCACTATTGGTAGAGTTGAAACAGTTGGATCGTTGGTGCCGTTGAGGGTGTTATTTCATAACGCAACAGCTATATCTTACTTGCCACCGGCAGATTCGCTTGACGCTAGGCGCTACGTATCGGCCGTTTCGGATAGGAAAATCCACAAAGACGTCTAGTAGGGAGGTATACAACCAAAAGATCATTCCAAATTACGCATAACATCGTTCACGAAGTATACACTCTTATACCGTTTTGTTTATTTGGCGCTAAATCTAAAACAATAGGTCCATACTCAGTCAGTATTGAGACTGCGTTGCATAATATTCGTATGTAGCTATTGATATCCACATGTTAGCGCAAATTTTGAAAAAATAAAAATAATAATGCTTTTGTATCGTCATATCTTTAAACGCATTTTTCTCGTTTTTATGTTTTTGGGGTTGGATCAATTAGTTTTACGTCAATATTAACCGACGATTCATAATACATGTTGCAGAAAAAAACCCATTTAAAATGATGATTCGTATTTTTTTCGTTTGGCAACCCATGCACGATATTGTGAAACGACCCCGTCCGCGAACATTCCCGAACACATTGTATGCAGTTGGTCTAAATTTAAACTGCACACGCGCGCTATTATTCTCTCCGCACTATTTTCAAAACACAGTACAACGCAGGAAAGCGCAGAAATAAAATATCGCGGATTTACATATCCACTCTTGGTGTAAGAAAATATGTGAAGAGAGAGAGCTAAATATTTTTACCCAACCACTACAAATTTACGTCGTATACCGTGAGAGAGAAAGAGACAAGAAAAGTCTTCAAATAATATTTCAGCACTTCTAAGTATCTAAGAATGTTCTCCGTCCGCGCTAATTTCACATCATCGAGTCGCGTAACTTTCGTCAACGGATTTTGAGGTTATTTGCTATATTTGTGTTGATTAAAAAACTTGCAGTGGTTATACAAATAAATACAAACATGCTGGTGATAAGTGCTATGCGTGAATGTTCAAATAAGACCAAACAAAGATTACAAAACATCACTTTTCAGAGGTATTTCAACAGTTTTAAATATTTTTGACCGAACTTTAGAATTTTCACATTTTTAATGATATAAAGACATAAAATTAACAAAAAGCTTCCATCATTATTTAAGTAAACCTTATGTCATTAGGTTTGTGTGATATTTTGACTTTATATTGTTTTGTTTAATGTACCGTTGGGAAAAACTTCAATGTTTTGTGAATGCTTCACGAATTGTTAGTTCTTTGAGATGAACCCTTCGAAGTGAACACTTCAATTGAAGTCGAACTCGCAAAAAAGAGATTTGAATTTATCCGCTTATTTGTTCAGTTCTTTTTGGAACCGGTTCCTCGCCGAAAAAGCACATGCTAGTCGGTAGAGTTTAGAAAGTGAAAAGAACTGGAACCGGTTCCTTGAAACCAAATGAGATTTGAAAACCAAAAAAACTGGAACTGGTTCCTCGCCGAAAAGCACGTACTAGTCGGTAGCGATTTGAAAACGAAAATAACTTCAATTGAAATATTTGTTCAATAAAATGAAGTTATTGAAATGAATGAACGCTAAAAAGAACTACCGACTTCAATTGAAGTATTTGTTCAATGAACAATGAATGAAGTAGGAACTGTTGCCAAAAGAAGTAGTTCTTTCAAAGTGGTCACATCGCTAGTTTAATGTGTTCAAATATGTTTATTAAAAATGACCGAATTTCACGTGGGCGGTAACTAATAGGCTATCCGACATCATTTAATATATCTTTGTCTCTTTCTATCGAGTCAGTATAAAGTCAACAATACTGACTACACTGTTTCGCAAAGGTACCTCTCCATGTAAATGCTTGCTCCAAGTATCCACTACACGCATTAATACGTGTGCTGCAATCAATCAAACAAACGAACAATGACCGGTGTATGTGATATCTGAAATTATGTATCGCGTGTTGAATAAACAAGTCGAATAAGACCGATTGTGAGATATGCTGCCTAACCCATAACGAAGAAACTAAATTACCAGTCTTTGAGTGCAAAATACTTCGTTTGATCCACGCTACAAAATTGTATTGTACGGAATTTCAATGAACCATGAACTCAAAAATATAACGAGCGTAAAAAGATTGTAAGGTTCTGTAGTTTCCAAAGGCTGCGGTGTACTGGCAATATTGAAAAAAAAACATAATAATAAAATTTTGAATTAAAATGAAATAATAACTTTGTATAAAACCACAAATTAAAAAAAAAAAGTCCGACCGGTTTCGCTTAGTTTAAGCATCATTAGGATACAAAATTAAACTAAACATAATTATATCAATATATACTCACACATACAGAGGGAGAACACAATATAAAATTAAATAAGACAACAGTAAGAAAACAAATAGTTGAAATACCTCTGAAAAGTGACGTTTTATAATCTTTGTTTGGTCTTATTTGAACATTCACGCATAGCACATATCACCATCGTGTTTGATTCATTTGTATAACCACTGCAAGTTTTTTAGTCAACACAAATATAGGAAATAACCTCGAAATCCGCTGACGTAAGTTACGCGACTCGATGATGTGAAATTAGCGCGGACGGAGAACATTCTTACACACTTAGAAGTGCTGCAATATTATGTAAAGACTTTTCTTTTATCTTTCTCTCTCATGGTATGCGACGTAAAATATATTCTAACTTCAAGGATAGTGCAGAACGCCAGGAAGAGTGTCCTTCAAAACTAACTGGGTGCCCCGTATCACAATTTAAGTATTTTTACACTTAAAAATAATTATTTAACTAACTAAGTAGTTAAATATCACAAAGGTGGGCAGAAGGATATACTGCCACACAACTTTGTCTTGGCACATACTCCTTGATTGATATTCATACCATATCAATAAGCTCTCATGCGGAAAAATATCGTCACTGAGCGGATCCGGACGTTGGTGTGAATCGACACTTATGGAGGGGAAAGGTTGGCAAGTACCTGGCGATTCAGACCTGGTCATTTCAAGTAAGGTTTCGATTTTGAGTGGTAGTAGTTTTTCACCACTGTCCACTCTGGTTAGAATTTGTTTTCCCGATTTATTGCATACTTATTTGTCAGTAAACCCTTCACGGTATCTGAGATCACATCTCATAACTTTTATACGACCACTGGCTTTTTTCTCATTCGCCAGCAAAGAACAGAAAATGCCTAGAAGTGTGAGATTTTTAACGACTTGAAAGAAAACTAATATCACCAATTTACGTAAGACCTTTCGACTCCCAGGCCCCAGACAGGCCAATGAAATCCATTATCTGTTTAAAAAAGAATTTCTATATTTGAAAATGTTTTAATCGATTTCACCCGAAGTAACGGCCTGAGTGGTCGAGTGGTAAGATGCCCGACTACGAATCCAAAGGTTGCGGGTTCAAAGCCGGCGTGCGCAAATACATTTTATTGGTGTCATGACACCTCTCATTCATATAAAAATATATATATAGTATGTTTGCGGCACGTTCCAGAGTGGTAGATACTCCAAGTATCACACTAGTGCAAGACCACCGTTCAGAATTGAAACGTTGCTTTAAATGACTTAAGCCGTGTTTGGTGACCAGATCTGAATAGCCAGGTACTTCCCAAACTTCACCTCTCCCATATCTTTCCCCTCTCCACTACCTTCAGCCTCACAACATACCCCGATTGGGGATGCCATAGTCTCACTGTCTCCAGACGGTTGGGAGCAGTTGGGACTCTTGTTCGGTATTCACTATTAAAACCCCGGGGCATCATTGACATCGGTAAGTTGGTTTTGCACCTGGGAAGAATCAGAAACCTGTGTTGGCGGCCTCGCGTGAAATTATCCGTGACAAAATCTTATGTCAGCCAGGATATCAAATTTTGACAGGAAACCGTTCAGAAGCTTTTACGTCACAAGCAGCAGTGTATTATTCTCTTCCTATAACTAATGCTGCAGATTAGCCAGAATTCCTTAGATGAGCGCTGTTGGAGATAGCCAAACCGAACTCTTTCATCTAGAGGTATCGTTAAAAAAATTCTTAGTATTAAAATAAACGGTTTTATTTTTATTTTTTATAAATAGGAGTATATATATTTATTAGTGAATACCGCACAAGAGTCCCAACTGCTCCCAACCGTCTAGAGCCAGTGAGACTATGGCATCCCCAATCGGGGTATGTTGTGAGACTGAAAGTAGTGGGGAGGAGAATGAGATGGGACGAAGACGAAGGTTGGAAAGTATCTAGCTATTCAGATCTGGTTACAAACGGCTAAAGCCATTTCAATCAAGCAACGTTTCGATTCTGAATGGTGGTCTTTCACCAGGGCGATACTTGGAGTATCTACCACTCTGATTTTTTTGGTTGACTTCGGGCACACGGACACGCCCACGACGCTTTTCTATCCATGTTTCTCTTCAGAGTTGACCAGCAGTAACTCGTGCGTTTGGGTATTTTAGTATTTTAGTCAAGGAGTCAGCGATATTCTCGGACTCCGCAGGGCATTCCTGTCCTACATTTAGACTCAAATAACGCATCTAACTTTTTATAGCATCTATATTATTTTTATTATATCTCGAGCTTTTTATTCCCAGAGTTATCTCTTTGCCTTCTCGCCGTTCCGTTAATTCTTCTTCCCTTCTCCCTCCCTCTCCCGATTCGGTTAAAACGCCCGCTGCTTGTGTAGGTCGGTTATTTTAGTTGTAATCCTCCAACGTTTGGCCAACACCGTTTCATATTTACGATGTTTTTTTGTCGGTTTTATTTTTGGTTGGGTCGGTGAGATTGTCTATCACTGTTCAATTCAATAAAATTATTATCAAAAAAATAACTTTGTATAAGCCCACGAATATTATTTTAATTTTTATGACCCGCCGGTTTCGCTTAGCCTAAGCATCGTCAGGGTACAAAATTAAACTAAACAAAAAAAAAAACAAATTGTGCGATTACATATACATACAGAGGGAGAACAAAATATAAAATAAAGTGACTAAAAAATGAAAAAATAATATTCTACTCATTTTCATACAAAGTTATTTTTTCATTTCTTTAAATATGTCATACCACTAAGTGATTGCTTTCTATGAAAATATAAAATCATTATTATTTGTTGTTTAAACATTATAAAACTGTACAATTATGGATCGTTTTTAAAGATATGGTAATAAAAAAATGATTCAGGATGTACAACAAAGTATAAAGTGTATAGTAATAAACAAAAGAGAGAGAAGGAAGCGATCAAAACAAGGTAAACACAGTTTTAAAATTTGTATAAACATGGTTCATAAGGGGCAACAAAGTCTGCTGTTTAAATGGAATTTTATTGACACAAAATATGTCAATATCCGAAGTGATTCGATTCAATATCAAGAGTTCCCTCTTTACCGGCACGATCATCGGGAAGTTAGTCCTGCAAGCCGGGAGATAAAACAATCTATGCTGACGATGTCGGAGATAACCACCGGGAACATAATGCTCTATATGATAGCAAAGTTTTAGAAACATTCACAAATCAATTTGAAAAATATGTGTATTGATCTACACATTCCTTCTGAGCCGTAGATCGTTCGTTCAGAGCATACACAAGAGAAAGTCAGTAGGATAGAGCCACGGATAGTAACCATACCCCCATACAAAAAATCTCAGACATTTCTTTTGAGCCCTCTCTAACACGGGGGAGTACTTTTCCTCGTGTGGACTTCAAATTACCAACCCACTCTAAAGTCTTCCCCTTTACCAAGGAATTAAATAATATTTGAGTACCCGGATATCGTCCAATATGAGCATGAAACATTAGCCAAATTCAAATCAAACACGATTCCAATATCCTTCACAGTGGAGACACGTTTTAAACTTAGACCGTTCAAAGTATTCAGGTAAAACCAAGAATGCCACGCCCCAGTGAAAGACAAAATGAAACATTGAACTCAATCTGATTATTTTTACTCCAGCCAACAATTCTGCCAATGTCTGACTGGAGTCGATTGCAGTCTTCTAAAGTTTGTATTTCGGTGAATATTTTTGGGTCATTCGCGAAAATAAGAGACCTTGAATGCAGAATAACCCCTGAGATATCATTTATAAATATAAAAAATAAGAGCGGACCTAAATAGGAACCCTGGGGTACTCTAGAGTGCACAAATAATATTTTTTGCTTGAATATTCTGTGTGATACAAATTGCTTTATTTGTCGACTGTCTATAAGTCGGAGTCTCTACGTTTTTTCATGCCACTATTATCGATATTGTCTATATGATGCTTACCACTTTCTGTTACTTGCCACTTGTAAAACTACTGAAGGACCAGCCGGCTTAATGAATGTCATTGATATTTTAAACTTATTTGTACACCCAAATACAACAGATGACTTTTTTAACACTAACTTCAAAGAAGAGGCCCTGAAATATTCCTCAACACTCTGAGGATTCTGTGCGAAGGGTATTTCAAAGGAGAGATAAGAAAGCACCAGGGTCTTCAAGAGACCAATCTTGTAGGAGGGAGGAAATACGGCATGTCGTTCCAAAGCCGCCGTAAAAGCGTAGCAAAAACGGGTTGTTTTCGCCAGGTAAATGTCGACTGTTTGCGAATGTTGGGCACGTATTTGACGCATCTCCCCGACTGTGTACCGGTGCCCAAAGGATCAATGACGCTAGTTCTTCGAAGCATCCTTTTTTTTTTTTCATTAACTTCACACAGAGGCCTCCTGAGGGTATAGGCCCTGAGGGAAATAATTTCCTTCAGGGCCTATATCATCTTTGAATGAAATGTCAGTGAATCAAACATAATGGTGATATGTGCTATGCGTAAATGTTCAAATAAGACCAAACAAAGATTATAAAACATCACTTTTCAGAGGTAATTCAACAGTTTTAAATATTTTGACCGAAATTAAGAATTTTCACATTTTTAATGATATAAAGACATGAAATCAACAAAAAGCTTATAAATCATTTTAATGGTGTGTTCAAATATGTTTATTAAAAATGTCCGAAGTCCACGTGGGCGGTAACTAATAGGCTATCCAACATCCTTTAACATATCTCTGTCTCTTTCTATCGAGTCAGTATAAAGTCAACCGAACTGACCACACTGTTTCGCAAAGGTACCTCTACATATATTCTAACTCCAACATTTAATAAAATTAAACGTTTTAAATATAATAATTAAAATGAAGTTCTACAAAAAAACTTTAAAAACAATAAAGTAATCAAGATCGCTTCCTCCGAATAAGAATAGAATTAGCGTTCTCATATATTATAATTAGTTGGTGAAAAATCACGGGATGCAACTTGATTTGCCAAGAAAAAATATCAGTTGCTTTAATCCACCCATTTCAAATATAAAATAATGTCTGCTGAAATACATTATAGGTAGGTACTTTATTAGTTAGGTGGAGATTTGAAAAGATTATATCAGGACCAAATTTGAAAAGTTTACACTCTTACGTTCGTACTCTCAAAATAAATTATTTAACGTTTTTTAAATCTATTTTTTTATAGTGAATACCTCATAAGAGTCTCAACTGCTCCCAACCGTCTAGAGCCAGTGAGACTATGGAGTCTCCAATTGGGGTATGTTGTGAGGTTGAAGGTAGTGGGGAGGGGAAGAGGAAGGTTGGGAAGTACCCGGCTATTCAGATCTGGTCACCGAACACGGCTAAAGCCATTTCAAGCAACGTTTTGATTCTGAATGGTGGTCTTTCACCGGGGCGATACTTGGAGTATCTACCACTCTCAAATGTGTCGCAAATATAGCATTTATTATTTTATGTTAATTAAATGTGCTATTTATTTATTTATAAATTAACGGACTAAAGTCCAATTGCAAATAAAGTCATAAAACACGAAATGGAAAAAAGAGCAACAGAGAAGGAATAGCACATACATAATAATAAATGAAGCGATGACAAAAATAGGACAAATAAACATAAGAGAGAACATTCAAGCCATGGTCTAGTCATAGTTTTGGTAGAGTCGTAAAGAATGACAAAAATGAAAAATGTCATGACACATATTGGATCAAGAAAGGGACGCTTAGATGGTTTGGGCATGTAGAGCGAATGAACGAAGAAAGGAGTGTGAAAAAAATATATGTGATGCATAAGTGAATGGAAGAAGAAGTTGAAGACGCCCGAGAAAGACATGGCACGATCAAGTAAATTAAATACTTGAATCAGGTCATGCGAAGAGTCAGAATAACAGAAGAGTATGTATGAGACGGTGTATGAATGTGAATGAAGCAAGGGGTGTGTGCCAAGACAGAGTTGTATGGCGGTCCGTTCTATTTGCCTACCCCTGCGGGGAAACGGCGTGATGATTAGCTAGTTAATTAGTAAGTTTGAACCCGCAACATCTAAATTCGTAGTCGATCGTCTTACCACATGACCACGGAGGCCGCCAAAGGAGGTTTCCCGAACTTTTTCAGACATCTACTTCTTACGTAGGTAGGTGCGGATATAATATTTCATTTGTGTTTACTTAATTTTCATTTTCAAACTTCTAAGCTTAGCTTTTAACCGGTTATCTTTAGAAATATGTCATCGCCGCCGATGTTTACGTTTTGTGATCTCAGTTCTTTGTGAATAGCCCAGTGTTTGTTTGGAATCTGTATCCAAGAAAACAGGACTAAATATATCAACACTTCCAACACCTGCAAACAATTGATGCCGGGATATTTTTGTCGTCTCCGTCATTTTTATAGCGCATATTTGTTAGTTTTAATAATATCTAACTAACGGTGCGGCACCCCCTTTCGAGATGCAGGTTCTCGGATACGAATCTAAAGGTTTTAATCTCGTAATTTCAAAATAAAATAACATTGTGTAATTGATGGCCTCTGCGGTCATCCAAAATATATTTACCATTTGGGAGAAGGCTTGACTCAAGCGACACAAGTTTGGGACATTTTAGCTTTTTGTCGCGTCAGATAACTCAGTGAGAGCATTGAGTTACCCGATTTTTATTTATTTTTATATCCAACCACTTACAGAAGACTTATGAATTTTATTGTTAAACAAACAAAAAAACGGTGGAAACTTCTCAAAATGGACCTTTAGCTCTTTTGCCTTTCCGGCGACGATATGTTCCTAGGCTGATTTTGATTTTTGATTTTATGGATTCTTTCGTAATCCTCTACTAACTAGCTGGGGCTTATACAAATACCCCTCATAATGTCTGTCTAACTAGTACTGCGGCTCATTAGGCCTTATTACTATCACCATCTGATGGTTTTATTTACTTGACTGAGTTTATTTTTACATTAGTGTTTTCTTAGGGAAAAGATCTTTACTGGATTAAAAACCCTACGCAAGGAAAAGATAAAAAGAATTACATAAGTTCTGAACTTTTGAAAATTTTTATTTGACTGAAGTTAAATATTTCATGTTTTTTCTACTTGGAGCTGCATTCTTTTTCATTTAAGCGATCTTTCCTAAGGAGAACAGAGGCGTGGAGTGGGAATGGGATGGATTTTTTATTTTACCTAGCCGATGTGATGCAAGTCAAACGTCTCGTCCACCATTTCGGTTTCCTCGGCTTCTCCCTGGTTGTCCTCACGGAAGGTCATAATAATATGCTTCGGCATTCTGTGCCTGTAGTAGAACGGTAAGTCCTCGGGTGTATTGTAGTTTCCAAGCCCACTAATCAGTGCGTTATCCGGGTTCAGAGTTTCGTAGAATCGCGTTGTGAGATCAAATGCGTGCTCCTGTATGCGATGTTCCTAGGCTGAAACTTTGTAATGTTAACCATTGCCTTTCGTTGAAAACCGTCAAAAGAGCCTTTAAAGTTTTACGACCTCGCCATACAGCTATGTTCAATATTTTACCTCTCTGGAATATTTAACGCCCGTAATAATATCTGAGGATTTTCCGCATAATCTCTTCAACACCATAGCATTATGGTTTATTATATTTTGATGGTGTAACATCATCACTGCAGTATGTCAAGACTGCCGCGGTGATCTAAGGCGACCCATGGTCCGAATTGTCCAAAGAAGCGAAGCTAGCAGTCCGCAATGGAGTGCTTATACCAACGCTGTGATGTATGGCAGTGAGGCGTGGAACTGGCAGAGGAAGGATGAAAGTAGACCGAATGCTGTGGAAATGAGATCCCCGAGGCGTATGTGCGGTAATACCATATACGACCGTGTTAAAAATGTGGATATCCGGAAAGAATGCAAGACTGATGTGAGCGTAATGAATAGGATCAAGAAAGGGACGCTCAGATGTTTTGGGCATGTAGAGCGAATGAACGAAGAAAGGAGTGTGAAAATAATATATGATGCGAAAGTGCATGGAAAAATAAGTCGAGGACGCCCGAGGTAGACATGGCACGATCAAGTAAATCAAATTTAAATCGACCGGTCGGTAGGTGAGTGGACAAACGCATCGGATTCCCACCCGGGCGTCGTGCGTTCAATTCCTCTGCTGGCTAAGTCCGCCATCATTGCACAAGCAACACCTTCCGTTTATTATGACGGCAGTAGGAGTTTTTAAAATATTGTCAGGTTATTCGTAACCCGGGAATGTTTGTCTTTCTTTAAAAAAAAAAATACTTGAATCGGGTCATGTGAAGAGTCAGAATAACAGAAGAGTATGTATGAGACGATGTATGAATGTGAATGAAGCAAGGAGTGTGTGCCAAGGCAGAGTTGTATCGCGGTCCGTCCTCTCTGCCTACCCCTGCGAGGAAACGGCATGATGGTTAATTAGTTAGTTTGATGTTCCGAAATGACCCGGTCGCGATAGGTTGAAATGCCTCGTCGCGTCGACCGCCCGTTCGGCAAAACAATCGCGAATAATAAAATTACCTTTATTATATTCTTCGAGGCCATTGCCCAAATTTGAGAATGTCCTTCGATCAGCATTTGAAAGTCTACGCATTCAACATTATGCAATAAAACCGAATGGAAAAAAATGTTGGTAATCCGCAGTTCAGCATTTTTACAGGCCTTGTAATTTATGTTATTCTAGACTTATTATTATGACAAGATACATCGTAAATTTTCTTCCCCGGAACTAACTAACTAACCATCACGCCGTTTCTCCGCAGGGGTAGGCAGAGAGGACGGACCGCCATACAACTCTGTCTTGGCACACACTTCTTGCTTCATTTACATTCATACATCGTCTCATACATACTCTTCTGTTATTCTGACTCTTCACATGACCTGATTCAAGTATTTGATTTACTCGATCGTGCCATGTCTTCCTCGGGCGTCCTCGACTTCTTCTTCCATTCACTTTCGCATCATATATTCTTTTCGCACTCCTTTCTTCGTTCATTGTACATGCCCAAACCATCTAAGCATCCCTTGATCCTCTTCATTACGTTCACATCAGCCTTGCATTCTTTCCGGATATCCACATTTTTAATATGGTCACACATGGTTTTACCGCACATACGTCTCAGGGATCTCATTTTCCACAGCATTCAGTCTACTTTCATCCATCCTCTGCCAGTTCCATGCCTCACTGCCATACACCAGGGTTCGTATAAGCCCTCCACTGTGGACTGCTGCTTCGCTGCTTTGGACAATTTCTTATTTGCGCCAACAGCGTTCAGTCAACGTTCAGCGTTCACAATGGAGTGCTTATACCAACCCTGATGTATGGCAGTGAGGCATGGAACTGGCAGAGGAAGGATGAAAGTAGACCGAATGCTGTGGAAATGAGATCTTTGAGACGTATGTGCGGTAAAACCATGTATGACCGTATTACAAATGTGGATATCCGGAAAGAATGCAAGGTTGATATGAGCGTAATGGATAGGATCAAGAAAGGGACGCTTAGATGGTTTGGGCATGTAGACCGAATGAACGAAGAAAGGATTGTGAAAAGAATATATGATGCGAAAGTGAATGGAAGAAGAAGTCGAGGACGCCCGAGAAAGACATGGCACGATCAAGTAAATCAAATACTTGAATCGGGTCATGTGAAGTGTCAGAATAACAGAAGAGTATGTATGAGACGATGTATGAATGTGAATGAAGCAAGGAGTGTGTGCCAAGACAGAGTTATATGGCGGTCCGTCCTCTCTGCCTACCCCTGCGGGGAAACGGCGTGATGGTTAGTTAGTTAGTTAGCTAGTTAGCGTTCAGTCCTCTTAGTGTCGATTCACACCAACGTCCGGATCCGCTCAGTGACGATATTGTTCCGCATGAGAGCTTATTGATATGGTATGAATATCAATCAAGGAGTATGTGCCAAGACAAAGTTGTGTGGCAGTATATCCTTCTGCACACCCTTGTGATATTTAACTACTTAGTTAGTTAAATAATTATTTTGATTTGTAAAAATACTTACATCGCAGATTTATTTTTTTATTAAAAACCATTTTTTTATCACAAAATAATATTTTTAATAATTATTAAGCTCTCATGCGGAACAATATCGTCACTGAGCGGATCCGGACGTTGGTGTGAATCGACACTTATACGTTTTGTACTTAGAGTAACAATATAAAGAGACCGTACTAATTTGTGACAAATCGTTGACAAACTCGCAAAATATAGCTCTCTCTTTATGCTCGGTTCTATACGCATATGAGAAAAAGAGACAAACAATTGTTGAAACCAATACACGATTTGGGGCGTGCTGAATACCATGTCCGCTGTTAATTGATCTGGACGAACTTCATTCACGTTTGGAGTGTCAAGTGAACGGACTGTCAAAAGTGCGTAAATAGTTAAAAACTTGAGTTATTTTTTGTCCGATATCTAGCAAAACATCATGGCCATATGTGCTATACTTGGTTGCTTCAATCGAAGTACAAAAGGACCAAAAACAAACAGTTTTCACACGTATGTACCATAAAAATCGTCTTTTTTAGTTAGATCTCAAATATTTAACATTCTAACCTACAAAACAACTAGTAACTTACACCAATATGTAATTAATCTTTGGACTATTCGTTCCAATATAATAAACTTCCGTTTGAAATGAGTTTTAGTGGATTCGTAATATTTTTAACTTGGAGATATTTACTAGCTGTCACATAAGAAACCATTACATGGGGAATCCCCATATTGTACGGCTTCTGAAAATATCCCGGTCTCTTTCTTTCTCATGATACTAACGCTAAATTGTTGGCAAACAGATAAAGACAGAATAGTGTTTATCTCTTAGTTATATTTATAATTTCGGTTACCTCCCCAGATTCAGGGCTATGCCAAAATTGGAATATTATTATTTATTTAATTATTTTTAGATTTCCAAAGGATGAAAAAAGACGAGAAAAATCTAATTTCTTTTTCTTTGATTTAACAAATATGTTAATATGAATTCATACGTTTCATCTGGATTTTTATACCCTTAGCTTCTAGTTAATTGTTTTTTTATATCTATTGATGTGCACATGCACTATTGTACCCATTTCTGAACCTGTTCTCTGATGATTTATGATAACGATCATGCATTTAGATAGTTTTAATTTTGTATACATATTATATATTATTTTCTCCTTGTTAGTTAGAATTATTAGCTTAATTAATTAAGTATGAAGCGCACTTGACGTGAAATATCACAAAGTTCACTGTTATTATTATCTGCATTCGAAATTTCCTTACAAAATAACGCGGGACGGAAAACATCCCTACAATACTTAAAAGCGGTTTCATGTTTTGTGAAATTTTTTGTGCCTCTTTCTCTCTCATGGTGTACGACGTGAAAACGCAGAGAAAGTGATTTATCGCAAATTTATAGGTAAAAAAAAAAAAAAAATGATCTCTCTCCATACATATTCTTACTCCAAGGTTAAGAAAATGATTTAACATCTGTTATCACCGTACATTTTTTTTTATTTTACTTTTGTTTGTAAACTATTTTGTTGATGGAACTGAAGTTCATTTTATAAGATGTATTATAAAATGTTCTGTACTAATAATTTAATTCGTTTATATTTTTATCTATAAATAAGATTTTAATAATCTTATTGATTAATGTATCTTTGAATAAACAAAAAAATATACAACATTCATTCTTTTTAATGATTTACAACTACCTACTCACAACAAAATACCTAATTTACTTAATTTGTGACAACCCTGTTAGTGATTTTACTCTGAGTTTAGGCCACACCCTTTGGTCATTGCTTGGTCAAAAAGTGCGGACAAAATTTCGCAAAGTTAGGTCTCTACGTTACTCTAAGGTTTTGTAGATTTAATTCTATGTCAAACATTTGCATAAATAATTGCTGGTTAAGTGATTACAGTGTGGTGTTGGTGGAGTTATTTTCCCGTTATCTTCTGTTTATCACTGTACGCACTCGAAAACAACGCTGTATCGCGTCGTGTATTTTTACTGGCTTTATCTTTGTGTACCATAAATGTACTATCGATCAGAATAACACTTTATTAGTTTCAGATCAATATTATAGATACATATTTGTGTTAAAAATAAAATAAAAATGTATATTTATATATTTAAGGAATTAAAGAGAAACGGTAAAAGGAGCTTTATTTTCCAAGTTGGAGGCATTTACTCCCTGAAGGTCCAGAAAAAATATGTCGTTTCGTTTATTTACAACATGCCCAAAGGAATGTGTCTGCCAAGTTTTAAAGTTTTTTTTTCCTTAGCTTTTTTTTTCTTCAGGTAATTCACTATCAATAATTGCAGGATTGTTACGATGTAAAATGTATGTATATTTGTATCGTATCCACTGTCATTAATTATAGGATTTAGTGCCTTGCAACTTTACCTACTGTCAATGTATCTTATGTGGAATAATTAATGTATCAAGAGAGTTTTACGGTCGGTGTCTGTTGTATCATCTAGCATTATGTAACAAATGTCAACATATTTTATATTATTCTACTTGTATTCACTGTCACCTACCTCAGAACAGGTTCTAATGACCTAGTGAGGTAGGTAATGTAAAAAAATAATGTAAGAAACAAAAAAATAATAAAAAAAGCTATCCACTTAATGCAATCTCAAATGCTGGGATTATTACTGGGCGTTGACGATAATTCGAAACAACGCCACCGCCGTTGTCGTTGGTAATTGTCAACTGTTAAATATAACCGTTGGAAATAACGCCGACGTTGACGCGACTGTATTGATCTTAATAAAAATAATCCCCTGTTAGGAGAGTTCAAACAGTTGGATCGTTGGTGCCGTTGAGGGTGTTATTTTATAACGCAACAGCTATATCTTACTTGCCACCGGTATATTGGCTTGACGATAGACGCTGCGTATCGGCTGTTTCGGATAGGAACATCTACAAAGACGTCTAGTAGGGAGGTATGCAGCAAAAAGATCATTCCGAATTACGCATAACATCGTTCACGGAGTAAACACTCTTGCACCTTTTTGTTTATTTGGCGCTAAAGGTAAAACAATAGATTCACGATCAGTGAGTCTTGATATTGCGTTGAATAATGTTCGTATGCAGCTATTGATACCCAACTGTTAGCGTGAATGGCGTTGTTGGACGTTGACGGCATGTAGCTGTTATTTTCAACGTCTGGGTTAAGTAAAACTTTTTGTAAAACTGTTAAGAAATTCACTTCCTTTATCAAAAGTAATCATCAACTTCTCCCCCTTTCTTATTCGGTCCAATGACCCATCGCTTCGAAAAGGCCTGTGGTCCCTGTCTTGTGTTTCTTCAGTGGCCTCCGTTAGTTGCAAGTCCAGACTTTCTTCGCCTAGCCCCTCTGGAGTTGGTATTCCCAACTACCTGGAGTGATCCACTGAACGTCTTCTCGCTGGAAGTCGGTCTTCTAGTGTTCTAAGCACACGTCCCATAATAATAATAATAATATTTGGATAATTTGTATAGCGCCGTTTTTGTGAAAAATCACCTCAAGGGCGCTATTCAAATCTTAATTTCTACTTAATATTAATTTATAGTTAATATAAATATACACCAACATACTAACCTGGCAGGTCACTTCTGGCAGGACACAATCACCATATCATAATAATTTAGAATTTAGCTGATTCTTACAAATATTTTTATTTACTTTTTATTTTTATTTTTATTTTTTTTTTTTATTTCTCTATTATTATTTTTTCATTTTTAGGGCATGAGAGCAAATTTAAAATGAAGTATATCGGAGGTATTTTTAATTTTTCGAAGTGAAGACCAGATAATAGTGATAATCTTCTAATGAATTTAAGGAATGAGAGTCTGAAAAGTTTTCTTATTTCTATTGGCCTTGTTACATCTTGATTATGGATATGATTTTCTGAAAAAATGGGTTTTGAGTTTGGCTCTGAACTCTGTCGAGTCTTTTATTACTCTCAGATCATGTGGTAGTCCATTCCAGGCTTTAGGACCTGACACTCCGAAGGCGCGCTCTCCGAACTTAGTGTCTGGTGTGGGCTTTGGTTCTTTCAAACTTCCGATAGCCGATGACATTGCCGATCTAAGAGTCGACTGTCGCGAATTGGAATCTTCAGGAATACACAATTCCGATAAATAATCCGGAGCCATTCCGTTAATTGATTTGAAAACCATCCAGCAATGCTTAAACTAAATTCTTTCGTGACATTTCCCATCTACCCCATCTGCTACATAATAAAACAATAGTATTATTTGCAGCCTTTGCTTCATGTATTTTGACATGCCAGTGCTCTTCGAAGCGTTTAAATAACGATATCTCTGCGGTTTAAAAAAAAAAGACTTGTCAGTAGTTTTGCGGTTGCCCCTTTCCTTAAATCTACAGTAGATTAGATTAAAGAACTTGTATTGCCTGATTGTTTATTCACATTGTTTGTTTTAGTAATGCGCTGCATTCTTGACACATAAACTACTGTCATTTTAAGGTGAAACTAAGCCATTATCCTGTGTGTGTTTTTTTAGCTCTATTTGATGTTGGGTTAACCTTGAAACGTGGTTGAATGAGAATCAGCTTTGTTCAAACTGATAAAATATTATTATTGTAATAATTTTAATTCAAAGTTTCAGCGTTAATTTGTTGCGAGCAATAGAGTTTAGGAAAGGGGAGGGAGGAGATAGAAAATGAAGTACCTGGCGAATCAGATCTGGTCACAAAAATAGGTGAAGGAGCGTCACCTACTTCTTTCATCTACTTGTGCATCATATTCTCCGATACACCTCAAAAACCATCTAATCATTCATTTTTCTGGTTCATTCACTACATTACGCTTACATTGGCCTTATATTATTTTAAGATATATATACTATGGATTTTATTGCGCCTATTCTGGATGATACGGGCATGAGCTTAGTATGGTAGTCGCCTCAGAGAAATAATATTCAAGAGAGAGCTCTGTAGAGAGAGCTGTAGTCAGTTTTTACGAGGTTTCCCGGACTCGGCTAGACATGGGCGTGGCTAGGACTAGGGCTAGGGTATTTATACATCCATTCATAGCAGATGTCGATTTAATGTTTTTGTTTATTCGCATAACCACTTTTTCACAGTATTGTTAAAAAATATATATAACATGTAACCTAATAAACCTTTGAGTTATGTCAATTTATTTCGCGTATCATAACGTGTGGGCGGAGTCAACGGAGACGCGGGACACGAAGAACATTCTAACAATACTTTAAAGCGGTGTGATAATTCGGGAAATTTTGCTGTCTTTTTCTTTCTCACGGTGTACGACGTAAAAACCCGGAGAAAGTGATTTATCCCAAATCTGTATAGGTTGGGTAAAAAGAATTAGCTCTCTCTCCATATATTGTTACTTCAAGGTAGTCGTATACAAATGCACTTTTGCATAAAAAAATACAACAAATTCTATGGAGCGCACAAAACATGTCATGCAGCTTCTAAGCGCATAAACAACTGTATATTCTTATTCTTCCTACCTGATCTTGCTGTGTCTTTCGGGGCGTCCCCAACTTGTTATTCCATCAGCCAGAGGCAACGATTAACAACATTTTTTGACTCGCGTGCTCCTCGGCAGCCCATTTCGCTAAGCTATGACCGTCATATTACAAAAATGCTTAATTTGATGCTTGGCTGGCGTACGAGGTTCAGTCGTTTGACGGGCTCCATGGTCGAGTGGTAAGACGCTCGACTACGAATTCAAAGGTCGCGGGTTCAAACCCGGCGTGCGCAAATAACTTTTATTTAATTAGTATGTGTCGTAACACATTTAATTCATATAAAAATAATATAAAGTATATTTGCGGCACGTTTCAGTGAGGTATATACTCTAAGTATCGCCCTGGTAAATTGATTAAAATGGTTTTAGCCGTTTTTTGACCAGATCTGAATAGCCAGGTACTTCCCAACCTTCCTCTTCCCCATCTCCTTCCCCTCTCCTCTACCTTTAGCCTTACAACATACCCCAATTGGAGATGCCAAGTCCTACTGGCTCTAGACGGTTGGGAGCAGTTGGAACTCTTGTGCGGTATTCACTATAAAAAAATAAAAATCGAAGGGCCAAAATAAAGTGTATAAAATCAATTGTGACCATGATAGTATATTCTGACTTTTCCATTAATGTTCAGCTATTGCTTGATACTTAATCGCACGTATCTAGCTCATTCTAAATACGTCTCGCACCGTCTGGACCATGCTTTTTGCGTACCCCTAGCCACCGAGCGCGTACCTCACATTGGAACGTCAACTCGCTGAGCTGGAGCGTCATGTGTTAGTTAAAATAATCAATGCGATTCTGCTATGTATGTTGTTTGTTTTGGCAAACCAGTACTAATGATTCGTTTGTCTGCAGGTAACGCCGGCCTCAGCGATGCCGGAGGAGGTGAAGACGGCGACGGCCCCCGCGTCCGCGGAGCCCCCGCGCCCGCGCTCCGCCAGCCAGGGCAAGGCGGCCCTGGCGCGCGTGCAGATGCTAGACGGCACCACGCTGGACGTGCACGTCGACGTGAGTAACAAACATATATACGTCCAACCAACCAATCAACCCTCACTTCTTTCCTTATCAAGTGGCGCCCAACGTGGGACAAATTTGATTTAATTTTAAATTAAAACTGACTCCATAAATACGAGAGTTAAATATTTTCAGAGTGGTAGATAATCATGATATCGCCCTGGTGAAGGACAACCATTCAGAATCGAAACGTTGCTTAAATGGCTTTAGCCGTGTTTGGTGACCAGATCTGAATAGCCAGGTACTTCCCAACCTCCCCCTTCCCATCTACTTCTTCCAGCCTCACAACATACCCCAATTTGGGTGCTATAATTCCAGTGCTTATTCGTAACACGGGAATGTTTGTGTTAATTTTTTTTGTTTAAATACTAAAATGTTTGATTTCATGTTGGAATGACAATGCAAGTGGCGCCCAACGTGGGGCACATAATTTTTACTCTTATTTTTTGAAATTTTTGATTAGAAGCAAATAAAGATAGTAGTAATTTTTTTGGAATATTTTTCACTTGTTGCTGTGAATATTAAATACCTTTCTCACTTTATCTCGTGTTGGAGAATGGAGCGCCAATATAACAAATAGAGCCCGATGTGTTGCATCTTCAATAAATGTATTATATTAAGTTATTTTCCCCCATATATGGTGTTGAGGGGGCCATTATGACAAGTGGCGCCCAACGTGGGGCATATATTTTATCTCTTGATTTATATTAATTTTGATCTTCACTTTGCAGAGAAAAGCAAAAGGAATCGATCTGCTGGACAGAATCTGCTCTGAGCTGAACATCCTAGAGAAAGATTACTTTGGAATCACATACGAAGACAGGAGAGACCCTCGAAACTGGCTAGAACTAGACAAGAGGATTTCCAAATTCCTCAAGAGTAAGTACACACTTTCTTAAGCCACTATTTATGTTTATTTTTTAATTATGTGCTCAAACAAAGTCTTGTATGTGTATAAGTGGATGTTTATTGGCTAAATTTCTTTGTTAAATTCTATACATAATGTTATCTACTTAATTTCTTCTGGAATATCATAAAAAAATTACACATAAGAGATATTTGTATGCTTATATCTGTATGCATTTCTGGCTGTAAGAGGATAAAATGCCCACCTCTTTCTTTCACTCTTTCCCATTCCTTCTGCCATACATTGGTTGGGGATGCCGTAAAACCAATGGATGTGAGTGGTATTTAACACGATTTTTTTTAAATGTTTACATCACACAAGAGTTTGGTATGACAGGAATCAGTAGAATTATGGCATCCACAATCAGGGTACGTTGTGAGACTAAAGGGAGTGGGGGGGGGGAGAAGGTGAAGAAGAGGAAGTTTGGGAAGTACCTGGCTGTTTTGATTTGATCACTAAACATGACTAATGTCATTTCAAACAAATTTTCGATTCTGAATGGTGGTCTTTCACCAAGGCGATACAGAGAATATCTATCTCTCTGACTGATGATTGTAAGCTCTTCATTGGAAAACAGAGTTCTAATTGCTTCTTGTTGTTTCTCTACTATTATCAGTTGTTTGGATAACATCAAATAGAATTAGAACTTTTGGTGCAGCCTTTATTCCAGTCTGGCCAGGTTTCTGGCGGATTTACTAATTGCTAAATGTTGTGCAGGCGAGCCATGGAAGCTGTCGTTCGAGGTGAAGTTCTACCCGCCGGAGCCGGCCAGTCTCCAGGAGGACCTCACCCGCTACCAGCTGTGCCTGCAGGTCCGCAACGACCTCCTGGCCTCCCCCCTGCCTTGCAGCGCCAGCACGTATGCCCTGCTGGGTTCCTTCTTGGTATGCCACCAATACAAATAACTAAGTTATATATATTCAGATAACCCAGCTATATATCGTCGGTGTATGTCCAATACCGCCTATGATCCAATTATTTCAAAATTCGTTTTTTTGGCGATTTCAGTTGAACGGCACAAGATGCATATATTGGCATATTCAAATTCTGAAATTGACCTATCGAATGCGTGCACTCGGTTAAGGTAAATACAAAGAAGCAAGCAAGACCTCGTGAAATGTAAACGTTTTTTGTCCCTCGTGAATATTTTGACAAATGGTTCTTCCGCGGTATTGAACTTACATTGACGATATAATATATTGTTTTTTTTTATTGTGTGAGTACCGCCCGGAATCAGTCCCCACTATGGCTTCCCCAATTTAGGGAATGTTGAAATGTGGAATTTGGTTCAGTGTTCACATAAAAAAAAATATTTTTACTGTATTGAGTATTTTGTTTGGTGTTCCCTAAATATTTTTTTCATATATGGATAAGAATTATCTTTGTATATAATTGACTCTCATTTTCTTTAAAGTGTTTCTGTTCATTGATAAACTACATATTAGATTCATGTTTCCTCTGAAAATATTTTTCAATTATTCTTACGCACATCTAACCATCCGTTACTCAATTTAGGTCCAATCAGAGCTGGGAGACTACGATCCGACGGAGATGAGCCCCTCGTACCTGAAGGAGTTCCGCTTTGCGCCGCCCAACCCTCCTGCGGATCCCAAGAACCCCAACCCACCCAACCAGATTAACCACCAGGCGCTGGAGGAGAAGGTCATGGAGCTGCACAAGACACACAAGTCAGTATCTCTCCCTCTTCAGTAATATCTGATTGCACTTTGTTCTGAAAGGACAATGATTGCAGCATGTGATGGACGTGTAACTGAAAAAAAAAACTCAATTACTTCTCGAATCTTGGTCAGGATAGCTGCTCTCTCTTCTTTCTACTTTGATTGATAATTGTGTATTGAAGATTTATGTATTAGTGTAATGATAATTTTATTTCTTCTTATTTCATCCCTAAGTTCACCAAACTATTTATAATAATGCCTAAGCTCTGGCCAAATAGATTTTCTTTGTCAGGTATGAAAATGAATTTGACTAATGAATTCAGTATGACACTCGGATTTAATTCACGTGCGTCACTGGATTAAATTCATGTACAGCCTATTAGAATCCATCCAACAAAGTTTCCGAAGAAAGAAATTAAATTACATTTATCCTTCTACCATACAACGGAAGAAGTAAATGCCGACTTGTCCGATCTCAAGTTGGATTTGGAGCTTGTCCTGCAGTAGTTAATTAATCAATTAAGAAATTAATAGAGTGGACGTAGATGACCCACAATATTAATTAAGCTAGATCACTTTATTTTGTATATTGTTTTTCTAGAATTTCTTGCTCATATAGAAGTTATTGCATTTTTTATTATTTTTTCTTTATTAACCTCTCCTGCATTCAGTTCTGCCTTACTTTTAAAAGTATGCCGGGATGCATGAAATATGCCCCTGCGGCGATATTTCATATTGCTTCATTCATATACTCGTGTCATTGATCCCTTCGGCACCGGCGCACAGTCGAGAAATTCGCCAAACGCGCGCCCAACATTAGTAAACGGTCGACGCTTGATATATGAGAACAGGTCGCTTCTACGACTCGTTCCTGTGTTCAACAGCTCGCCTGTGGAATGATTTGCTGGCCTGTTTCCTTCCTCCCACAACACAGGCCTCTTCAAGACCCGGGTTTACTCTTTATACAATAAATATAGACTGTATATTTCATGAAAATGACGTTATAAAAATTATACAAGTAATAAAATCACTGGCCATTATCATGGGGCTACATCCCGGGTTGGGATCCGACCTTCTTGCAAATGCACTTCACTCCTTCATCATTCGCCTCCTTCGCAGTCCTTCCCGTCCTGCTCCAATCCTCTTCCACGCATACTATCCACCTCTTCTTGACCTGCTTTTGGATCCCTTCCACTGGGGTCACCCATTGGTATTGGTATCCTGTTATCTGGCACTCTTTCAATATGTCCAGCCCATCGCAGTCTTTGAGACTTGGAGAATCTTACGAGGATCTCATGCTTAGTTAGATATTCAAGTTCACCGTTCATCCTAATTTTATTAGGTCAATTTTTTTAGCGTAGGCCCGAAGATTTGTCGCAAAGTACTTCGCGCTCAAAGACTGCAAATATCATTGAAGACTATTTGTTCCCAGGGGTCAGACACCGGCGGAGGCGGAGCTCAACTACCTGGAGAACGCCAAGAAGCTGGCCATGTACGGAGTGGACCTCCACCCCGCCCGGGACTCGGAGGGAGTGGACATCATGCTGGGAGTCTGCTCCTCAGGGCTGCTCATCTACAGAGACAAGTGAGCGTCTTCCGATGTTGTAGCAACACTTGGTTTGGATCAAGAACAATCATCCCATGAATTTTACACTGTTCTACATCTTTCTAGCTTGTCAAGAATAGTGTTTTTTTTCTTCGCAACATTTTACAGTACAGAACTGTTTACATGTTTAAACAAATGATTAATAGTCAACAATGGTTGATTGTTGTTGGCACATGTTTTTGTTTGTGATTATTTTCAATGGGGTCACCAATGAAAAACGTATGTGTTCAATGAATATTACAATGCTTCCTTATAGTGTATTTATTGAACTTGCAACTAGATAACAGTCACATTTTTCACTGTGTTGAAAAACAAGATTTCGCTCTCCTTATTACTGGATCTGCAAATTTTTTTCTATAGGCCTCTCAACTAGAGTTGAGGCGAGCACAGTACTCACACAGATGCATAACTTACATACAGTGTGTTTCGTTTTAAACTTCAATAAAAATAAAACAATTAGTTATTATTCAGAGATTGAAATCGCCAAAGCGTGTTGAAGCAAAATATATAAAACGTATGTTGTTTTATTTCATTGTTATTAAAATACTGAAGGTTCAAAGGGGTATTAAAAACAATTACAAGGTATCCAGTAATTCCTAGTACTCCCCGATTTAGGATATTTTCGGGCACATCATATAATATGATGGATATTTATTACTGTTTCTACGATAAAGATTATCATATTATTTTCAACAGCTCTCGTTTGATTCCAATTAATAGGACACGTTGTAAGTGCGCTTTCAATATACTAGAAGTATCATCGTAAACACTTGCTGTCCCTTTTCCACTAGTGACAGTAAGTTGGCGTAAACAAGATAAAATGCTCTTTGTTTATGACGCATCGCAAGTACATCGCCACTGGAGCGTATACCGATACACAATTCATACGACGCTAAGCATGTGTTGCGTGCCTCAACTCTAGTCAGTGGTGCTCATCTCGGCATCGATCTGCAACATCTAGAGAGGTCTACCACTTGTCTGATCATAATTACTTGAACGTAACCAAACGCAAAACCAGTCCGCACCCCAAATGTCAAACAACACACATACTACGTGGTTGTGAGAATCGTAAGTCATACATTTTTTTAATTGGTAAAACTAACACGTTGTTTATTCACCTCGTCTTTTTTCCAGGCTGCGCATCAACCGCTTCGCCTGGCCCAAGATCCTGAAGATCAGCTACAAGCGGCACAACTTCTATGTGAAGATCCGACCCGGGGAGTTTGAGCAGTACGAGTCCACCGTGGGCTTCAAACTCGCCAACCACCGTCAGGCTAAGAAGCTGTGGAAGGTCTGCGTCGAGCACCACACCTTCTTCAGGTAACATATATTTATAATATCTATGTAAATATATAACTAACTAAATAACCATCACGCCGTTTCTCCGCAGGGGTAGGCAGAGAGGACGGACCGCCATATAACTCTGTGCACACACTCCTTGCTTCATTTACATTCATACATACTCTTCTGTTATTCTGACTCTTCACATGACCCGATTCAAGCATTTTTTTTTTTTTTAAGTAAGAAACATTCCCGGGTTACGAATAACCTGACAATATTTAAAAAACTCCTACTGCCATCATAAAAAGCGGAAGACGTTGCTTGTGCAATGGTGGAGGACTTAGCCAGCAGAGGAATTGAACGCACGACGTCCGGGTGGGAATCCGACGCGTTCTCCATTCAGCTACCGACCGGTCATTTGATTTACTTGATCGTGCCATGTCTCTCTCGGGCCTCCTCGACTTATTCTTCCATTCACTTTCGCATCATATATTCTTTTCACACTCTTTTCTTCGTTCATTTGCTCTGAGAACGGAATGAGTAAAAAAAAAACAAGTTTTGAGTTAAGTATGCAGAATTGTTCCCTAGATACATATCTAGCAAGGAAAAATGAGGCGAGTCTGAAAATAAACTAATAATAATAATATTTGGATAATTTGTATAGCGCCATTTTTGTGAAAAATCACCTCAAGGGCGCTGTACAAATCTTAATTTCTACTTAATATTAATTCTTAGTTTATATAAATATACAGCAACATACTTACCTGGCAGGTCACTTCTGGCAGGACACAATCACCATATCATAATAACTTAAAATTTAGAATAACTTAAATTTTTATTTATTGTTTATTTTCATATCTTTTTATTAATTTTTTATTTTCTTATCTTTTTATTTATTTTTTATTTCTTTATTATTATTTTTCATTTTTAGAGCATGAGAGCAAATTTAAAATAAAGTATATCGGAGGTATTTTTAATTTTTCGTAGTGAAGAACAGATAATGGTGATAATCTTCTAATGAATTTAAGGAATGAGAGTGCATTATTAATGTGCGATTATTTTTTGAAAAGGGACATGGAAAAAACTAAATTCCTAAATTTTGTTTTGACTCTCCTGAAAACCTGCGCTTATTGACTCATTCCGTTCTTCCTTTCGCCCACAGATATATAACATAGTCAGTTCATCAATCGAATCTAACCTAGCTAATTTGTCTAGCTCCAGTACAAACGGCACTTTGAATAGCGTGAGCCTCCACGCCTTTCTAACAGTAACAGAGTGTTCTTCAGATGTCTGTGATTCTTCTTCATGAATTGTTGGCACATTGCTGAAGATTGTGAACCCCACTCCAATCAGCCTGATAAACCAGGATCCTCCACTCCTCACAGTCCTGCACTGCACGGAAAGCCGCAGACACTAACATTCCGGACGCATCGGCGATCTTCCTCTGCTTCTACTGCTTTCCACTTAGTCTATTGTCTTATTTAACTAACTAACGACCACGCCATCTCGCCGAAGGGGTAGGCAGAGAGGACAGACCGCCATACAAATTAATTTTGTAAAGTGATTCTTGCAACAGTAAAATTGATAATTGGTTCATTTGTTTAGATTGATGACTCCCGAGCCGACGGGCAAGTCCACCCTGTTCCCGCGCCTGGGCTCCCGCTTCCGCTACTCCGGCAGGACCCACTGGGAGTCGCGCAAGGCCCCCATCCAGCGCCCCGCACCCAACTTCCAGCGCTCCCTCAGCGGGCGCCACCTCACCTCCCGCAGCATGGACGGTAATCACCTCTTCGAATCTTCTTATTTCAAAATAAAGCCATCCCGTTAGCCCTGGGAGTCCCCAAATGGATGAGGTTTTACCAATTACATTGAGATTTGAATGTTCCCGCCTTTAAGAAACGTATCATAATAATATAAGTTTTGCAAAATCCTTCTATCCTCCTCACCCATGAAAACTCTTACATAAATACTCTTGTTCAGTATGATAAATTTTACAAAATTTTAAAACCCAAACAAATCCTCTTAAGGGATCAGTCCCCTGTAATTTAGTATAATTTTTTTTGCTATTCATTTCTCCAAACGTTTTAGTTTTTACTGTATTATTTCATGTACATGGCCTGTTCAAAAGAAAAGGTGAATGTTGAATTTTCGCGGGCTGTGTACATTTGATTATCGATTTTTTTTTGTTATGTTGGTACACATATGTTTATCATATGTTAGTATTATCAGCCATTTTGGATTAGTGGTTTGTTTTTGACAACTGGAAAGGTTAGTCACGTTTTTGTGTGTTCTTCAATTTTTTACTTTTGAAAAAAATGGATCAAAAAATAAAATCCATGATTTGTTTTTCCACAACTCCAGGACGATCATCGTCATTAACATCTTCTCGGCCTTCTGTAAAGCGCTTGTACCACTTATAAACACTTTTTTGAGACAAAGTAGACTCGTCGAATGCCAGTCAACATTTTAAGTGCTTTGGAGCACTTTATTCCATTTTTAACGCAAAATTTAATACATATTCTTTGATCCATTTTTTTCAAAAGTAAAAAATCGAAGAACACACAAAAACGTGACTAACCATTTCAGTTGTCAAAAACAAACCACTAATCCAAAATGGCTGATAATGCTAACATATGATAAACATATGTGTACCAACAAAAAAAAAAAATGATAATCGAATGTACACAGCCGGCGAAAATTCAAAATCACCTTTTCTTTTGAACAGGCCTGTATATCCTTTTTAAACTGTAATATTTTCTGTGCTTATGCACTAACTTATGTTAAATTATTATGTAAAAGACCATCAGAGCGTTAATAAATAAATAAATATATCACATAATAAAAAATTTAAAAAATAAATAAATGTATGCAATTGTGTATTGGGTGTGCGTAGCTCTGGCCGGCAAGCAGCAGTACGGCAGCCTCGACGACGATTCCACCAAGCGCCACACCATGTCGCACCCGCCCGAGCACCTGCCCGACCTGCCCCCCCCGCAGGTGGTGCGTCCACGTAAGCCCCCGCCCCCCGTCAAGAAGGAGAAGCTCAAGGACAAGGTACCGTGCAGCAATGGAGCGCTAAGATAAACATACTCGGCGGCAGAGGAATTAACCTTTCTTATATACCGTACATCGTCGGGGGAAAGTTATACTGCTGTAATAACTCAAAGTTGAATTTTACATCAGCGTTGAAATAATACAGTTAGAAAAAAAAGAATCACAGTGAAACTCTCTTATAAGGCTCTGTCTTCTATTCCATGTCTGATGCGTCCAACAGACTGGTTAAAACTTTTCGTATAAACGTTGTGAAGTTTGTGGACAGAGCATTCGACATGTTGTGTATGAAAAACCCTTGACTCTGCGCACACTCTGTGACTCGTCCGTTACTTGTGTCCGTTTGATAGATTCTCCTATCTTAACAAACGGATTGAAATCTTTAGAGCACAGACGTGATGGGTGATGCTGTCGTTGTTCTACCAGTATTTCAATGGAAGATGCTCTGAGGAACTTGCGTCATTGATCCCTTCGGCACCGATGCATAGTCGGAAAACTCGCGCCCAACATTTATACACAGTTGACATTCGATACATGTGAACAAGTCGATTCTACGACTCGTTATTGTGTTCAACAGCTTGACTGTGGAATGATTTGCCGGCCCCTGTGTTTCCTCCCGCCTACAACATGGGCCTCTTCAAGACCCAGGTTCACTCCTTCCTCTCCTCAAAAAGACCCTCCACACAGCATCTCCAAAGATGACATAGGCCCTCAGGGAAACTATTTTCTTTAGGACCGACCTCCTGTGTGTAGTTAATGTAAAAAAAAAAAAAACATTCTCGCAACGACCTGCCATTTAGGTCTGAGGTCAGAAACTGTGCCCTTAAGGTGATGGAATCATGGCGCTGTATAAAGCTGACCATTTTTTTTATTATCTTTAAGATGCCAGAAAAAAAACCTTACACCACCATGGGTTTATTTAGAAAATTTATGAATTTTTATGTTTCGAGGGAATGAAAAGGGAACCTTATATCTGAGTTTCACTGTATTGTCAATTTGAAACCAGTGGTAATGCAGTGTCTTTGTAAAATCACTGGATTCAGATAGATTGGCGTAGATTTTTCTTTCCTATGAAGTAAAGTATAAAAGTTATGCTCAAAAGTTGTGACATTTATAGTGGTGTCGCTTTCCTGTGACAATGCGCGCATTAGTGATGTTTTTGGGTTAGCTACGAGAAAAAGAATTAGATATTAAAATGATATCTTTTATCACAAAACGTGAAAAAAATCTATTACGGTAAATACAGTAAAAATGATTATGTTCATTGATTAATAATTAAGACTAAAATGTAAAATTAGGTAGAACCTGCAGACAAATCCGATGTTGTCATGATTTTTTTTTCACATTTTAAAAATTGTTTTATATATCTAACTCTTATTCTCAAGAAATCTATCCCAGTTACACCACTTCTTAATAATATTGTTGGATTAGACATGATATTTCAGATTTACTATTGCATTTATGGCATGGCACGCTTAACTTTGGAGTCGACAAAAAATTATGGTTTTAATTTTTTTCAAAAGTTCCTTGTTTGGTCGACTGCAAAGATAACCGTGTCAAGCTGTAGAGATCAGTGTAGGCACTACATCCATCTTCATTTGTGGTAGGACATGCACCAATCATGTTCTGTAGTGTGCAACCGAATATTCTGTTCATTGGTACAGTACTATCTTGCGGGTGGATACAGTGGATTCTGTAAGCTGTTGTGAAGAAGATGAGGAGAAATGGTGTTACGCCCACGGCGCCGATGTCCCGCTTTGACGGGGAGGAGGTTCGGAAACCTGGGGAGTCAGGAGAGACGGCCGAACCTCCGACGACAACCCTGGTGAACTTTATTGAAGGGACCGGGCTACTGTCGAGGGAATGCCGTGAAACACGGGCCTGCGTCTTGACTGCTTACGGGAGCTATGCGGACTGTCTTTTTTTTTGCTTCGGTATTCCTGGAGATTTGCATCAACTTGTTAAATAATCCTGCCGACGAGATCTTATATTCTTGCGGGGTGTAGTAGTGTAATGATAATTTTCTCTTCCTTCATCTGGGTCTTCTGGGACTCCACCACTTAAAACACGTGTTGTGAAGTAGAGTTTCCTCAAGTCAATAGTCGTTATCAAGGTGTTTAGTTTACCCTACTGACAAATTTTGATCACAATATTACTAGTTTAGGTCTCGATTTAGGATTTGACATCATCGAATTGATGTCATTTTGAATTTTAGACATTTGACGACGGTCATCGTTAACTGCCGATTTTGGGCCCGTTTCAGCTTTTAAACAAATTTTCATCAACTGTCAAGCATAACGGTTGTTTTTATGCTTCTCACCCAATCTCAACTTGAAAAAAAGCTAAAACGGGCCGAAAATCAGTGTTTAACGGGAACCATCAAAATGTCAAAAAATCAAAATGGCGCCGCTCTTCCATCTGATGGTCTTCGAATATGATGGTGTTTGAAACACCGAATTCTAAATTGCGTTGAATGCTGATTTTTGATGACGTCGAATCTGACGGGAGTTTAAACACCTGGGCCTTAGTGTTAGGATGCTAAATGATGTTTCATCATGATGCCCATTGCTGGGATCGCAGTGTTTGAAACACGTGTCCCTTTACGTGTCAGTGTCAATGTGTTCCTCTGAAGCAGGGTTCATCAACCTGCTGTTGACGGGGGTGGGACATGAATGTCCTCACAACTTATCCTTAAGGGTGCAGCACAGGATTTGGTTGACCCGACGATGACAGTATCAAGGGCATAGTGTAACGAGGTGAATGATGTGTCACCAGCTGGCCAGGCGCATCTCGGGGGCGGCCAGCAGCCTCTCCAGCGCCACGGGGCGCTCCAACAAGTCCAACAGCCCCGCCTCCTCGGCCAGCTCCCTGGAGGGCGAGTGGGAGGCCTCCAACCCCCTCTCCAAGGGGCCGGTTAGCTTCCAAACAAACAATCTACTACCTTATCACAAGCAGCATACCACCTATATTCAGGCTCAGTGTCTTACGTTCATTGCTCCCAATCTTTTACTAGCCACGGCTAAGTTAGGTAAAAAATGACACCATTGTCCATTTGACTTTACCCAACGTTTTTTGCACTCCAGATTAACTTCGACTACTTCGGTCACTAGATGTATCATACATCATTGCACCGCCCATGTTTAAAGACTGTACAACGACATCAAAGTATAACTTGTTTATTTAATTGTACACAAACCAAAATATATATTTTTAAACATACATTTGTAAATAAATTAATAACTTGAATTCTGTTGTTTCTTCAGCTTGTTCGAAAATATGCAATTCGACATTTGGAAAGTGTTGCAAAATTTGCTGATTTTCTATATTCTGATAATGTTTTTATCTATATATACCGAGATATTTAATGCGCTCATTCCGCTATTGAAAAAAATAATAATATCGACGCTGGAAAGGCAAAAGGTCTTATGCGACACTTTGATCAAAAATGAGTTAAATATGCAGTTTTGATTGAGTTTTTTTTTCTGCATCGAATGTTCTGACTCCTGTTTGATTCTGAAGACTGTTGTGGCCCTTCAGCCATCTAAAATATATTTACCGTTTGAGAGAAGGCTTGACTCAAGCGACGCAAGTTTGGAGTTATTTATTTTATTTTTTAAATTCAACCAGGTACCGAAGATTTTAAAAAACAACTTTAAAGTGCTCTGGTGTAAACTTCCCAAAATGGCTCCCTTTTGCCTTTCCGGCGTCCATCATATATATTTCAATCGATGTCCACAAGATTTCATAAATGTCACTTGACAGTCTAAACGTCCGTCACTTAGCCGAGTAGGTAGTTAAGCTAAGTTGCGTTGGACACAGCGAAGTTGTGCATTCGAGCAATTGAAGCGAGACTGTCGCTATGTTTGATTAGGAACAACGGACGTTAGTGTAAATGTTTAAAATTGACACTGAGCCTGAATATTTGAAATTAGATATTGGACCCGAGAACGCATGACATTTGAATTATTTAGTAGGATCTTGATTACTTTATTATTTCTGCCATTCCATGTTGTATCTACCAATTAGTTGTTGGTGTCCGCACAGCACAGCTTCTTCACATTTTGTCTATGTATTAATTAATATTATTTTTTATTTCCGTACGTATAAGTTGTATGATGTATTATTTTTTATTTCCGTACGTATAAGTTGAATGATGTATTATTTTTATTGCTTTTTTATGTTGTTACGTGGAACATTCTCTTTAGCTTTGAATTTCACATGAACCGGAGATTATTAACTTTCCTCCTCCCCATCTCCTTCACCTCCCCTCTCCCTTTAGCCTCACAACTTATCCAAATTGAGGATGCCATGGACCCACTGGCTTTGGGCATTTGAGAGTCTTGTGCGTTATTAAAATTTAAAAACAGATTTGATCAATTTTACAATCCATGCCCTGTGGTAGAGCGGTAAGCTCCTAGGCTTTTAACCCAGAAGTCAAGGGTTCAAAACCTGATACGGGCAAATAAAAAATCGTTTATTGTTGAAATAATATCAATAATCTTTAGTGAAAATATGTAACAGAAAAAGTTTCGCGACCGAGATTTTTGATGTAGAATTGTTTTACAGAAACTAATGTATATTTGCACCTCTTTCTAGAGCGAAAGATACTTTCAGTATTGCCTTGTTCAGAGAACACCGTTGAAAATCAAAACGTTGCTTGTAATGACTTAAGCTATGTTTAGCAGAGGTGCACTGTCCATAAAGCCTATAAAATTTCTGTAAATTATTGAAAAAATCTCTTCATTTATGAAAGTATTTTTATTCATGAATTATTTTCATCCTTCTCCTTGGGACCTGCACAGATTTACAGCCTCTATGGACTGCACGCTCCTGATGTTTAGTGACTAGATCTGGACGACCAGGCACCTCCCCACCGTTATAAAAATATAAATATAGTCTGAAGATTGTAGAAAGTCGTAGATGTTTTTTATGAATGTATAATTTTACTGAAGAAAATGTTTCAACACAATACAGCTTTACATGGTCAACTTTACAGTCCGTGGTGTCAGTAATGCCGATATTGTGGAAACATAAATACCTATTGATTTAAAAACAAACATGTTTCCTCCTTGGCCGCCTGTAAAGTTAACCGTGTCAAGCTTTATGTTCTATGCTATTATTATTTGATTCAGTAGTTAGTTTCTGTGCCATTGTTGAGTTATTGCTTCAAAAACAGCCTGTAATTGTTTCATTAGAGGCTAACCCTCGAGGTGATATTTCACAAAAATGGTCCATTAAAATTAGCCAAAACCTTTTAATGAATGCCTTCTTTATTTGCATAGTTTAAAAAATATATTTAGAGTGGAAAATGTTTAACGTACCATAAAGAAAATAATAGTAATCAAAATAATTTCAAAATTTTATACATTATAATATTACAAGGGAAGTGCACAAGTTTTACTTAATTTTTTATCTTTTTTTTTGTTAGATGTGAAAAGTTTTCATGTAAAGCGCCTTTTGTTTTATGTTAAAAGATTATTTATTTATTTTTACCATTTAACATTTTTTCATGATAAATGTAACCACGTGAAACGTTTCCCACTGCCCGTATATTCCCACTATCTTGCAAGAACTGTGGAGGTGATATATTACATTAAGATTATAATCCAAGTGTGTAAATATTTTACTGTGAAAATTTTTCACTAGCATATCAAAAGATATCCATAAATCATAATAATGATGATTTTAAAAATGATGAAAATGATTTTATATTTATCAGTTTGTCATAAAATGGGCACACTTTATTTATTCATACGCAACTGTATTTGTTAGAAATTTTTGATAAGAGTTACGAGACTTATGACGTCTTAAAATTAAAGTTCAACTCCTTCGCAACTTTTAATGTGTTTAAAATTTTCAAAATCTTTTGACATCACTAGTTATCGTAAAAATGCACGGTTTAAATCTCGCTGACGGCGGAATTAGTTGGTAGGAAAGTCAAGTAATGCAATCTCGATTGTACTTGTGTGTTTAGAAACCAGCAGGCGCCGTGCAAGTGCTGCCATCTGGAGGCCTGTTTGGGGCCAAGAAAGAGAGAGGTGACAAAGACAAGGATAAGAAGAGCAAGGATGACAAGGAGAATAGGTCGGCCAATGATCAGGCGCCTCCCTCTCCCAATGAGAACGGTAAGACCCCATTCCGAGTTCGAAAACTTCCTCCTGCTTCCAAGGTGACGCGCTGGCGTTACCTTTTGAGTCAACACGGCGTTATATTCCGGAGTTCGATTTAGCTGTGATTCCTCGTCTTTCATCTCCTGTCCACAGTCGTTCCCGTCCTGCTACAGTTATCTTCAACGCAGTCTATCCACCATATCCTCTGTCTGCCTCTGGGTCCCCTGGGGAACCTACACATGATTGCCTAGTGAGGCAGATTATGATAAGCCTAAAGTAATTACTAATTTATACAAAAATTAAGTTTATAAATAAATTATACAAACTTAATTATACTATTAAGTGATTACGCATATTACCACCCTATACATGTTTTAAATTACTGTGTATATTACTCTCGTTGAAATATATTGATCACTGTACCCACACCTTTATACAACCTCAAATGTTTTTAGTATTTATTGTAGACTATGTATATTTAAATAAAGATTATTATTATTACATAATTTTTTGATAATGTTCGTATTTGTAAAAATAAACTGTGCAAACTGTCGGTTTGTATGAGAACATAAAAAAATTAAGATGGACCTTTGCTCAAAGAAGACAGACATAAGAAGGACACATAGTAATATATTTTGTTTATTTTACAGGAACTGAAATCGATATCAACGAGTCTGCCCTGAACACGTCCAGCGAGACAGAGAAGACGCCCAAATCCGCCAAGAAAGCCAAGGTAGGTCCTCCACCAACGCAACGGCTGTACCTTTCTCTCTTGCCAATTCATACATTGCCAACAGTAAACATTAGCATCATTTGTAACTAGAAAGTTGTCAGTCATTTATACAGTTATTGTTTATAATGCAGTCAGTAATTATTAATTTCTCAAAAGGTGGTCAGAATGGTGGGCTGGTATTCATGCTGACTGGGTTTGAATCCCTCAGCGGGTACTAACTTCCCGGGGGGTGTAGTCCATAGATACTGTGCCCTGAGAAAAGAAGAAAGAAAATAAATTCCGATCATTTGTCTTCTTTTCTTGGGGCATAACCTCGTGGACTGCGTGCAACCTCTGACTTACTTAGTTAAAGCTAGCTAGGAAAAAGTACAGTATATTCTTTTTGATTAATTTTGTAAAAATATATTTTTATTAGATTCGTTAAAGTCACTGTAAATCATTCCAGAATTGCAGGAATCGAGAGTTGTTAAGAGCGATTGTTGCTGTGTATACTGTACAATATGCTTCCTCGTGACGGTGGTGTTGTGATGTGATGTGATATCAGATGTACCGATGTTAGGTGTTGTCCTGTCAAGTGTTGTGGAGGTGTTCATTGTCCAGAGGCCAACAGTCATGTCACCATTATTTCCTTTCATAATCAAGCTTCGTTAGTCGCCATTTTGATTTGCAATGAAGCCGCAGCAACGTAGAGTCTAGCTTCACCCATCACGCGCTGGAGTCAACGCACTCGCCACTCGTGCGGTGCACGTTACCGTGGCTTGGCATGCTTCAGCCCCCCTAGCTGTGCCGCTGGACGAACTCGCCCCGTATTCCGTTATGTAAATATGATTGTTTATTTAGTTTTTTTGTTTTCTTTTTTTCTTTCCAACCCGTCCACTCGGCGCATCTCGCCGTCTCGCCAATCTCGTCTAAACTCAAGCAGGCCGGAGGATTCTTCTTCGGATCGGGTAGGAAGGAGAAGACTCCTAAAGAACCTAAGGAGCCCAAGTCCCCCAAGGAGGCTAAGTCCCCCAAGGAGGCTAAGGACGCCAAAGAGAAGGACAAGAAACAGACTAAGGACCCCAAGTCCAAGTCCAAGACCGCTCTTCTGGACACTTCCAACGATAGCTCCAATCTGGACAGCTCGCTGGAGAGGAGCCCGGCCAAGGGAGACGGGGATAAACCGAGCTTCACCAAGCCGTACGACTACACCGAGTCTGATCCCAATCAGAGCCCTACCAGGAAGCCATTTGTGCAAGGAGGATTCAGCTATGATAAGGAACCCAAGAGAGACAGTCAAAGCTCACCTGATGAGCAGCAGAGCCCTAACACCCGTCGGGCCACCGGCCTCGCCTTCAATTATGCTCCTGGCGAGGATAAGAAGGTGGTGGAAAGCGCGGAGAAGCGAAAGACACAACCTGATGATGCCAAGAACAAACAACCTCTCAAGACTCCTGGTTTAGATTATGTGGAGTCTGCTGTACGCAAAGAGCAAGCCAAGGTTCCAGAAGTGGCCAAGAATGCCCCTCCTGCTTATGATCCTTCTTCTGCCTTCCTGGAAGGAGAGAGGCTGCAACACGAACCCGCTCCAGTGTTCGTGCCTGTTGCTGGAGTCAAATCCGGAACAGAAGTTCAAGTCATGGTCGTTACAGCCAAACACGATCCCAAAACAAAGAAGCTAGACCTCGTCCATGGCTCCGTACATCACAGTGTAGGAGTCGTCAACAATGCCAACGGTCATATCGATACAGATTACGGCGTGGTCAATCCCAAGAATGGAATGATCACCGTTACAGACGTCAGCTCCGGTAAGACCGAAAATAAGCAAGGACATGTAGACCCCAAGACGGGGCACATCATCCTCGCTTCGGGGGCCATTGACCCCAAGACCGGCAAGCAGGACAGCTCCCTCGGACAGCAGTTCATCTTTGCCGGGAAGAACGACCCCATTCTGAAGATTGTGACCATCACGGCTAAGCTCAACCCCAACACCAAGCAGCTCAACACCACCAATGGAAAGATGGACCATTCAACCGGACTGTTGGACACGGAGAGCGGGCAGATTGTCACCAAGTACGGACTCATCGATCCCAACACCGGCAAGATTGTATCTACCGATTACAAGACTGGGAAACAGGAGGTCAAGCAAGGACAGCTGGACAGGAAGACGGGCCAGATTCTCCTGACTTCCAATGTGGTGGACCCGCAGACAGGAAAGGTCGATAATTCCCTCGGACAACAGTTTGTCATTGCTGGGGAACATGACGGAATTGTTAACATTCTCTCGCTCATCGGTAAACTCGACCCTAATACTAGAAAGCCAGAGGCCGTTTCTAGCTATGTTGATAGCTCCGTTGGCATTCAACAGGCCTCCAATGGACTTATTCAGACTAAATATGGTCTCGTGGACCCCAAGAGTGGCATCATCCTCTGCACGGATCCCAAGACCGGCAAACAGGAGGTGAAGAAGGCAGACATTGACCCCAAGACGGGTCAAATCTTTATCTCGTCCGGTGTAGTCAACCCCAAGACTGGAAAACCAGACCCAGCTCTGGGCCAGCAGATTATCATCTCTGGCGAACATGACACCATTGTCAAGATCGTAACCATCACGGCCAAGTTCGATCCGAGAACACGCCAACTGGACTTGACCAAGAGTGATATTGAGGAAACACCCGGAGTATTGCAGAAGTCAAATGGATTCATTATCTCCAAATATGGTCTGATCGATCCCAAGAGTGGACAGATCCATTGCACCGACCCCAAGACAGGAATGAAGGAGGTGAAACAAGCAAACGTTGATCCTAAAACAGGTCATTTGATCTTGACCTCTAGCGTGGTTGACCCCAAGACCGGCAACAAGAACCCCACTCTCGGTCAACAGTTCATCATCGCCAAGGAAAATGACGCCGTCATCAAGATCTTCACTATCACTGCCAAGATGGACCCTAAAACTAAACAGATTGACTATCTCAATGGTAAGGTGGAAGCCACCCCCGCTGTTCTCAACAAGGAGACGGGACTGGTCAGCTCCAAATACGGCGTCATCGATCCCAAGACGGGACAGATCACAACAGTGGACCCTGCCACAGGTAAAACTGAGACCAAGTCCGGACAGGTCGATCCTAAGACCGGACAAATTCTTATTTCGTCGGGAGTCGTAGACCCCGAGACTGGGAAAGTTGATCCTACTTTGGGACAGAGGATCATTGTTGGAGAAGAGAATGATGTTATCCTGAAGATTGTGACAATCACGGCCAGAATTGACCCCAAGACCAAACAGGTGGATCCTTCCACAGTAACCACAGAGACCAGCCCGGCTTTACAGCATGCTGATGGGCATATCCTCACCAAGTATGGCCTCATCGAGCCGGAGACCAGCCATATCATTAGCACTGACCCCAAGTCAGGCAAACAAGACACAAGAAAGTGCCACGTCGAACCCTCGACTGGTCAGATCACCATCAATCAAGGTGTTGTGGATCCTCACACTGGAAAGCCGGACTCTGCTCTCAGCCAGCACATGATCATTGCCAACGAGAGCCAACCTGTTGTAACTATCACCATCATCACCTGCAGGATTGACCCCAAGTCCAAACAGATTGATCCCTCTACTGGAAAGACAGAGACCATCACCGGAGTACTGGTTCCTGAAACCAACCAAGTCATCAGCCAGAATGGTGTCATTGATCTGAGCACCGGAGAGGTTATTGTGACCGACCCTAAGACTGGAAAGCAGAGTGTGAAGCCCGGAAAGGTGGATGAAAAGTCAGGTCAAGTTGTGGTCTCCCAAGGTGTGGTGGACCCCAAGACTGGCAAAGTAGACCCTAACCTGGCGCAGATCTATAGTGTGGAAATCCAGGAGCATGTGGAGAGGGCTGTGGCTCCTTCGTCGACCCCTGCCAGCCCTGTCAAACCAGCTTCTCCAGCTGGTATCCCTGTTGCCCAGCCAGTGGTACCCGCCTCTGTTGGCAGGACTTCCCCCGAGAAGGTGTCGCATATCCCTGTCGCAGGAAGTGTAGTTGCCCCTGCCGCACCCATTGTACCCAAGGAACCCGCCAAAAAGAAGATCGTCAAGATCATGGTCATCATCACCAGAATTGACCCCAAGACCAAGAAGGCCGACCCTAATAACTCCGAAGTTGAACATTCTACTGGCGTTCTTGATCCGAACACCGGCTTGATTGAATCCAAGTACGGAGTCATCGACTCCAAGAACGGAGGCCTCGTGGTCACCGATCCCACTTCCGGGCAGAAGGTCGCGAAGGAGGGACACGTGGAGCCCTCTACCGGCCAAATCATCATTAGTTCGGGAGTCATCGACCCCAAGACCAACAAAATCGACCCCAATGTGGGACACATCTTCAGCGTGGCCAAGCAAGATGACCCCATCGTGGAAATCACCACCATCATTGCCAAGATTGACTCCAACACTGGCAAACTTGACACCGCCAACGGTCAAATTGAGCATTCCAAGGGCAAAGTGGACGTGGAAGCCGGCCACATCTCCACCAAGTACGGAGTCATCGATCCCACCAACGGGGTCATCTTCGTGGCGGACGCTTCGGGACACGACACCCAGAAACCTATTCACGTGGATGAGACCACCGGCCAGGTGCTTATCACTGGAGTCGTGGACCCCAAAACTGGCAAGGTTGACCCCTCCCTGGGTCAACTGATTTCCATTGGAACTCAAATTGATCCCATAGTGGAGGTGACCACCGTAGTGGGCAAGGTCGACTCTAAGAAGGGACTCATCGAGGCCAAGAACAGCCACATCGAGAGCTGCACAGGACAACTCAACCCGGAAACCAACAAAATCGACACCAAGTATGGACAGATCGATCTGGTTAAGGGAACCATCACCTATTTGGACCCTAAGAGCGGCAAGCTGGAGACCAAGGACGTCAAGGTAGACCCTGTCACCGGCCAGATCCTGCTCAAGTTTGGACAGATCAATCCCAAGTCTGGAAAACCCGACAAGGATATCGGCAGACTCATCTCCATCAGGATCATCCAGAACAGAGTACACCCCATCAGCGGCAAACCCATTGTGGCCAACGAACCTAAGAACATTAAGGTCGATCCCAAAACTAATCAAATCTGGGCTCCGGGTCCAAAAGACGCCACCACGGGAGAAACTATGTACACCTCCGGCCTCATCGATCCTAAGACCGGTTACATCATCACCATCTACGGTTACTTGGATGCCAAGACTGGCCTCATCGTCAAGCAGACCGAGATTGATCCGACTGTCACCAAGATTGACCCCACTACCGGACAAATCTATTCCGCTATGGGACAGACCGACGAAAACAACGAACCCTTATATTCCGCTTCCCAGATCGACCCTGCTACCGGAGAGATTTACACCAAGGTGGGCAGGATCGACGCCAGGACAGGCCGACTCATCATCATCCGAGTGTTCGTCATCACCCAGAGAGATGACAGTGGCAAGATCAAGGAAATCGATCCTAAAGATTGCTCCATCGACGAGAAGACCGGCAGAATCCATAATGTAACATCCAAGACCGTTTACGTTTACCAAATGGTGGACCCTATCACCGGGGAAACCATTGAAGTGGACCCAGACGATCCGAGGCTGATGGGAGCCAGAACTACTGTCACACAGACCATTTCGCTATCCGGAAAGATCGACCCTGTGACCGGAAGGGTCAAGACCGAGTACGGAGATATTGACCCCGATACGGGAGACATTGAACCGAGCACGGCCGTCCGAGACCCCGTGACCGGCCAGCTCATCCTCCACTACTCCCAGATTGACCCCACACACTTTGACGACAAGAGCTGCAACTATAGCATCGAGAAAGAAACGCAAGATCTCCCCGCGACCTTCGACATCCAAAAGATCAACACTACTAAGTTCTCGACTTTCGGCAAAGGAGAGTCACCTTCCCCGCCGCGGGAAGAGGAGTCCCGCACCGTGTCCCCGACCTCCAAGATCCCCGTGTCCAAGCAGCCCAAGGGGAAGCCCGTCCCCACCGTTGTGAAGACCACCACCAAGCAGCTGCTGACCCGGAACCAAGAGGGCCTGACGCACAATGTGCACGAGGAGGTAGAGAACCTGGGCACTGGGGAAGTCACATTCTCCACGCAGACCAACAAGGTACCCCTCCCCCCACCCGTGCTTTTATTATTTCTTACATTCAATTTCTTTTCATTTTGAGTTACTTTTATTTTTTGATGTTTGGTTTGTAGTTGCATGATCTGCTGTGTCGTCCGTTTTAAATTATTATTGTCATTGTTAAATGTAGAATGCCCTGATGTTGTATCATAATATTTGTTGTTTTGATTTGAAACTAGTCAAGAGTAAAAATCTCCCATTAAATAGTCAATTGATTAATTGACTGTTAATTCCATGCACGTATACTAGATCTCTAGTTAATGGTTGTTTTTCTGTTCCCTTATCTTTCCTAATATTGCGCTTGGCTGATCTCGGTCGCTGGCTTGATCGCGTATCCGTGGGCGGAAGCATTGGAGCCCACGTTGGACGTGTCGGGCAAGTCTCCGTATGTTACGGCTCGCGCGGTCACCACCAGGACGGCCACCACGCACGAGGACCTCGGCACCAACGCCAAGACGCAGCAGCTGGAGGAGAAGACTGTGGCGCACTCCATGACCTCGTCGGCCACCAGACAGGAGCAGAGGGTGGTCACGCGGGAGGTCAAGACCACCGTGCTCACTGGGGACCAGGTACGACCAGCTTCAGCTTACCCTATCCATAGAGAACGACCGGCTTACCACCATTGTTTCCTTTTACCTTGACGGATAATAAATGCATCTATTTGGCATCCAACTTGGGGCTAATGCATGCATTTCTCAGCCGGAAAGGAAACACATCAGTTGAATCGTTTATTTGAAAAACACCTCTTGTCTACCTCACCTAGCTTTGAGATAGTCAATAAAACTATAAATCCTTTAGTTCCTCCACATTTCTGCCTTGAATTCCATGCTTTAATGTTTTTTAATTGGACAGCCAATAATGAAAACTTGATCCTCCATTGGGATAGAAGTAAAACAATATGGCCGCTGTCTTGCTTCTATTGGATAAACATTTTCTTGTCCCGGACTCCAAGTAAATGTAATGTTTAAAGGTTTACAAATCGGTGTTGAGGGTGGAACAGGATGTGTTTTTGAGAAAATGTAGCATTCATAATACCATTTCCGTGTATGTGGACATGTGGTGTTTTTCAATTAAGTAATACAGTTATACAATGCTCCAAGTGTACGTTCTTGCATCGAACCACGACTTCCTTCCAAATCCCTTTTAGTTTTTTGATTTATTAAAAGTTTGATTTCTTTTTTTTTTTTTGAGTTTGCAAGGAGAATGAACACACTGAATGATCATTATTGAACTCCTAAATGACGGAGTTTTTGTGATCAAATACCAATAATTGTTTGGAAAGCAGTGTATTATAATCCTTTTTAATTTCATGCAGCGTTTGTTGGAATTACGTATACATTTAAACAATTGGTGCCAATTAGCCCTTTATAAAGGCTTACGCTAAGCGATATGTATTGATCTGGCTTTATAAAGAGGTAATTTCGAATTAAATTGTTTGATGTACCAACAAATGATGCATTTTCTATAATTTAATCCTCGTCCATTTGCATTTTGTTGATTATTATTTCCTAAGCATGAAGCTACCTGTCACCGGCCGCTGAAAACCCCTTTAGAGCATGATTCAACACACCCCCATAATGATAGTACAGTAAAACCCTCATATAAACTCCCCTCGTGAGAAGTTTACCCTGTTAACAAGTTACTTTAGAGCAGTCCTTTGAAAATCGTGTTAAAAGTGTGTTGCTGTATTGTTTGCGCTAAGGCACTTTATCCCGACACGCTTACGCAGGTCTGCACGAGAGATTGATAAATGTGTAGAATTCAATGTTTTGTATTTCTACATTAATTATTGATATATTTTTGGTGTTTTTAATTTTAATTATACCAAATAATTTCTGTGCTGTATCTGTTATATAAGGAAACCATCTCTGTGACTGCTAAAAAAAAATTAACAATTTATTTTCCACCTATTTTTGGAATCTGACAATTGTTGCTACATTTCAGAAAATTGAACCCTGACATACAGAATGCAAACTATCGGTAGACAAAACAGTTATCACCAGTTTTTATTAGTAGGTTAGAATTTGAGGATAAGGAATATCTTTATCTTAAATATTGAATATGGCAATACAAAATTGCACTAATAAAAAGCTTCTTCTAGGTTTACGACCTAATAAATAATAGCCTATTTAAGCTGAAATACAACTGTGAACGCCTTGATATCTTTGTAAAAAAAGTTGAAAACTAGAAATCACATCACATCAAATAACTTATCTGTGCGGTTAGGGGCTTTTCTAGATTACGAGGCTACCAGTGCATAAAAATAAAAATTCTTCTTTTAGCCACCTGTGCGGATAAGTTTTTAAATTCAAAATTAAATCTACAGTTTATCTTGAAATTTCTTACTTCTAAGCCCCGGTGACAATGTTCATGCCCACTTTGGTTTGTTTGGCTATGTTATGTTATGTTCTGCCTTGTTATGATCCTAACCTTTGCGCGGCGGCAGTTTGTGCGGCGCGGCTCTGTGGGCTCGGCCAGCAGCGGCGACTGGGGGACGCCCATCGACTTTGACGACGACTCCGGCGCCCGCTACGATGAGTACGCCCAACAGTTCCGGGTAAGTTGTGACCACGGACAGTTGTACAGTGTGCCGTCGCAACAGAATGACCGATATCACTGCGGGGAACGATAATGCTATCTAGACAATTTCATTCTGCTGTGAAAAAAGAATAGACATTATCATTGCTGGGAATGCTAACACTCTACAATTTAATTCTGTTGACTCTGCGACAACGGAGTGGTCAATGTCATTGCAAGAAACATTTATAAACTGTTGTTTTGACTACAGTATAAGCAATATATTTGTAGGGAACGTGTGGTGTGCAGTCTGTTGTGACTACAGAATGAACAATATCTTTGCAGACAATGATATACGAGTATGTGGACAATTTTAGAAATAAGTTTTTGCTACCCAGAAAGTGCAATGTCATTCCTATGTAACAACAGAAAGTGTGATATTATTTGTTGGTGACACTATCTTTCTGTTGTGACAACTGAAAGAGCAATATGGGTGACATTGTTTGTTTGTGACAATATCACTCTGTTGTGACAACGAAATTAGAATTATTTTTCCTCTTTGACAGCGGAGAGGGTAATATTTCTCCGGGACAACAGACAGCATAATATTTTTTATCTGATAATTAGAATACAATATCATTGTTGTAACAGTGAAATGGTAGACTCGGCGAGTGGTAGAGTGTTTGCTATGGATCTGGAGGGTTCGATTCCCGGCTAAGTGTAACAATTTAACTTTTGTAAAACTATTTACTGATGCTTTCCAATAATGTAACTCTGAAATCCTTTTAATATTTTGTTTTTTTGTTTGATGCATAAATTGTTTAATTACCAAATATTTCAGGTTTAAATCAACGATCAGCCAAAGACAAATTAAAAAGGTTCCCATGTTTGACTAATGCATCTTGTTTGACTGCTCTGCAGAAGTAGTAATTTTTTGTAGTAACTTATTGTATTGAATTTGCATGCTGTTGTAGGTTTAAAAAAAACTCATTTTAAAATCTCATTCAATAATTTAAAAAAATATATATTTTAATCAAATAGTAGTTCTCTTAGGTTAGTTATTTTTATGAGTGTATTGTCAGATTGGACAGCAGTAAAAAGAAAGGAATAAGTATGATCTATTTATGTTTATATAAGACCTTTTGATTCCTAGGCCCCAGACGAGCCAGTGAAAATCATTATCTATTAAAAAAAAAAAAAAACGGTATTTGAAAATATTAGATTAATTTCACCAAAAGTAAGAAAAAAATGAGCAAACTTCGGACGTACTGACACGCCAACTGATTTCCATCAGTTTATCTCTTTGGTGATTATCATCAGTGAAGATGTAACTGTCGACTTCTGTGATTCATCTTATAGTCGGAGACCAGCCTTTATTCTTATGACCCAAATACTTCATAAAAAAATCTTACGTTGTTAGATAATAGTAATAGTTTGCATTATACTCGTGTATACTTTCGAAAGTATTAATTTACGGAGACGAAATAGCCATTGCATGCTAAAGAACATCTCTGATCAACAGTATACATTAATTTAAAGAGAATCCCATTAAAAAAACATGTTATTGCCAATTCCCACAACTCCAAAAACTTCTCACCATTTAAATTTCAAGTTCTCGACTTCTCGGATTGTACTCATTGTGGCCGTCATGGTCCAAGGTCACACCATATTCTTTAGTTATCCTACTCTTGAAAAATTACCTTTCTCCTTTTAAAATTAAGTCTCTTCTTAGTCTCAACTCTACATGAATTCTCTTTTCCACTTTGAATGGCAGACCAAGCCTTAGAAGGGGAAAGTTAAATGCAATTATAAAAGTTGGAAATTTGTTGGTGTGATGAGGTAGCATGGAATGGAGTAGTAACTTGTGGGGTGTTTGTCCCAGGATGCGGACGGCATGCAGGTGCTGGAGAGCCGGGTGTACCAGGCGGCCGGTCACGGCACGGGGCCACCACCCTTCAGCTCGCTGCTCACCTCTCAGGCCAGGAGTGTACGTAGAAAATTTCTTGTTTTATCGCACGTTTACGATCTTATCATTTTGAAGCCTTTGGTGCTTGATATTTCACGACTAGCCAACACAGTGGTAGCAGCGATGAACATGACTAGATCTGAATACAGAATATACCCTACTAATTTAAAGCGAGAATTGTTAATGAGAATTCAGAGTGTAACTCAAAACTCGTCTCTTCATAAAATCATATCTACAAATAAGTAATAATGAGTTAGTTAAAAACTCTTATTTCAGAGATAGCACGTATCAGCTAAATCAGAAGTTCCCAATCTTTTTGAGTGGCAATTTTGTTTTATAATAGCTATGTGGGCTGGCAACCCCCCAGAAAAACACTTACAGGTTGGGAACCCGTGAATTAAATCCTTTAAAACATAATAATTTTCATTTTGTACCACTGTGCACAGTGTCTTTTTATTTTGTTTAATTTTTGTCAGCTTTTCCCACAAATTTGAATCTCCCCTTCCACATTCTGCGACATGTGTAAAAATATAAATACAAGGTTTTATTTGTTTAATGTGTATGTCATTCCGCAGGGCTCCGGAGGAGAGGATGACGAGGCGCATCGCGAGGGGGAGATAGTTTCCTCACAGACCATCAGCTCCAAGACCCGCACCGTGGAGACAATCACGGTAACTAATACATACACCACATCGTCAGCTGTCGCCGACGATCGTCCACCCAACCAGCCCCTCCGTCCTTTCCTGCCACATTATTTCTGATAATAATTCATCGCTTGACAAGGTGTCTCCAGGCGTTCCTGTCCATGCCTGCGTCAGCGGTTCCCGTCCATTTTAAGCTCAGCCCCTTCTAGCACAGCCTCTGGAGTTGCTTTCCCGAACTTTGCGTGGAGCAGTCTACTGGAAGTCTTCCTTCTGGAATTGTCGCCAGTATTTTATGCAGAAGTTTTTTTGGCATTCTTGGTACATGTCCAAGCCACCTCATATGTGACTTTTCTAAGAAGATTAGCGTAATTTATTTTTGGTGTGCGACCTTCGGTGTGAGATGCATATGCACAAGAGAGAGAGAGAGAGAGGGGTAACTAATCAGAACTAACTGTTTAAGCGTTAACATATCAACCGGTTAGTAGCTGAGTGAAAAAACGCGTCAGTGTCCCACCCGGGCGTCATGGGTTCAATTCCTCTGTTAGCCAAGTCCTCCATCATTGCACAAGCAACATCTTCCGCTTTTGATGGGAGGAGGAGTTTTTCAAAATTGTCAGGTTATTCGTAACCTGGGAATGTTTGTCTTTTAAAAAAAGAAAACATAAATAAATTACTAAGTGAATTCCCTTTACAGGGTAATAAAATGTGTTGTGTGTGTTTACAGTACAAGACGGAGCGTGACGGAGTGGTGGAGACGCGCGTGGAGCAGAAGATCACCATCCAGTCGGACGGGGACCCCATCGACCACGATCGTGCCCTGGCCGAGGCCATTCAGGTAACCAAACAAACAAACAAACCACCTAACCGCTGCTATATATATATATACACTGCAAGCTTGTCAATTATTTTGTGACCTTCATAGTGGCAAGTGATATCCTGATGAAACAATGGTTGGCTCGAAACTTAGAAGCCTTCAAGAGGCTTTACTTCTACACTTGGATGCATCATCTTAATCAGATACTGTTTATCCACTACCGGATGAGGAACTCCACAAGCTGCTTCCACTTTTCCTCGTTTAAAATGTGTGCTTCTTTTGCAGGAGGCGACGGCCATGAACCCTGACATGACGGTGGAAAAGATTGAGATACAGCAGGGACAGCAGCAGTAGACATCAGGTAATTGCAATACCACTTCTTTCACCCCTGGTGTGATGTCACCGTGATTTTTCTTTCTGTACCTGGATAATTGTATGGAAGAACTGAAAGGTGTGGGCCTGGGCACGGAAATGAATAATCTAAAAGTTTTCGCTGATGCCGTGCTTATTTCAAGATATTTAACAGTGTCTAGAATGAACGAAGTATGTATGCAGAATGGTTTGATGGTGTAAGTTCAAAGTTAAAGTGTTTGAAAAAGAGGTTAAGAAAACACTTATTTACAGTAAAACTCTCTTACAAGGTTTTTTAAAGCACCAGAAAATAAAACCTTAAGTGGGTTTCATTGTCTGTAGTTGGCAATGGTTTAATTTAAAAAAAAATCAATTTTGGTCTCCGGTGACATTTTTTTTCAATTTAAATGAAAAACAAAAAAAACTGTTTCATGGTGCCACTGATCACTCAGTCGAGACCTGCCCATCTATGCGATGCTGTGTGTACCACCTAGTACAAATGGGGCTCGTACATAATGATGTGTGTACCACCTGGTACAAATGAGGCTCGTACACAATGATGTGTGTACCATGTGGTACACACATCATTGGACAGTAAGGGTCGATGCAGGGGTCGGACATTTTCTCGTCTGAGTGACCAGTGGCGATGTGACAGAAATGTATATTTTTGGTTTTTAATTGAAAAAAAATGACATCTACATTTTATAATCCAAATAAGCTCAAAAATCGCTGCTTAAAGCCTCTCAACTACGTCCTGCAACACCCGCATATTGAATAATCTGCTCACGTTGTGTAATATTATATATTTTCAGGTTTAATTAGTGCCAGCCATCACTACCTGTGTTCACAGCCTCTTGGTCCAATGCATCTTCTCTCCGGTTCGCCACGTTCCGGATTCATCATACAATAATAGTCGCCACAGGCGCAATCAATCAACCAACCGACACGTGTAATATACAAAGCTCTCTGCCTCTGCGATGTTGCATCACCAAGCATTTTATTACTTTGACCATCGGATAGAATACACCGGACGGAAACCAATCAATCCCAGAGTTGAGTACCGAACCCGGTTCTTCCCGGTCATTCGGCTGTAGTTCTGTAGAATCCAATTTTATAATATATAATCGGTGATTAGCAACCAATGTCTGCTTTCAATTTGCGGTTACAGCTTGACATGGTTAACTTTGCAGGCGGCTATGTTTTTTGTTATTTGACCGTCGAAATATTTTCAATTATTGGGTTTCTTGTTTTTATGATGTTAAGAGATACAAATGAGAAAATCGTACTACGCGAAACTTTTAAATGTCTCGATGATTACAGTTTTGAGACGAGCTGACGCCGGCTTAAGTTCTATTGTCAGTTATGCGAAAAATAATTACCCGTGAAAACAATTTATTATATTTGATTGTTTGCTGTATTTTATTAATTCATTTTTAGTATTCAGATACGAAGATAGAGCCTCCTTCTGTGTCACTGTGTCAAGCCGTAGTTCTCGTGTATTCTACGAATCGATGCGTTGATAATTTTTCTAATTTTAATTTGTCCATTTGCATTGCATTTTATTGTTCTAAGTAAGGATCATTTCGTAGTTTGTAAGTTGCGGGAGAGGTTTACTGTTGACAAATGATATTTATAATGAAACAATACTATTGGTATTTGACAGGTTGGAGGAGATATATATATTATATTCTATATGACCATGTTGTAAATAGACGCAAATTTTATATAAAGGTATAGTTGGATGTTAGAAAACTGCGTTTGGGCGAAACGTCGCATCAGCTTCTACACTGGGTGTTGTATAAAGGGAGTTTGCTTCTAGCTTCCGTGTTAGGCTACTCTTTTGTCTCCCTGTCTCCTCGTCTCCTGGCGGGAGACTACAAAATCTTTGTAAATTCCAACCGCGGCAACTATTATATATTATTTCCAAAAGAATTTATTCATATCGCTGTACCGAATGTATTCCTAACAAAAGCCAGTAATGAGAATGCTTAATAAATTGAAAATGTTCTGCAGGACTATGTGAAAATATCTCATATGCTATAATACAAGAGGAAAACGCAGTACTTTATAGTTTGCACGGCGTTACGTGTGCTCAAATCAGTCGCTATTCTAACTGTCGTAGCTAGCGGCATGTGCTCTGATTTCGATGATCAGAATTGATAGCGAGTTTTTGGTTTATTTAATCATTTTCAAAACGATTTATTATGTGACTGCTTTAATTGCTGTTCTGCCGACTTGTTGCGGGGTGAAGCTTGCAGGCTGAAGATAGCCAACCTCCAATAGGAGATTTGAAACATTATTCAATTTACTGCTGTTGAGAAAAAATAATCTTATAAATTGAATTTATAAGATATATATATTTTGTTAAATTCTTAGGTCGGGGTGTTTCAAATTTATAAATTAGATTTAATGCTGAAACAGCCTGAAAATCGGCTCTTTCAGAGTTGGGCTGGTAATGCATTCGTACAGCGATATTATCTTTATAGTAATTATATTTTAGGATAGTTTTTTTTTTGTCTTTCGTTGTCGATTGCAATTTATTTTTGTACGTAGATTTAGAGCGCTACTTCTCTTTGCATAATGATGTCAATTAGCAAGTAGTTGGAGTCCTCAGCGTCGCTAGGGTGTCGCCGGCTCGGCGTAACCGGCACGATGTCGCCAGCCACCCGGGCGGCGCGGTGTTGCTAGCTAGTGCAGCCGGCAGCCATAGCTTCCAGGCCGGCCGAGGCAGAATCTCGTCGCAGACGGACATTCCACTCCATCGAGAGTTCTCCATTTGTTCAACAAAAAACGTACTCGGGATTTCCAGAAGGTTTTTAATTTATAATTTTAATCATTAATCACCCTTCATTTAAGTAGAGCGCTTCGGGCGTCTCAGTGTACCCAGCGCATTGATATAGATTAACTAGACAGAGAAACTGGCCCCACCTCAAATAAGGAATTTCAATTTTATCAGTTAAACAATTACATAATGGTCTCTTAGCCTGTCCAAATTGAAGCATTAAGCGACGAAGGATGCTACGTCACATTTGTTCAAATCAATTGTCATTCGCGTGTGCTCTTGTGAATTTAGACCTCGACCGAAGCGTTTAATTATTTTGGTTTGTCAATTTTGCTACTTAATAATAATTATTACACGTACATATATATAAGTCAACTTGTATATATTTTCGCTGGAATTCCTTATTAGCGACCACGTTTAATACGTTAGCTACGAATGAGAGCAGTCTATATTTCCTATATCAATGGCTGCAAACGAACGCGAGAATAGGTACACGCTACACTGCGAAGTGTATTTATTTTATTGTTAAAGAATAATTTTAAGAAGTTTGTATGTTTAACGACACAGTACTATTTTAGTAGAGACGGCACCGCACTCATACAGTTTCATGAGCAGGAATTCCTGGATAACCTCCAAATCAAAAATATTGTATTATAATAATAATTGGGGATAAAAAGATAAAAGACTGTTTGTTTGTTCATCCATTGGATCCATTTCACACGTGTTTAGTCCCATCCGACATGACACATGATCAGCCCCACTCTGCATATTTCACACGAGAGCGTAGCTTTCTTATTTTATATTAAGGACATTTTACGAAAATAATATATTTCTACAATATTTTTACTGGATATTTCCATATTAAGCTTATTTTTATTTGTATGATTAAGTGTTGTTTTTTTTATACTTAGTTTGTCAGTTTTTCTTCTTACATTTGTGTATAAACTGGAAATACATTTATATACCTGTGCATCTCTGCTGAGTCAGGATAAACTTAACTTTGCGTATTATTTCCATTGTCCTTCTATCATCCGTCCCTACCTGATCCTTGAATTGCGCCACTTTCCGTAGATGAAGAGAGAGTTGCGATTTGTGATCCAAACTTATGGAAATACTCCGGATGTTTTCTATTTCTATGGTTTTGAATTTGATGAACTAGTCTAAAGATGATTCAGACTCTCACAATCGTTGTTGCCACAGAAGTCTCAAATTATTCCAATATTTCAGAAGTATTAGATAGAAACGCATCTACATATTGTGTACGTTGATTTTATCATAAATCCATAATTATTATTGCACTGACTGACTTGAATACCGCACAATAGTGCCAACTGCTCCCAATCGTCTAGAGCCAGCGATACTATGGCATCCCCAAGGTGGTAAGAGAAAGGTTAGGAAGTACCTAGCTATTCAGATCTGGTACTAAACACGGCCAAAGCTATTAAGTAACGTTTCGATTCTGAATAGTGCTCTTTTACCAGGGCGATACTTAAAATATCTACCACTCTGAAATGTGCCGCAAATATACTATATATTATTTTATATAAATTAAATGTGTTGTGACACATATTAATTAAATAAAAGTTATTTACGCACGCCGATTTGAACCCGCGACCTCTGGATTCGTAGCCGAGTGTCTTACCACGGAGGCCGTCTATCAAATGGCGAGTTCTTGTAGTTTAACACTCCCGTTCCGAAGGGGGCTTCTAATGTCACCCCGAACGAGAGTTTTGTGCGATATCTTCGATAAAAATTACTGAAATATATTAAATACGATTATGAGATCAAACCCCTTCAGATCGTACGTTTGTTTTTTTTACTTTCAGATACAGAAAGGTTAGACTGAAATCAGATAGAAATTAATGATTAATTTAAAGATATTTTTATTCAATAAATAACGGTAACAGGTCTTAATATTATAACTACAGACTAAACTATGTACATATTTATTTACAGGAAATTTACACACTGGGAACACCCAATGAATGAAACATCATTGCGATAAAAGAAATTAAGTATTGACTAGAAAATAACACCCAATAAGATCATTTTAAAATACGAATGAAAACATACAGTTGTAGAGTTCCACGGGCTAGAACCAGTACTTTTCTTGCACTCCTCATGTCGGAGGAAGAATTTTAAACACTTGTCTTAAGTCTGAACATATGCCATTGCAAACAATGCTTCAATTCGGAATGGTACCTAAGAAATTAATGAAATTTCGTATAGGTGGGGGCATCGACTTACTAAAATGCACTGGCAGGACAGTGCTTTAGTTACCACTGGCTACTCGACTAAATATTGGCTCTGTCTGGACACGCCGATAGTGCCAATGTCACGTACTGATGGGAAGAAGGCTCAGATACCTGGGAAGACATTGGAACCACGAAATATGGCTTCACACCCAATGATAATCCTGGTGAACATTAACTACTGTCAAGGGAATAAGATAAAACTTGGGAGGCAGTACAATGGGCGTATGGCCTAAGTGCTAACGGGAGTTATACATACTGTCTTCTCATCAATCAATAGAAAAACAATGGCCCCTGGGAATAGGAAATAAGTATGTTAAGAGTCAGTGAATTGGAATTTGTAAAACAACATATCGACTGTTTAGGTCAAAGGCATTATTCTAAACTTTTTTGCGTTAACGTCATGCTGTTACGCTTGACACCTGATTGTAATTTGATCAAATGCTGAAACGGGGGCGATTATTTGAAGTGGTAATGGTAAAAAGTTCACAATGGTGCTAATCGTCCATTTGCGACAGCGTAAATGTGACAGTGGTTCAAACTAGTACTGTTTCAAAATATAACTAGCCATTGGAAATAACAGCTAGATGCCGCCAACGCCCACCGCTATTGACGAAAATTTGCACCAACAGTTGGATATCAATAGCTACATACGAACATTATTCGACGCAACGCAGTTTCAACACTCACTGAGTATGTACCTTTTGTTATAGCTTTAGCGCCAAATAAACAAAAGGTGTAAGAATGTATACTTTGTGTACGATATGCATAATTTGGAATGATCTTTTGGTTGTATACCTCCCTACTAGACGTCTTTGTGGATTTTCCTATCCGAAACGGCCGATACGTAGCGCCTAGCGTCAAGGGAATCTACCGGTGGCAAGTAAAATATAGCTGTTGCGTTGTGAAATAACACCCCCAACAGCACCAACGATCCAACTGTCTCAACTCTCCCAACAGGGTATTATTATTATTAAAATCAATATGGTCGCGTCGGCGTTATTTCCAACGATTATATTCAACAGTTGACAAATACCAACCATAACAGTGGTGGCATTTTTTTTAAATATCGCCAACGCCCAGTACTAGTTCAAACCACTAGACCTAAGTTTGCTTGAAAAAAATGTGAAATAACACCTTTGACCTAACGCAGTCAATATACATATGGTAATATTCTTTGTCATTATTTAAAATAAGGGTGCCATTTGGCCAACGCGAAAAGTCAATGATACGCAAATTGTGGCCCCAACATGATGTAGGCATTTGAAAGATACAAATAATCTTCGAGTGTTCTATTGTTTTTTCCCATTGATGGACAACAGGTTTTTTCTCTGGATTCTGTCGAAGAAAAGCAATCCTGAAGCTCTCTCGATCGTGTCAGGTGGCACCTGCAACAAATATACAACATCAATTCAAATTGACAAATACGTCACGCCGTTTTTTAGTTGTTTTTATTAAAATATTTACTCCACACATGAGGGCTTTAGGGAAATCTTTTCTTACAGAGCCTATGTAATCTTTGAGGAGTATTTTTGAAGAAAGGAAGGAGTGAACCTAGATCTTAAAGGGACCCATGTTGTAGGAGGGAGGAAACACAGAACCTAGCAAATCCTTCCACAGCCGAGTTGGATAAAAACGAGTTGTAAAAACGTCCCATTCTCATGTTGTAAATAAAGTCAACTGCGTACAAATCCTGGGCGCACGCTTGACGTTTCTGTTTTAATTTTACTTTCAGGTACGGAAAGATTAAAATAAAAAATCAATGTTGCCAGTCATATCAGTGAGAAGATTTTTTTTCCACGTTATTGATGTTATTTTATCCTTCGCTTCTTGAACCAACATTTTGGACAGCCTTGCAGTGTCCGTCATCCGGTCTTTAGACAAATAAAAAAACAATCACCCTGAAGTTGGCGAGTGGGGTGGCGTCGTCTATCTTCTCGTTGGGCAGGCAGTACGCCTCCAGGTGCAACTCCCCGCTGCCGCCCTCCCCGACGACCACCTTGTAGAAGTGGGTGGGCACCGCCACGCTGTTGGCTCCTATCACCTGATACCTGGAACACACAGTCGGTTCAAGATGAAGTACTCGGCTATTCAGATCTGGTTATTAAACATAGCTGGCCTAATTAATTTATTTATAAACTAATGGACTATTGTCCAATTACAAAAAAAATACATAGCATGAAATGGGAAAAAAAGAGCAACAAGGAAAAAACAGCACATACACAATATTATAATGAAGCTGAAAATAGGACAAAATATACATAAGAAAGAACATTCAAATCAAAGCCAAGGTCAAGACAAAGTATTGGTAGAGTCGTAAAGAATCACAAAAATCATTTAGACTGGTACCGAAAATTTCAAGACCATGGCTTGAGTTAACAAGTCTCGACATTCTAGACAGTGGAGAATGATACCCATAATTAGTAGAGTGATGATCGAGGAACAGCAATTCATTGTTTTCGAGTCTACGTCTCTAATGGTGACCTGTGACTCACCAGAGTGATATTGAGATTATATTCCACTCAGGAATAACACAGCTCAGAACTTTCCGAAGCCAGTGGGACTATGGCATCCCCAATCGGGGTATGTTGTGAGGCTTAAGGGAGGGGAAGAGGAAAGTACTTGGCTATTCAGATCTGGTCACCAAACACGGCTAAAGGCATTTCAAGCAAAGTTTCGATTCTGAATGGTGGACTTTCACCAGGGCAATAGCGATAGTATCTACCACTCACGGAGACTGTCAGAACATTACAATGAGAGAAAGGTTATATCAGATAGAAACCTGCCTTTGAAAAGTAAGACTTGTTAAAAAAGTTGGGTTAGGTTACCTGACGTAGGTTTTACCGTCCCCCTCTCTGCGCGGCAGGTACAGGCACCCCGTACAGACGTACACATTGGCGTACTTGTTGGTCAGCTTGCGGACGTACTTCTCAAGTTCATTCCACTTGTGCCGATTAAATCCCACACCTACCTTAAACACAAAACAATATTATGGGCAACGAACTGACATTTCGAAGTGTTCACATAGAATTTAACATTTTTGTGAAATATCACCTCAAGGGCTCTTAAAAAAAGCATAGATACGCACTTTGATAGCTAAGCCGACAAAGTATTATATATTTTGTACGCCAGTAGTAAGCAATTTTGCAAGATGTCCGTTATTCATGGTTAGAAATACGAACCTGTGGTGCCATGTTGCTGAGGAGGAAAGTCTGGTCCACGTGCTTCTGGTTGAGGCGATGGTTTCCTGCGGCGGCCAGGTGTCCGCGATCAAACCCCGAGCCCTTGTAGTCGCTGTTGTCCGACCTGCGACAACCACGGCCAGGGTTAATCTCCGTGTCGACCGTGCAAATGCAAGATATAATGATAAGCACCTAAGTGACGAAGCGGGTACCTGAAGAAGGGGTGCACGCTCTCGTCGGGGTGGAAGTCGCAGAGGGCGCGGTCGACTCCCGTGGCGGGCTTGACGGCCTCGCGGGTGAGGTGCTCAAACACCCAGTGTGCCACCCGGTTGCGCCGGTCGGACGACAGCACAAAGTTCTCCAGCGAGCGCACATTGTCCAGCCCCGGGAAGCCGTACTTCATTATCTGAGACACCTACAAACAGGCGATGCACACACTTGATTGTTTTTAGATCATTTTTTTGTTTGAATTCAATTAAATTGCTACAGTACAGGGGTAGACAAAGAGGACGGACCGCCATCCAACTCTGTCTTGGCACACACTTCTTGCTTGCTGAGTGTTTTATACTTGACAAGGGACAACAAAAATTTAACCTGCGCCAGGCGCCGTTTGGCCCAGGGCCGGGCCTGTTCTTAGCTCTTAGGTTAGTTGGTCGAGCAGTCCAAAGCTATTGGTTCTCACCCAGACGTTGCGGGTTCAACCCTCTGCTAGCTAAGTCCTCCATCATTGCACAAGCAACATTTTCCCACTATAATGATGGCAGCAGATGGTAGAAAAATTAAAATATTATCAGGTTATTTGTAAGATGGTCTTTCTTTTGTAAAAATAAACAAAACCTATCGACGTGTAAATTCGAAAGACAACACAATATATTAGCAGCAAAATGATTCACTCACCCTAGCGGGCCCCGCGGCTAATTCCGTGCCGGAGATAGGATTGGCCGCCGACACCGTCCCAAACACTGGCAAACCCGGCATACTAATCAACCTGTCCCCGGAGAGAATCCCATCAAGGATGGCCCCATCAATACTGAGGCCCTTCTCCAAGGTGGCCACTGTCCTCCGTCTCTCTAGGTAGGTCCCCGTACAATAGCTACCCGCAGCCAGACCACCAACAGCCACACACTTCCAAGCTAATCTCGACATTTTGTAACCTAAAAATCGCATTCGTATTAGATCGTTCAGATTTTTCGTCAATTGTCAGTATTTGAAAACAATTATGTATAAACGTAAGCTTTATTCACTTATAAAACGTTATTCAATTGGTTTTAATTGTGAATATTTTTACAAAATATAGTTTTAGAAGTCTAATTGAAACTTTGCGACTTGACAGAACTTTGACAGTTGCTACAAGTATTGCCACTCTTAAAACACATTATTTGAATTATTTCCCAAAATATTTATAAAAAAAATAAAATACGAAATTTTGCCGTCAATACGATAGACGCGTTTTGTAATGTTTAAAAAATACTGTAAAAAAATGTTTCGTATTTATGTCTGTCATTTAAATGAATGATCGGTGCTAATTTAATTTATAAAAATGAATTATATTTTTCAGTAGTATTTGGTGTTGCCAAAAATAAAATAAAAACTTACTTGACCTAAATCGAGAACTACCCGCACTGCCCGGTACTATTGTTGTGCAAATACCGCAAATTTTGAAGTCAACTTATAATTTCAAATCAGCTGTTGGAGCTGTGCCAGGAAGGTTAGATCTTATAAAGTAAAGTGCACTGTCTGTATAAAAATATAATCAACTTCACTCCAGCCGACTTGAAGTTTACCAATCCGTAAGTATTTCGTTTAACATGTACTTGTAAAATAACACCGTACTTCTGCTGCGCAGGATTATTCGCGATATCAATTAACCTAACTTTTTTGTTTATGTCAGATTCAAGATGGGTTACAAGGCCCTTGCGAGGAGCAAATCCATCCTCGTCGAGCTCGCCAAGCGTTCCTACTGCACCACTGCCCCGAACAACGACGACATCATCCAGATCAACTCGCGCTCCTACACGCCGGACGACTTCACTAACGTCTCGCCCAAGATACTGGCGTACGTCAACCGCAACTTGCACCTGCAGAAGAAGCACCCGCTGTGCCTGGTGCGCGAGAAGATCGTGGACTACTTCTACAAGGGCTACCTGAACGTGAAGGGCAGCCCCGTGTTCTCGGTGTACGACCGCCTGAGCCCCGTGGTGACGGTGAAGCAGAACTTCGACGACCTGCTCATCCCCCCCGAGCACCCCTCGCGCGCCAAGAGCGACTGCTACTACGTCAACAAGGGCACCCTGCTGCGGGGGCACACCACCGCGCACCAGACCGACCTCATCCGCGCCGGCCTGGACAACTTCCTGGTGGTGGGGGAGGTGTACCGCAGAGACGCCATTGACTCCACGCACTTCCCCGTCTTTCACCAGATGGACGCTCTCAGGAGCCAAACGCGGGAGCAGCTTTTCCCCGACCAGCCCGATTTGGACATCTTCGAACGCCGCGGCGGGCCCGAAGGCGGCAAGCAACCGTGCCACACGCTGGAAGCCGTCAAAGTTATGGAATACCAACTCAAGCACGCCCTGGTGGGCATGGTCAAATGCCTATTTGGGGAGAACATCGACTATCGCTGGGTGGACGCCGAGTTCCCCTTCACGCAGCCGTCCTGGGAGCTGGAGGTCTTCTGGAACGACAGCTGGATGGAGGTGTTGGGCTGCGGGATTGTGCGGCAAGAAATCATGACGGCAGCGGGGTCCGCCAACTGCGTGGCGTACGCCTTCGGGATGGGACTGGAAAGAATCGCCATGGCGCTGTACAACATCCCGGACATCCGTCTGTTCTGGAGTGAGGATTCGGGGTTCTCAACCAATTCAAACCTAAAGACCCCAAACGTATTATCAAATATCGTCCCATCTCCATATTCCCGCAGTGCAAGAACGACCTGTCCTTCTGGCTGCCGGATGAGAAGGTCGCCACATACTCGGACAACGATCTGTACGACATCGCGCGGGACGTCGGGGGAGACCTGATCGAGCAGGTGGAGCTCACAGACAAGTTCACGCACCCGGAGACGGGGCGCTCGTCCCGCTGCTACCGCATAGTGTACCGCCACATGGAGCGCACCCTGACGCAGGAGGAGGTCAACATCGTGCACAAGAAGATTGCCGAAACTGTCACCACCAAACTCGGGGCTGAAATGCGATAGTTGCCAACAACTAACTGCTCTCATTTTATGTGTAAATTTTCTCTTTTTATATAATGAGTATTTATTTTAATTTTAAGCGTTGGAAGAACAGTTTGATGATTATTTTAAACACCTAGTTGTTAGAATTGCCAGGAGTTGCAAGAAGCAAATGCTACATTATAATACCTAGTATTCTTTAAATCATTGTGAATAAATTGTCCAAAATCATCTGTACTTACATAGTTTTGTCTTGATCTCTAAAAAAATATGTATTTTACTAGTGATAATTACCATTTTTTAACCGCTTGTCATATTGCATAATCTACATGAAATAATATGATTATTGATTTATTTATCTTCGCAAAATAGGAGAGACGGAGTTGACTGTTAAGTTTGTTAGTTATTGAGTTTATTACCAAATTATTTCCATTGCAAAGTTGTTCATCCATTAGTGTGAAAGGAGGATTCGTTATAAACCTCGGAATCATTATTGTCACCTTGAATATTTAAGGTAGGTGTATTTTTTAAATAAAATGTTAAGTAATTTTTATTGTGAGTTTCAATTGATGAAAGTGGCAAGGTTGTACTTTCCAGAGAAGTTACAATTTGCTTGCATACATCGGGATTTGAACCTGCCACCTCTGGAATCGTAGCTTTGGATCTAAAGCTATCGGTGCTACGAGGACTTTATACGGTTAGATGAGGTTATGTTTACGTTTGTGACAGTGGTTGTTGTCACAAAAACCATAAAAATTGTTAAAAATATTTTTATTTTTATGACTGGTCTCCCTGTCCTGGATTATTTCAGCATCTTTCGTTCATTGCGGGTCCAGCCTCTCTTTGCAGTCTATGGAGTTGCATTCCCCAACTTTGCCTGGGGCGGCCCACTGGACGTATTGCCTCTAAAATTGCCGCAGAAAAATTAGATTTAGAAAAACATGTTTGCAATAATCGTGTCAAACTAACTCACCATCACGCCGTTTCTCCGCGGGGGTAGGTAGAGAGGACGGACCGCCGTATAACTCTGTCTTGGCACACACTCCTTGCATCATACACATTCATGCTTCGTCTCATACTGACCGACTCAATTATTCAATTCACTTGATCGTGCCATGTCTTCTTCGGGCGTCCCCGACTTCTTCCATTCACTTTTGCATAAAAAAAAATCACACTCCTTTCTTCGTTCATTCGCTCTACATGCCCAAACCATCTAAGCGTCCCTTTCTTGATCCTATTCATTACGCTTACATCAGCCTTGCATTCTTTCCAGATATTCACATTTTTAACACGGTCATACATGGTTTTATCGCACATATGCCTCAGGGATCTCATTTCTACAGCATTCAGTCTACTTTCATCCTTCCTCTGCAAATTCCATGCCTCACTACCATACATCAGGGTTAGTATAAGCACTCCATTGTGAGCTAGCTTCACTTCTTAGTACAATTTTTTTTATTTGCGCCAACAGCGTTCAGTCCTTCATTAATGGAGTTTCCTGCATTCACCCTTCTCCCAATATCCTTATCAGTCTTCCCGTCTCTCTAGAACATACTTCCCAAATACACAAAGGCATCCACTTGCTCCAAGTATTCATCATTCACAACTATATTGCACGCTGTTCTCGTACTCTCTCTTTCAAACACTGTGATCGTAATTGTGTTGGTATATATATTTCATATTTTACATTAGAAATTAGAACACACAATGATGTGATCTAACTTAAGATTAATAAATAATTAAGTATTTTATACGAAAGTCCTACCTCATTTGCGACTTTTCTATATAGGGTAGCAGTTTGATGATAATCTATGCAAATATTAGCTTATTGTTTCCACGGTGATGATATTATTATGGTAACCATTAAACAAACCATCTGTCACTGTGTTACTTTCCCGAACACGAAATTGTAGCTGTTTGAAGATGGACAAGCCCCTGAAGATGCAGGACCTCCTGAAGCTGGAACAGAATCTCCGCAGCTCCGTGGAGCAGGACCGCCGGTACTGGAGGGTCAATGATGTCAAGTGCGATGCCATCCACACCGCCAAGACTTATGAAGAATTTAGGTAAACAAAAATCATCGCGGCTTTACGTCCTGGGGTAGGATTCGGCCTCTTTCTCAAATTCTCTCCGCTAACTGCGGTCATTCGTCTCCAGTTCTCAGTCCTTCCCGTCCTGCTTTAACTCTCTTCCACACAGTCTACACATCTTTCTTCTTTCCATGTGTAAAGCGCATCGCAGTCTTTGGGACTCACAAAATACTAGAATCTCATGTTCAATTAAGTTTTCAAGTTGGTGGTTCATTTTCATTCTGTATGATTTTTTTAAGTATTTGGTCTATATATCACGCTGTCTTGCCAGGGCAAATTAAAGGTTATTTATTTTATGTAGTTTATTTTGAATATAATTTATGATTTTGACGACCTCCGTGGCGGAGCTGTTAAGATCCTTGGCTACGAATACAGAGCTTGCAGGTTCTAGGCCCGGCGTGCACAAATAATTTAAATTTATTTAATATATAGTATATGTGCGGCACGTATAAGAGTGGTAGATACTCCAAGTATCGCCCTGGTGAAATACCATCATTCAGAATCTAAATGTTGCTTGTAAGGGCACTAGCCATTTTTAGTAACCAGATCTGAATAACCAGGTACTTTTCCCAAACTTCCTCTTACCCATCTCCTTCCCTTCCCTGCTACCTTCAGTCTCATAACACACCCCGATTGAGAATGCCATAGTCCTACCGGCTACAGACAGTTAGGATCTGTCGGAACACTTATGCAGTATTCACATAAACAAAAATAGTACATTTGCATCTCCTTCGAGAGTGGTAGATACTCTCAGCACCCTGGTAAAAATACCACAGTTTAAATGTCAAACTGTCAAATTCGGGTATCAACATAACCTCACATCTGAATGTATTATAATTTGTTCTAGACATATTTGAATCTCAGGGACCAGGAACACATAAATCAAAGAAGCTTAATTAATAAGTTTGGTCTACACAACAATACATGTCGTTACATGTAAACATAAAGACTATAAAATAAATTTATCACATTTGAAGCTCAGTGTCCAGGAGCACATAAATCAAAGAAGCTAAATTAATTAGTTTGGTCTACTCAACAATAGATGTCGTTTCATGTAAATATAAAGACTAAAATAAATTTCTCACATTTGAATCTCAGGAACCAGGAGCACATAAATCAAAGAAGCCTAATGAATTAGTTTGGTCTACTCAACAATAGATGTCGTTACATGTAAATATAAAGACTATAAAATAAATTTCTTTCATTTGAATCTCAGGGACCAGGAGCACATAAATCAAAGAAGCCTAATGAATTAGTTTGGTCCACTCAACAATAGATGTCGTCACATGTAAATAAAGACTAAAATAAATTTCTCACATTTGAATCTCAGGGACCAGGAGCACATACATTTTAATTAAGTTTAGAAATACTGCATTTGTGTATTAGGATATGCGGGTAAAATCAGATTTGTTTGTTTTAAATGTTTATTTAATATGCACTTTAAAGTTAAAATGCATAATTACAGATTAACTTTGAATCAAAGTTGTTTCAAACATTTAGATTGCGATATCTGAAAGCTGTGGTGACTTTTGTCTTGAAGGGCCTGGTATCATAAGTCTAACCTGTGCATTTGTCTTTTGAAGTCAAAGATGAGTTAGCATTAAATAGCAATTGTTTCACTTATTAGGTTTGTACATTTTAGTGTCATAACTCTTTACAGTGACAGAGTGGCAGCTGCCCATCTGAAGTCTTTGGAGAAAAAGGATCACGTGAAGGCCGGCAGCTGCCAGGTGGTGTGGAACCCTGTGGCCCAGACGGGAGGCAAGCACGGGGGGGACGATCACGGAAGGGAGAACTAAAAAGGGTGAACCGAGATATTATACTTAGGTTGGGTTTGTTTCAAACTCTCGTCAAATCGATGATCTGCGCCATTTTTAATTTTTTTAATTTCAACGGTCCCCGCTAAATGCTTTTTCTCGGTTCATTCTGGCTTTTGAACAAATTGTGATCAGCTAACGGTCATCTTGTTATGCTTGACAGCAAAATGCAGACTTCGAAACACCCCAACCTTATTACCGATTGATTGGTACGACGAATTCAATAAAATACAATTTTCTTATAAAAATGTGTCATTTTATTTATAAACGAAAACTTTAACATTTTATATACACAAGTACTTTTTACATAATCAGTAAAACTTTAACCAAGCTGATTTAATAAAATTTATTTATTTAATAAAATCTCAATATGTTACAGATATACAAATGTATCTGTGCAACCAAGAGCTTCACATATTGGGTCTACCAATGCTGCAATTATTATTTTATTTTTTTAGGTCTTCTGCCGCCTGGGCAGACTTGAATGATTTATAAATATGTAAATTTACAAAACAATAGTTTTAAGTAGCTTATTTGGTGTCCAATATTTGCATTAAAATACTGAAATTAATCAAATTTACATTTAAACTTAATTTAAACCAATTAGGGGTCATCCAACTACATATTACAATTTTAGCAACTTCTCAAGATTCTTCTCAAGATCAAGAAAGGGACGCTCAGATGGTTTGGGCATGTAGAGCGAACGAACGAAGAAAGGAGTGTGAAAAGAATATATGATGCGAAAGTAAATGGAAGAAGAAGTCGAGGACGCCCGAGAAAGACATGGCACGATCAAGTAAATCAAATACTTGAATCGGGTCATGTGAAGAGTCAGAATAACAGAAGAGTATGTATGAGACGATGTATGAATGTAAATGAAGCAAGGAGTGTGTGCCAAGACAGAGTTATATGGCGGTCCGTTCTCTCTGCCTACCCCTGCGGAGAAACGGAGTGATGGTTAGTTAGTTAGTTAGCAACTTCTAATTCCCTCCTTCTCACTTTATTATAGACCCATCTCTCTTAGAAATTACACCATGTTGGACCAAACCCTCTTAGTATTAATACAAAAATAATAGATTGTAACATGCAAATTTAAATAAAAATCAAAGAAAATGTGTGCTTGCAGAAAAATTAATATTTTTAGTTCATGAACACTAGTAGTGAGTTACTTTATGTCGAATCCCTTTCCTTTTATCATATATTCACGTTACGTCAACTCCCGCCTCCCGCCTCCCTCTTTACTTCAAGGTGTATTTTATGAATGGCCCCCTATCGGACATCTTCTGTTTTCTAACTTAAAATAATCGTGAAAATATAATAGATGATTTATCTGCAATTTTAAAAAATAACGTAACATTATTATGAACGGCAATATTGTTCCAACAAGAATTATATAAAAATAGTTTAACAATCGTTACGTATAAAACTTATATTATTTGATGACCTTTTTGACCGAGGGGTTAAGATGCTCGGGCTATGAATCCAGGAGTCGCGGCTTGAAGGCCCGGCGTGAACAAATATATTTAATTTAATTAATGTGTTATTTTGCATAGTCTTTAAATAAAATAATATTTAGTATATTTGCGGCACTTTCCATAGTGGAAGATCTTTAATAAATGGCTCTGGTGAAAGACCACCATTCAGAATTGAACGTTGCTTGAAATGGCAATAGCCGTTTTCAGTAGCCAGATCTGAATAGAAAGGAGATGGGGAAGAGGAAGGTTAGAAATTATCTGGCTATTCAGACCTGGTCACCAAACACGGCTAAAGCCATTCTGAGCAACGTTTCAATTCTGAATGATGGTCTTTCACCAGGGCGATATTTGGAATATCTACCGCTCTTCAGTAAATTAAATACAGATTTAAGAAAGGCGCACGCACATCAACCTTTCCCAGTACAAGGCCTACAGCAAACGCGTCAACTTCTTATTTTTCAACTGGAATGTGGCGTGTGTCCATGTCCTAGATTAGGATAAAGTGACCAGGTAGGGACTGTCCAGGGCTCCGAGCCCCGCCGCCACGCCGCCCTCGTTGGCGTCGCTCAGCTTGGTCCGCAGCATGTGCCCCACCTGCTTGTTGAGCAGCACCTCGTCCTTGCTGCCGAGGATGACGCCGAATATGCCCAGCTCGGAGACCAGGTCGGCCAGCAGCGGCGGCTGACCCGGCCGCAGCACGTAGCCGCGCACCACGGGCGGTCGGATGCGCTCCATCAGGATGTAGGCGCAGCGGTCGCTGCCCAGGCGCTTCAGCTCCGTCACGATGTCCGCGCCGTACACGTTGTTGCCGCCGCCCTCGCGCTGCGGCTTCATCACGAATCTGTCAAGGAGACAAGAAGAGTTCACTGGTTGGTTAAGATTTGCAAAATTGAGCTTTGTGAATTGTATCAACCTTGGAGGACATGGAGAGGTACCTTTGCGAAACAGTGTAGTCAGGACGGTTGACTTTATACTGACTCGATAGAATGAGACAAAGATATGTTAAAGGATGTCGGATAGCCTATTCGTTACGCCCACATGGAATTCGAACATTTTTAATAAACATATTTGAACACATTAACAAACAATATCAATACACCATTAAAATGATTTATAAAGTAAAAATATCACACAAACACTAATAACAGAAGATTTGCCTAAATAATGATGGAAGCTTTTTGTTGATTATATCTTTATATCATTAAAATGCATTCTAAAGTTCAGTCAAAAATATTTAAAACTGTTGAAATACCTATGAAAATTAATGTTTTATTATCTTTTTTTGGTCTTATTTGAACATTCACGAATAGCACATATCACCATCATGTTTGATTTATTTATATAACCACGGCAAGTTTTTTAACCAACACAAATATAGGAAATAACCTCAAAATCCGTTGACATAAGTTATGCGACTCGATGATGTGAAATTAGCATGGACGGAGAACATCCTTACATACTTAGAAGTGCTGCAATATTATGTGATGCCTTTTCTTGTCTCTTTCTCTCTCATGGTTTACGACATAGTTAGGTAAAAATATTAGCTATGGCTCCTGATATCATTACTGCAAGGTGTCAACTAGAGTTGGAAAAAACTTCAATGTTTTGTGAATGCTTCACGAATTGCTTCTTTAAAATGAACCCTTCGCAGTGAACACTTCAATTGAAGTCGAACTCGCAAAGTGGAGATTTGAATTTATCCGGTTATTTGTTCAGTTCTTTTTGGAACCGGTTCCTCGCCGAAAAAAGCACGTACTAGTCGGTAGAGATTTAAAAACGAAAAGAACTGGAACTGGTTCCTCGCCAAAAAAACACGTACCAGTCGGTAGAGCTTTACAAATGAAAAGAACTGGAACCGGTTCCTTGCCAAAATACAAAGTACTAATCGGTAGGGATTTGAAAAAGAAAAGAACTGGAACTGGTTCCTCGCCAAAACAAAAGTACTAGTCGGTAGAGATTTCAAATTGAAAAGAACTGGAACTGGTTCGTCGCCAAAATAAAAATCACATTCCTTTAAATCGAAGTACTTTGAAGTAATTGTAATGAAGTACGTCTTTATAGGCTTTGAAGTTCACCTTCACAACTGTACTGCTGCAAATTGTGAAGTATTTGTTCAATGAAATGAAGTTAATTAAATGAATGAATGCTAAAATGAACTGCCAACTTCAATTGAAGTATTTGTTCACTGAACAATGAATGAAGTAGGAACTGTTGCCAAAAGAAGTAGTTCTTTCAAAGCGGTCACAACGCTAGTGGTCAACAATGTTGAAAGTTTTGTAGATTATTGCTGTTTGTTTCGGTGAAATCAAAAATCTTATGACTTTTATTGTTGTAATTCAGATGTCAGTGCGAAAAATCAAATAAACCAAATCGACTGTGTACAGGTCAAAGGCGTTATTCCACACTTTTTTGCAAGGAAACTTAGGCCTAGTGATTTGAACCACTGTCACATTTCACACTGTCGCAAATCGATGATTAGCGTCATTATGATTTTTTTACCGCTGCCACTTCAAATAATCGCCCCCGTTAACCACCGATTCTCGGCCCGTTTCAGCATTTGATCAAATTATGATCGGGTTTCGAGCATATGAGCATGCCCGCTATGCTGTCACAAAGGCCTAAATTTATTAGGCGTAATTTTATTTAAACTTATTTAGCAAATCAATAAAAATGTGTCAAAAATAGAATTGTAAGGCACGCTCGAAGTGAAAATCTTTACTAAATGGCGCTATAAAAACAAATATATAATGACATAATAAATTAAGGTATTCTCAGTATCGCCCCGATGAAATACCACCGTTCAAAATTGTAACTTTGCTTGAAATGACTTTACCCATGATTGTCGACCAAATCCGAATAGCTAGATAATTCATAACCTTCCTCATTCTCGTCTCCTTCCCCTTTACAATCCCTTGAGCCTCATAACATAGCCCAATTGGATATGCCATTTTTCCACTGGCTTCACGCAGTTGGAACTCATGTGCGGTATTCACGTAAAATAAAATGGCTTTATATGCTTAATTAAGAATTGAAGATACTCTCAGTATCGCCCTGGTTAGTTTAGACCACCGTTCAGAATCGTAAGGTTGTTTAAAATGAAATGACCAGATCTGAATAGCCAGGTGTGACCATACCTGTCAGCGTCCTTAAGCGCCATTGCCACAGCTTCGTCCCCGAAGGAGTCCAGGTCCAGGGAGTAGAGGCCGGTGAAGATCTCTCGCACGGTCTGCGCCCGCTCGGGCTCGAGGAAGGCCTCGAGGGCCCCGGGGCGCGCCAGGGCCTGCTGCACCTTCTTGGTGCCCGCCAGGTGGTAGTGGATGGAGGGGCACTTTATGGCGCTGGAACACACAAAAAAATGCTAATGATTCATGATAGCTGTTTGAATCCATATTTACAAATGGACATAGTTATGCAGAAAGCATCCAACCCCAAAAAGATGAAACTGAGAAAGAGGCGTTTGAAAATATGCGTAATCGGCATTTGTAAAGTGAATATCAGTGTTTTTTTCTTTATGAGCATTATTATAAATAGGTAATTTATAATTTATCAATGTGTTTATAAAAAAAAATGTATTTCTTATGTTATGTTACATTTTATAATGTTTTCAAACTTCAATTTAAGTAAAATATTTGCAATGTGCGTTACTAAAAAAAATAATTACCAAAAATCTATTGCATTTGGAGTTTGCATGTTTTCAGCAGATAGAAATCTTGTATTTATGAAAAATGTAAAACTTAATTTTGGCCAATTGTGGATTGGACGTTTTCTGCATAACTACGTCCAAATGTACCTCGACTTCGATCGATTCTTTTGCAGTCCACATACGAATGGGGTCTTCGAAAAAATTATATAGCTGTTCAAACGTCAATAAATATAACTTTTCTAGTTCATAAAACATGCTACTAATTTAGTAGCTTTGCATTAAAAATTTAATGTTTAAAAAAAAATTGCCTAGGTTTAGAAAATATGATTAAAAGTTTAAAGTGGCTCTTCATTAATAGAGATGATTCCAAAATCATACACAATTCATAATGTTGACGTTATGAGTGTTGACTAAAATGCTCGATAAGAAATAAAAACATGATTTAGATCTGATCATTTGACGGCCTCCATGGTCGAGTGGTAAGACACTCGACTACGAATCCAAAGGTCGCGGGTTCAAACCCGACGTGCGCAAATAACTTTTATTTAATTAAAATGTGTCATGACACATTTTAATTCATACACAATTACACATAGTATATTTGCGGCACATTCCAGAGTGGTAGATACTCTAATGATCGTGTTTGGTGACCAGATCTGAATAGCCAGGTACTTCCCAACCTTTCTCTTCTTCTCTCACTATAATTATATATTTATATATATATATATTTTTTTATATGAATACCGCACAAGGGTCTCAACTGCTCCCAACCGTCTAGAGCCAGTGAGACTATGGCATCCCCAAATAGGGTATGTTGTTAGGCTGAAGGTAGTGGGGAGGGGAAGGAGATTGGGAAGAGGAAGGTTGGGATGTACCTGGCTATTCAGATCTAGTCACCAAACACGGCCAAAGCCATTTCAAGCAATGTTTTGATTGTGAATGGTGATCTTTCACCAGGGCGATACTGAAATTTGTTACGACACATAGCACGCCGGGTTTGAACCCGCGACCTTTGGATTCGTAGTCGAGCGTCTTACCACTCGACCATGGAGGCCGTCAAATGTATATATATTTGTTTTAAACTAGAAAATAAGGATGGTACTGACTTGGACCTCTCGATGGTCAGACGCGCTTCCCACTCCGCCTCCGTGGGATAGTGGTCGGGTTCGTAGCCCGCGCGGAAGTAGACTACAGCCACCGGACAACCTTCCCTGTAGAAACACAAGTCATTATACAATTCAAAATATCCAACACAAGAACCTACGGATTTGTAATTATAATTAACTACCTGTCAACACAATATTAAAAAATACGTATTTATTAAAATTGAAATTGAATTTTAAGCATTGATGATTATTTATTATTAAATATTTAAATAATCTAAAACACTAATATGAAACAGAAAAAAAGTCAGAAAATAAAGAGAACAATGGTCATGACCGAGACTCAAACTCGGAACCTCTACTCTATCCGGGAGTAACACTCTGCCGATTGAGCAATTGCCGAATGTATTTTTAAATTGAGTTTAATTAAATTTCTCATTGGAGTAAGATATTGGCTCCATCAATCTTAACGCTGCCAGGATGGACTCCCTCTTGATGGCCTGCAGATATGAGACCTAATATCCTCCATTAATAATTTTAACATGTATTATTTTAATTTTTTTCTTATGAATTTATGTTTATTTTTCTTTATTATTATTATTGTATATATTACAACTTTTATTTTATTGTTATTATTACTTTGTATTATTATCAATTATGGAAGGTATTGCATTGCATTACTCCTGCATACCTTCTGGAATAATTTTTTTATTATTATTAAATGATCTCATACTTCTATTGAAAATAAAAAATGGCAGCCTAAAATCGGAAGAAATTGAAATATTAAATAATTTTGTTTCAATAGAAGTATGAGATCGTTTCTAATAAGGTCTTTATGGCTCAATCGGTAGAGTGTTACTCTGTTCTAAGTTCGAGTTTCGGTCATGACTAACTAACTAACTAACTAACCATCACGCTGTTTCTGCAGGGGTAGGCAGAGAGGACGGACCGCCATATAACTCTGTCTTGGCACACACTCCTTGCTTCATTCACATTCATACATCGTCTCGTACATACTATTCTGTTATTCTGACTCTTCACATTACCCGATTCGAGTATTTGATTTACTTGATCGTGCCATGTCTTTCTCGGGCGTCGTCGACTTCCTCCATTCACTTTCGGTCATGACCATTGTTCTTTTTATTTTGTGATTTTTTTCTGTTTCATATTTGTGTTTTAGACTATTGATTTTACTTAAATATTTAAAAATGTATTCATTTATTTTATCAAGTTAAAGTATGACACAGTCGAAAAAGTTTTAAATTTTACTATATAGTTTGAGATCAGCAAATAATACATCTAAAGAATGAGCAATAATATAGTCAAATTTAAAAATTAAAATAAGAGTGGTCCCAGAGTAGATCCTTGGGGAAAAAAACAAAAAATTAAAAACTCCTCTGCGATTGCTTAAAATGTGGTGAAATTGTATAAAAAACAAATGTATGATATCGACAAGGTCGAAGCTTTTCCTTTATGTGTTTGCTTTGATTGAAACTTCTGTCTGTAAATTATGCAATTATTTAAATGTGTAATACGTTTGACTGATGTGCCTTGGAAGCTACATTGAATCAAATACTTGCACAATGAGCTGCTTCTTGTCATCCAGCGTCGCATCCTTTATCAGCTGGGTCAGGGTCCTCCGCACCACGCGTATGTCGGGACGCGCGGCCGCAATTTGGAACTCGTGGAAGCGCTGGTCGCATATGTTGTAGGACACGTCTTCCACGATGAAGAGGGTGAGGGCGCCAGGCACGCCGAACAGATCCCACGCCGCAGTGATGCCCTCGCACAGGCCTTCCAGCGCGTCGTTGGACGGCAGCTACACGCAATCAAATATTACGTTTTTTCCACCACTTACCAATGATATTTTAAAGAAAATCATTTAGGACAACACAAAAAAAAAATACAGTAAACACTAGTGAATGACATTAATGGGAATTTTCATTAATTAAAATTGAGCAAATACTAAGGTTGGGGAGTTTTAAACTATCTTCACATTTGATGAACATCAAATCTTCACGAACTGCTAGTTCTTTAAAATGAACCTTTTGCAGTGAACGCTTCAATTGAAGTCGAACTAAAATCGAATAGCCAAAAAATGGTTCTAGTCGGTAGAGATTTGAAATCGAAAAGTACTAGCAAATCAACAAAAAAATGGAATTGCGGAAAAACCAGTTCCTCGCCAAATCTTTGTAGTCGACTTCAATTAAAGTGTGCGCTGCCGCAAAATGGAGTAGTTTGCAGTCTTTGAAGACGAACTTTAATTAAAGTACTTAAAAGGAAGTACTTTTTTGTAGTCTCTGAAGTCCAACTTTAATTGAAGTGTGAACTGCCGCAAAATAAAGTAGTTCTTTGTAGTCTAACTTCAATTAAAGTAATAGCACACTCAAAAATGTGTGATGTGTGAACTGCCACAAAATGAAGTAGCAGTTCGCACAGAGCGGTTAAAACGCTAAAATTGTCAATTATCTGTCTAGAATATTTTACACTTGAATGTTTCCCGTTAAACGCCGATTCTCGGTGGGTTTCAGCTTTAGATCAAATTGTGATTAGCAGTCAAGTTCGATTGTCGATTTGATGGTCATCAAATGTGACAAGAGTTTTATTTTTACATTAACTCCCTGAGGGAAATTATGATGTCATCTTTGGAAATATTGTGTGGAAGGTCTTTTTGAGGAAAGGAAGGAGTGAACCTGGGTCTTGAAGAGGCCCAAATTGTAGGAGAGAAGAAACACAGAGGCCGGCAAATCTTTCCACAGCCGAGCTGTTGAACACAAGAACGAGTCGTAGAAGCGACCCGTTCTCATGTATCGAATGTCAACCGTGTACAAATGTTGGGTGCGCGTTTGGCGAGTTTCCCGGCTGTGCACCGGTGGCAAAGGGATCAATGGCGCAAGTTCCTCGGAGCATCTTCCATTGAAATACTGATAGAACAAAGACAGCATTCCAACATGACGTTTGTGCTCCAAAGATTACAATCCGTTTGTTAAGAGAGGAGAATCTATCAAACAGACCGCCCGTTTCTGCACAGAGTCCAGGGTTTTTTTGTTATTTTAGGGCTCCTGACTAGAGGTGACCGCCAAATTCAACAGTGGGGCGTACTTGCGACTTGTACAAGGTCAGCAGTTGTGTACTATTGAAGTATCAGCGGGCCCTGTATACTGTACAGTACGCCCAACTTCCGAGAGGCTAACTTTACTCTGGCTTCGATGGAGCCCCCGTGTCTCAGCTAGTCTCTTAAAGTCGCACCAAGCATGTCGATGGAAGGCTTGTTGGGAAGATGCTTTCGTCAAAAGAGATTTTGAAATAAGCTAACCTAAGTGTTGGATTTTAAATAGACAACTTGCTAGGTTCTCACCTTTTGCTTATTATCCAGTTCCTACCTATCCCTGCCTGTTTGTTCTTTGAGTGTCACCTGTGAACAGCCATAAACAAACCGGCGACAGTGTCGCTATCAACCGGCAAAAAAAGACAACCCGACACCTGACGAGACGGCTGATATATACTTTCTCATTCGTCTTCCATCGCTCGTCGAAGCCAGCCGATTCCTCTATGACACCTCAGATGAGCAAATTGGCTTAAATCCTCATTTTATCCACAATATACAATAGAATCTTCCATCAAGTAGCATTCGTTTTACAGTCCACTTTAATTTCACAATTCATCCGAAGCTGAAACGCATTCGGCGTTTATCGCAGTTTCCGGATCGAACACTAAGTTAGCTCAAAATGAACTCTTAGCCCAGCATACTTTAATTTCCCTTTTCCTCGTAAATTTCCACCAACATTTTTAACCCATTTCATATCATAATATATAAATTTATCAAATAACAGTAGAATCAAGCTAACAGCACACTGGTGTTATGAAACGCACCGGTAAAGAATTACTTCACTACACGCTAATGTAACTTCGTACTTACATCTTTGATCTTGTCTCCGTGACCCAACTGTTGAAGGATGAAGCTGTAATCAAACACCACACACCACACAAATATTAGTATATACAGGTATTATAGTATAATAATCTTATTCCTTTTTTACTTGGGTAATTTTCTCACACATTCAATTTTAAAATTAAGCCAGAAAATAGCACACAGAATGTTTTTGAAAAGGGTTGAAGTGTATTGAATCAAGAATTAAGTAAAAGAATTTTTAAAAATTATTTATAAGGTTTTTTTAACAAATCAAAGCATTTTAATACAATGAAGAGTTTTATGGATCTGATATCATTAATAAAATTTTCCTCTTTTCAGAAATGAATATGGACTATGAACATATATCGCTGGTCCGAGGTTTTTATCCGTGACAAATCACGGAATGTTATTTAACTTGCCAAGACAAGCTTTAATCCACCCATTTCAAATATAGATTAATGTCTGCTGAAATACATTTTAGGTAGACACTTTATTAGGTAGGTAGGGATTTGAAAAACATATTTTTAATTCGATAATTTCAATCCAAATCGTACATACATACTCACAAAGAAATTATTTATAGTTAATGATACTTTTTTTAATTTTAACTTATTTGGTAAAAACTAGAACTATATATATCTGGGTATGTAGTTTTATTCTTAAGAAGAAGAGTTTACTAGGTTATCAAGATAAACGTCACAACTCTAAATGGACGCAAAAATGCAATAAAAAAAAGTATGCAAATTTGATGTTACATTATCAACAAAACTGGCGCAATTAGAAATATTACGTTTAGTTTTTCGCAATTTTTTTGCGAGGAAAATTTTAAAGACGAGTACAAATTTTGGTTGAAAAAAGAAAACTTCATTTCAAAAACTTACTGACATTTAAAGTTTTGAAAAAACCTTTTTGTCTCTCCTGAAAAAATGTGAAAATTTTCTTCTGAACCAGCGATGTGTAATTTTTAATTATGCCTCGACATAAAAGCAACACTGACATAGTTTTGTTACACGGGTAATATAAATAGTGATACTTTTAAGTGTTCAAGAGCTCAATTTAACTAACATAACAATTTTTATTGGACTAAATCGTACGACAAAAACAAAAAAAACGTTTTTTGGTTCAAATACTACCACATACATAGCCTGTTCAAAAGAAAAGGTGAATTTTGAATTTTCGCGGGCTGTGTACATTCGATTATAGATTTTTTTTGTTTTGTTATGTTGGTACACATATGTTTATCATATGTTAGCATTATCAGCCATTTTGGATTAGTGGTTTGTTTTTGACAACTGGAAAGGTTAGTCACATTTTTGTGTGTTCTTCGATTTTTTACTTTTGAAAAAAATGGATCAAAGAATAAAATCCATGATTTGTTTTTCCACAACTCCAGGACGCTCACCTTCATTAACATCTTCTCGGCCTTCTGTAAAGGGCTTGTACCACTTATAAACACTTTTTTGAGACAAAGTAGACTCGTCGAATGCCACGGTCAACGTTTTAAGTGCGTTGGAGCACTTTATTCCATTTTTAACGCAAAATTTAATACATATTCTTTGATCCATTTTTTTCAAAAGTAAAAAATCGAAGAACACACAAAAGCGTGACTAACCTTTCCAGTTGTCAAAAACAAACCACTAATCCAAAATGGCTGATAATGCTAACATATGATAAACATATGTGTACCAGCATAACAGAACAAAAAAATCGATAATCGAATGTACACAGCCCGTGAAAATTCAAAATTTACCTTTTCTTTTGAACGGGCCTTGTATTTCAAATTACCGAACGATGGAGTTAAAATATTAAATAAAGTAGTAACAAGAGGGTCATTAAACACATATTACCCGAACAGCAATTGGCAGATTGCATAAGAATAGCACAACACAGAAATGGTTTTAAAAATAGCCAATTTACCAACAAGCACGACTACAAAACATACAAACAGAAGATGGCCAAACACTGATGAAGGATGAAATTCCAATAGCAAGTTAACTAACCACAAACACAAGTTTCTGGATGATTGTGCACAAACATTTACAACAAAGATGAGTGGAACGGGGAGTCAAAGAGTAAGCCCTCAGTGTGATTTCTTTTCCCAACGAATTCTCATACTAGGTTCCTTTCGCAACACTAACATTTGATAAAGATGTGTTATTATTGACCTAAACAGGTATGGCGTAGGTAAGACACGCTGGAGAGGTGTGAATGGTTTCCATAAAATAGAAGCTGGTTAGAGACGCAGGGTGGTGTTTAGGAGGGGAGGGAAGGTGCATACAACAGCTGGATCATGCAGCAGATCGAAGCAGCCTACGTGAGACTAAGAAGACGGTGTTTGGTCTAATGATAAGTGAGTTAGTGTTTGTGAAAGATCTGTAGAGAAGCAACATTTATTTTGATTTAGTAGCGTATAATGTCCTGGCGCATGTTGTACCTGTCGCCTAATTTGATTGTTGCAACAGAATGCCACACTGACCAAAACATTTTGACAGGAAGCTACAGAAGGATTTATAGAATACATTGCATAACAGAACCTGAACCTGTGAAGCACGGAGTCAATTAAAGACCACCGTTCTCTGACACAATATATAATTTGAAAAATCTGAATCGGTCTTATAGTGCCTGAAAAGTGCTCGTGAAACGTGTTTCCCTTACGATCCAAGTCTAAAACGCACGCAGAATCAATATGATTTGTCCATTTCATCCAGTTAGAGAGTGTCACTTGTTGCATGATGTACACGGCGGTAGTTTTTCTCGCGCGTGAATTGCGTCATCTAGACGTGGACCCCGAGATACACAGATTCCATAAGGTTTATGAATTCTGAGTGAGCGTGTTAATGTGTTGTGTGAAAAGCCCTAAGTTGCTGAGTGGATTGAGTGAAGAGCAGTACCTATGCAGGGGAGGGATCACGGTGGAGATGCCTCCGAAGCTGGAGGCGATGGTGTTGATCTCCACCTGCTTGATGTGCCCCTGGGAGTCGGCGTGCAGTAGGTAGTCGGAGCGCAGCAGGCCCAGACTCACCGCCTGCAACACACAACGCACGCACTTCACACTCGGCGCCAGGCACTCACACAGCGAGAAGACAATCACACCGGAGGGCGTACTCCACTCCACATCTCTACAGGCAAGGCGGAAAGGGTGCTCAAGCTAGCGTTAGCTACTACATCTACAAGCGTTAGTTGCGCCGGTCTCTTTATTTACAGCCTTACTTTACCACCCGTCCAAAGGCTGGGGAACCTGCAGCAAGCAAGCTGCCTTGTTCTATGGAAGTTGTATCAATGGGTAGATTTCATCAACGTATTGTAGAATCGCACTAAACATACATTATTATTATATGTGAACGACAGAAAAAACATCATCTTTTGCTGTTGTTCTTTTGATATCGTCGGCTCACTTGTAAAACCTTCCCAAAGATTCCAGATCAAAATGATTCAATATCGGAGAAATTGGAATCTCCAAGACAAAATATTAACAGTTGATGACGGTAAATATTTTGATGAGTTTTACATTTGTAAAAACTAGTTTTTCGGGCTAACGTTAAAAGTTATGTAGTGTTTTAATTGTCCCTTGAAAATGTTTGTAATCTGGACTTTTCAGGTATTACAAAGTGACGGATTAACGCTCGATAAATGCTCGCGGAATTTTTTTCGGCTTATATTTCCATAGAAAAAGGCTTCTTGTTTACTGCAGATGCACATTAGCCTCGGAGACCAGAGCTGGGGTGAATACGGGCCAGGCTACTATGACAGGGTTCCACTTAACTGCAAAAGACTAGGTACTAGCGTAATCCTTAAACTTGCAAAAGTAGGTATTACATACTGGTCAATCAGTAATTAGAATTCAAAATATGTTTAAAGTTCATATAGAAGTGCCTCATCGTCTTTTTGCTTCTACCTGTAATGCCGGGTTGACACTAGCCGAGGGTATAGAATGTCGTTCTATCCACTGACTGGGCCATTTACTCGGCTGGTGTCAACCCGTTTTTAACGCACATTTTCAATTTTGCAGTAAAGTTGTATCATTTCCGATGGCAGCAGAATCCTGTCACAGTAGCCTGGCATACGGGCTAGGGCTAGGAACTATGTATAGGGCTAGTTGGAAACACCGCACCCGCTTGTCCCCTGTATTGGGGTACAAGCAGGAGGGGTGGATGGGTGGGGTTGATGAGTGGAGTTGTTGGATGGGAAGGTCGATTGGGTGGGTTTGTCGGGTGGGATTAAATAAGTGGGGTCTTTGGATTTGGGTGGCTAGGTGGGTTTGTCGGGTGGGGTTGGTGGGCTACCTCTGCAGGCGGCGGGACACGGGCCCGAGGTGGCCAAAGCCGCTGGCGATGCAGTTGATCTCCACCTGCTTCCAGCAGCAGTAGGGCTGGTGGCGGAGGCAGCGGCCCGACTCGCGCGGGCAGCGCGTCTCCAGCATGATGTCCGAGCGCAGCATACCCAGCGATACGCTCTACACACGCACACACTCTAGTCTAGTTCCGCTTCTTCTTCCCACATCTTATCATTATACTTCTACATAGACCAATCAACATTCCATAGCACGAAATGACAATCTCCCAAAATGTTACTTGTTTTGATATCTCAACTGAGACAACTGGATTTTACGTTCTGGATAATTTCACGCGAAGCCGCCAAAACAAGCTTTTGATTCTTTCTATGTGTAGAATCAACTTACTTGGTTAGTTAACTGCCTAAGTTAGAATATCTAGGTTAGTTAACTGGCTTGGAGAAAATGTGGATATTTTCCACATGATCGGTGGCAAAATTAAAGTATGAACTCAATATTAAATTTTAACTATATTTTTTCCTATTTATTATCTTTGAAAGTATTGGTTTATTATTATTAACTATATCGTTAAATAAATTAAATTTAAAAGGAATACGATTCAGATGACAACAAACGTTACTGTAGTTTGTGCATCACTGAGTTTTTTATAATGAATACCGCACAAGAGTTCCAACTGCTCCCAACCGTCTAGAGTCAGTGAGACTATAGCATCCCCAATCGGAGTATGCTGTGAGGGTAGTGGGAAGGGAAGGAGATGGGAAAGAGGAAGGTTGGAAAGTACCTAGCTATTCAGATCTGGTCACTGGGGCGATACTTTTATAACACATATTGATTAAATTAAACCTCCATGGTCGAGTGGTAAGACGCTCGACTACGAATCCAAAGGTCGCGGGTTCAAACCCGGCGTGCGCCAATAACTTTTATTTAATTAATATGTGTCATAACACATTTAATTCATATAAAAATAATACCAAGTATATTTGCGGCACGTTCCAGAGTGGTAGATACTCTAAGTATCGCCCTGGTGAAAGACCACCATTCAGAATCGAAACGTTGCTTGAAATGGCTTAAGCCGTGTTTGGTGACCAGATCTGAATAGCCAGGTACTTCCCAACCTTCCTCTTCCCGATCTCCTTCCCCTCCCCACTACCTTCAGCCTCACAACATACCCTATTTAGGCATGCCATAGTCTCACTGGCTCTAGATGGTTGGGAGCAGTTGAGACCAGTGGCGGCTCGTGACTTTTTAGTGTGCTAGAGTGGTAAGATTGAAAAAAAAACGTCATCATTGATGTTGTTGTGGCCGAAAACATTTTTTTTTTTTTCGAAATTTCAACTTTTTGTATGAAGATTTTTCAGAATTCCGTGCAGTGCACCACCAAAACTGAAAAATCCTGTAAATCTTCATACAAAAAATAAAAAGTTGAAAAAAAAAAATAATCGTTTTTGGCTACAACAACACTAACAATGTCGTATTTTTCAATCTTAGCACTCTAGCACATTAAAAACTCACGAGCCGCCACTGGTTGAGACTCTTGTGCGGTATTCATGTAAAAAAATAAAAGTTATCTGCGCACTCCGGGTTTGAACCCGCCATCTTTGGATTCGTAGTCGAGCGTCTTACCGCTCGACTACGGAGGCCGTCAAACGAAGTATCTTTGATCCTTCAAGAACAACATCAAACCGACGATGCCACAGACCCACTGGCTTCGAGCAGTCGAAACTCTTGCGTGAATTTGAGCTAGCGCCATGATGGAGGGGGGCTGACTTGAAACTTGAATTGATCCAAAACGAGTTAGATTAGAAACATTTTTTTGCATTTTTTTCCGGAGATGAAACGTGTTGGAGTTATTTTGAAGTGAACACTTAACAGATAAGTATGTGAAATTTCTAGCCTAATGAAACAGTGCTGAGTGAGCTTAAAAAGCCAGGAATGTTACAATAGTGATAACTCTATTGAAATTAGTTTTCACATGTCAAAATCACAACTACACTGCGTCTGGAAACTCGTAGGATATACGCTGGAAACCGATAAATACATGTACATCGTGTTATTTCGTATAGGTTGCGCAAGTAGAGTTGACACAAAAACAACACAAGCTTAGGATAGTGTGTATTGGTGCATATATATACACTTCCGACAGAGATTTCACTGCCAAACGTCACTGAGAAACAGCCTTTTGTCTTTGAAATAGACAACAAGGGTACAGTTGATCGAATTAGATACAGTGTGTTTTTTTATATTGTGTCAAAAATTAACTTTTTTCAATTTTACTGGATTTTTTTCCTGAAGTCGAATAACAAGCTTGAAACATGCTGTATGCAAGCAATGTATCTGTGTGATTACTGTGTCTACTGTTACTGTGATACCTATGAGAATGCGTATTATTTTGTTGAAAATTTGTGATAGATCTATCAAATCGATCCAAAATGATGTATTTAATATAGTTTTTATCTGTGATGATGACTCACCAGCATCCCAATTATACAACGAGTTTCTAGACACTGTGCATCAAAGTTATAAAAACACTGGCGAAAAGTAAAAGATACCTTAGGTTGCGTTGTTTCAACCTCCGTCACATTTGATCAACGATCAAACCAAGGATCAACGACATTTGAACGATCCCCGTAAAATGACGATTCTCGACCCGTCACAGCGTTTAATCAACCGTCAAGTACAATAGCATACGCCTTATGCTTGACGGCTGGAACAGAATTTGATCTAGCGTCAAAACGGGCAGTTGAAAAATTCTAATCGTCAAACGCGATGAAGGTTGAAACACGTCAACCATAGAAAATAGAAGATAGAAGGTTTCCATGGGGTAATTGAAGTGACCTACGTGTCTAGATCATTTGAAACACATCGTCGCCAGAAAGGTACAAGGGCTGAGGCGCCATTTTGAGAAGTTTACACCAGCGCACTTTAAAGTTTTTTTGTTGTACAATAAAAGTCTTCAGTACCTGGTTGGATTTTGAAAAAAAAGTTAACTCAGGTAACTCAATGCTCTCACTGAGTTACCCGAAGCGACAAAAAGCTAAAAAAAGTCCCAAACTTGTGTCGCTTGGGTCAAGCCTTCTCCCAAATGGTAAATATACTTTAGATGGCTGAAGGGCCACAAAAGTCTTCAGAATCAAACGAGAGTCGGAGCTTTCGATGCAGAAAAAAGAACTGATCAAAACTGCATATTCAACTCATTTTTGACCAAAGTGTCGCTTGAGCCCTTTTGCCTTTCGGCGACGGTATAAATGTTATTCTACGCTAGCCATTAATGCATCCAATGATGTAGTTTTATCTCATCAGTAAAGTTAAAATATTGGCGCCCGTGGTTAACACAAATACAAAAAAACCAAAACAAGTCATAAAAAAGGTGCTTTGGAACTATAATTATAAAACGGCGAGATATGGTTGAAGATTTAAAAAAAAATGTTATTATGTTGTTTGACTTTTGTGTGTTGGGTTTCCTATTTCTTGAGCCAACATTTCAGACAGTCTAGCAGTGTCCATCATCAGGGCAGATTCGTAGAGCGTAATGTAAGTTTATTCGTGTAGCAGTGATATTGAGATTTTCCACAAATAGCTATGAGAATTATACAAATACCACAAGCCGATATTAGTAATGTTGATCGAGCGATCAACATTGATAATATCCGCCCTGGCGATGGACACCGCGAGGCTGTCTGAAATGTCGGCTTAAGACGAAGAAGGCACACAGCTCAATACCCTAAAATTCAAACTATATAACCCCAAATAAAGTTCATAATTTTTTTGTTTGGAAGGAAATCTTCCAGATTGGCTGAATATATTGGTCACATTAACTTTGGACATTCTCTGTGGCAGTTGAAAAATGCCTTTCATAACTCGATGGTTAGGTCTCCCCTCGCATTTGACGGTCATCAAATGCGACGAGAGTATGAAAAAACCCAGCCTTAGTCTCAGAGTTGGATTTATAGGTGTCCCTAGACTGTCAAATGCCTCACAACGGCCATCTCTCACCGCAAAATCTTGATGCATCATATAACCATGAAACAAGGAAAGTCCATTAGAGAAACATAATAATAATAATAGTGAATTTCTATGGCGCAGTTTTGTGATAGTTCCCTTTGCTATCCAAATAAAATCAATCGTTAAACATTTAAGTTGTTTTAAGCTAAAAAACTTTTTGAGACAAAAACGGTTCGTTAGATTGTAAAATGTAAAATTTTATCTACATTATTTATGTTGCGGTTGAAAATAGAGTGGAAACGACCACCAATTTGCCGCAACTCGTATTAAATTGCCTCAATTCGACCACAGACATGATAATTTCAAGCGTTTGGGAAGACTAACCTGCGCCACGCCCTCCTCGGTGACCTTGTCCCAGATGGAGTGTAGGCGCGCGGTGAAGGGGTCCACGGCCAGCGTGGGGGCGAGCGCCTCGCGCAGGAAGGCGGGGTCGTGCGCCACGCGGTGCGTCAGCTCGTTGAGCAGCGGCTGCATGGCCACCGCCTTCTCAAACTCCAGGCGCGGGAAGGCGGAGGGCGTCAGGGCAAACGGCGCGAACTGAAACAAGATTAGTTGTGAGTCATCAACTAACTAGTCATCACGTCGTTTCGCCGGAGGGGTAGACCGCAACAGAACTCTGTCTTGGCACACGTTCCTTGATTGATTCACATTCATGCATTGTCTAATATGTGTTCTTCTGTTACGCTAAATAATATGATTTGTGTGCAATAAAAAAGGAAAAACTATTACAAGAATGCTATTTTCAAAACAAATAGTAATAATTCAAAAAACTTTCTATGTTGTTGACATAATTTGTCACAATTTTTACACTTTTGAAAAAAACAAATTCTGGCGAAAACCCCAAAAAAATGTTATACAGTCACAAAGCAACTCCCAACCTTCTTCTTTCCCATCTCCTTCCCCTCCCCACTACCTTCATCCACACAACATACCCCAATTGGGGATGCCATAGTCCCACTGGCTCTAGACGGTCGAGAGCAGTTGGGACTATTGTACGGTATTCACTATAAAAAAATAAATTAAAAAGTGCAAACACAATAAATTTAATTAAATGTCTGTTCGGGCGATTCTAAGAGAATCTCTCATGCATCTAGGGACTTCAGACCAAAGGTCAACAAGAGCAGGAATCACTAAATACATATAATACCGGTCGGTAGCTGAGTGGACAAACACGTCGGATTCCCACCCGGGTGTCGTGCATTCAATTCCTTTGCTGGCTAAGTCCTCCATCATTACACAAGCAACATCTTCCGCTTCTTATGATGGCAGTAGGAGTTTTTCAAATATTATCAGGTTATTCGTAACCTGGGAATCTTTTGAAAGCTCGCTATAAAAACGGCGCTATACAAATTATCCAAATATAATAAAGCTACTTGTCGCTCATCTTGTCCAGCACGTCCTAGAGAGAAAGGAAGCTGGCTGGCGGCTGACTGACCTGCAGAGTGTCCTTGCTGAAGGCCGTCTTGCTGCGCATTGCGGCCCCGTGCATGAGAGCCCAGTCCTTGGCCGCCTCCCCCACGCGCTCCAGCACCTCGTCGGGCAGCGGCAGCGCCACGCACGGCACCAGGCGCGGGACTTCACTGTTGCTCATCCTGGAACATAGCGCCAATGTCAATCCACCACTCGTCATTTTATGAGGACTCTGCACATTTTTTCAACTTACAAACATTAACTTGCCGAAGAAATGTAGCGGATTCAGTCATGTTATTCAAAATTGTAAACAATCCTAAAGGTACCTATAAGAACTCCGTCAAAAGAAATTTTTAAAAACTTTAATGTTCCCAGCATCACAAAAATATACACAAAAAATGCTCTACTTAATTTTAAAAGAAAGAGTGAGTACCTTACTGACCAACACGTTCACACTACAAGAACAAAAACCTTAAATAAAATCAACATTCCAAGATTGAACACATCTTTTGGACAGAAAAACCACAAGTTTCATGCTGCCAAATTATATAATGCTCTCCCAAAACATATTAAAGATGCCACCGAGATGCAAATGTTCAAGAGCAACATAAAAATGTGGATCAATAAGCATGAAGACGAGGAAATTATAAAGATTATCCAGTAATCGTAGAACCAGTGACACCAACACAGCAACCTACAGTCCCCCTCGGATCAGGAATCCCTAGTGAGGAGGACTGTGAATAAAATATTATTTGTTTTTCAACATATCTGATTTTCTCCATATATTTTTTCAAAATGTTATATAGTAATTAATAAAAAAAAGATAGCTCTGATCTCCTGCAACTCCTACTATTCCAAGTTCCTGATCGCAACAGCAGACAGCCACATACTTTTCACCTCCCTCGTTGTAACACCAACTCTAAACAAAACTCTTTTACAGGTCCACATCGACATCTTTAACTCAACTATACATAATATTAAACAAAAATCCATAACCCGACTGCACCCGAACTAGATCATTGAATCTAACCTCCCATCTGCTCCCGTCTTTCTTCCTCTATTCCATTCCCATGTTCCCTTCCACCTTCCTCTCCCCCCACCAACTTAGTTAAGTTACTAAATTAAAACTGTAAATACATTGTCACACTTTATTTATAATATTCCAAAAAAAAAATTAAAAAATTATTGATACAGATTGATCAGTTAGTCAGTCGAGCAGTCCAAAGTGTTGGGTTCCCACCCGGGCGTCGCAGGTTTAATCCTCTGCTAACTAAGTTCTCCATCATTGTACAAGAAAGATTTTCTACTTTCTATGATGGAAGGAGAGGGTTTTCAAATATTTGTAGCTCGGGAGTGTTTGCCTTTCTTTTTAACACTAGGTTTACTGGCTTTTTTTATATTCCTATTTCTACGGGCACCCGTCAAATTGACGGATAAACACAAATACTGTTTAAATAAATGTTTTATTTAACTGAAATTAGACTCCACGTCTCCACACACTGACTACAACTCTACAACTGAAGATAGATTTATTTACTAACACTAATGCAGCCGTATGGTCAGCTTAGCCAGACTTCCATCCTCGAAGAAACCTTTTTTATTGCCCCATAAATCATAATGCGCCGAATGTGTTGCGCAACGATCGCGTATTTGTAATTTGGGTTTGAAACAAAACATCTTTCACACCGATGACATTCTTTCTTCATTGCTTCACACAAATTGTTACACTATGATTATTTTATTTTAGAAGTAATAATTTTACAAATTCAAAAGTGTTATTTCAATTTGACGGGTGTCCGTAGACGTGGGTATATAGCGACTAGATTTTCAAAAATAAGAAGTATCTGAAAATAAAAATACTGTAAATATATTTACACTGTTCAATTATAAAAACTTGTAAAAAAAATTACTGTCTGTTTAGTAAAATTTGCAAAGCAAATCGGAAATCCGTCAATTTGACGGGTGACGTAAACCTAGTGTTAAACAAAGAAAAAATTGGTGCTGATTTTACTCATATTTCTATATATGGTGTATAAACATGAACACTAAGAGTCGGTGAAAAGAGACAGATAGACACCCTAAAAATGTGGTGTTGGAGAAGAATGTTCAGGATACCATGGACACCCAGGCGCACTAAACTTTCGAGACTTTTTTAAAGGCAGATTTTATTCGCCACTAGCCAATGTCTCTCAATTTTTCGTAACAGAAATTGAAATGGTTATTTATTTATTTACGCCCGTTTTAGGCTTTTACATACATTTTTTAATATTTTTTTTTTTTCAAAACAGTAACCTCATTAGTGCAAGAATTGTGTAAAATAGAAAAAAATAAAAAAGAGCATTGAATAGCAGATACAAAAATAACTAATAACATATTCAAAAATATTGTAAAAGAAAGGAAATAAACAATTTTAAGTAATAGGTCCAACTATTATTTGGCTCTACCAGATAACAACAACTGTACTAAATTAAACTTATATTTTGATATTGACGTTATGGCAGAGCCTTGAAATAAATTCAGAGGTATTTTAACTTCTGATAAAACTCTTAAAATCCGTAATATGTTAAAACCTCCATCTGTAAATAGGAAAATTAGTTTGCGTATTTTTGTTCATGAATTTTGTTTGTTATTAAAGAGGTTATTTTAAAACCAATATGCATCATTATAATTCCTTATAACGTCATTGCAACCTGCGTAGTTTTTCAATAAAGTGTGTAATAATATCTGTGTGCAAAAGGGACATGTGTCATATGACATGGTGACATGAAAAAAACTAAATTCCTAAATTTTGTTTTGACTCTCCTGAAAACCTGCGTTTGTTGAATCATTCTGTTCTTCCTTTCGCCCACAGATATATAACATAGTCAGTGCATCAATCGAACCTTACCTACCTAATTTGTCTAGCTCTAGTACAAACAGCACACTGAACGGAGTGAGCCTGTACGAATGATCTATAATATGATCTCCACACAGATATGCATTCTTAGTTCTATTGATAACTATGCCCAAAGTTTATGAAATGTATGAAAACAAGCGCCTAACTTCGCCTATTGAAGATATTTTAGAAAATTGAACCTCGTTGCAATCTTATTACATTCAAATCAGTTTACTTACACTATTGTCTACAACATACCTGTATTTTATGTAATACTCCATACACTCCATAGTATTCCATTAGCAGCTGGGCGAAGTTTGGTTATACTTACCAAACTTCGCCTAGTGACTTTAAATAATTCTTATTGTGTGATTGATACAGAATTACTCACTCATGACATGATTTAAGTACCTACACATCTGCACTGCTTCCATTTCGAGTTATTAAAACAAAAAACACACTAAATCCAGATGAAGTTTGGGATCACAACGGTACAACAACTAATGTAAAGAAAATTGTTTAGACACACACTTTCATCAATAGACATTATAATTTATGTATAACCTATAGGTAAAACATCTTTGATAATAATTTACTTCCACAGAATTCTAGAATAATTGTCCCAAACTGGATGAACTTACATGTTGACAGGTTGTATTGTAATAATGAATCGGCACAAATGGTGAAACTGCACTTAAATAGCCTCAGATTTGTTTATCAGTATTAGATAAGGGTTTACGTACTAACATTATCACAAGTGGTTAGTGTCGTCGGACGTCAGTCGCCATGGCTACAGCTATAAAACACAACGCTTTGCTTGTTGGTCTCTTGGTGGACATTTAAAATTAACATCGATACACTACTGCCAGGAGTGCCTTTGACGTGTTGCATGGTGAATCACGGCATTTTATTATTATTTATACATTGTAATTAATATTTAACCTAAAATTGTAAATTAAACTTACTTCTCTTAATATTTGTACGAGTAACAGAAAGCCGGAACAAATTGTATTTAATAGTAGATTTCCTAAAAATTGGTTGGTTTGTTGTGTATTATTGTGTAAATGTTTAGGTTTAATCAGTGTTTATAGCGATAAACTAAATTAAAAATAGTATACTATAGTTTTTCGCACGCCAATTTATTTCGTGACAGGTTAAAGTGATGGTAATCGACTGAGGATAATCGATATAACTCCAGATAATGTTTCAATTTTCATGGACGCTAGATTAAAAAAAAATAGCTTTCATAAATTACGAGTGATCTTGACCATATTAAAGATGGATATTTTATTGATTTTTTATGCACTTTCATCACAAAAGACATATTTAAAACTAAGAATAATATTAGATAAAATTTAGGTAATACATTATTGGATTGAAAATACTTGAGAGGCAAAAAAAGTGGAGCTCAATTTGAAGTTTAACCAACGCATTCAAAATATTTGGTAATTGGTCGGAGGGGGGTGTCAGTGATTTTTTTCTGATTCTTCAAATTTTGTTTAAAAATACATTTTTTCCAATAGAACCATTTTTATTTATTTATCCACACGTATGGTGAGAAATTAAAAAACAGGCACTACCAAGACTACTTGGGGTTGAAAATGCGTCGTGGGATCAATTTCTCTGCTAGCTAAGTCTTCCATCATTGCACAAGCGACATCTTCCGCTTATATTAATAGTAATGTAAGCTTTTTAAATGCTGTGAGATCATTCTCAAATGGGAATATTTGTCACGTTTTTCAACAAAAAATGAGTCGTCTCTTTGAAATATAATTTTCATTGCAACATAATTTCCACCAAATTATGAATATTAATGAAAAAATCGACTTTTTTATCGACTGCCCAACACTAGTCTGACATCTGTCAAATTTATATAAAATAAATTGGTGTTGCCAGTTTCGAGAAAGGACTTAAAAAATATCAAAACAGCGATTTTATATTTTTTTATCTGAAGAATGTTCTAACATATTATCTAGAATTAGTGATAGTAGATGATTTAATTTTCTGTTATTTAATAAGTAAATATTGATTTTAATCAAACTATATGAATTATCAAAATATACAGGAAAGAAAAACAATGAGTATGACCGAGAAACAAACCCGGAATCTTTCGTTTACCTGATGAACGCTCTATCGATTGCGTAAACGGATCCCTTTTATTTAATGCCGTTTTTATTAATAACATATTTTTTGTAAATCAAAAACGTTGTTTTAATTTTATCTTTCAGAAAGAAGGTCGCCCGTTTTTTTTAAAATTCTACATGCACTTTTTAATCAATGTAGTTTGTTTGTTAATGTGTTATCTCACATTTGATCAATATAAAATAATAAATACTATATACTCGGCACGCTCCAAATAGTATATATACTGTCAGTATCGTTTTAGTAACAGACCACCATTCGGAATTAAAACGTTGCTTAAAATGGCTTTAGTTGTGTTTGGGGACCAGATCAGAATAGCCAGGAATTTTTTTAACCTTCTACTTCCCATGTCATACCCTTTTGCACTTTCTTAAGCCTCAAAACACACCCAAATTGATACGATAGTCCCACGAGCTCTTGTGAATTAGGAATAGTCAGAACTTTTGTGCGGTATTAAAGATTTTTTTTTTTAATTCTCTTAATGAGAATATTTTATACTCAAGAATAATATTGATAAAACTCTAAAAAACTTTTTTTTTTTTTTTAAATATAATTTTTCTACCTGGCTGGAGACTTTAGCGGTTGACGACACGCGTGTATCAGTACTAAAAAAAAACAACTGTCTTGTTATATCATTTCGAAAGACAGAAGTCTTCATAAAATCGAAAACTACGTTATTTTGTTACTTATTGAAGGTATTTATCGCAAATAATTATGCCTATTTATAAACCGATTATGTCAGCTAGCAAAACTAACTCCAATACGTTGACGGTAACCTATTTGCCAGTGCAATAGTGTCCACGTTAAACGTCAATTGCTCCAGTCTGCGTGAAAAAATGATTTTTATGAAAACTTGGACTATTAAAATTGATGTTGTCTTGGATGTATGATATAAAGTTTCGCTTTTGTATACAATTGTATTCATTCTCATATTTGTTTTTCTTAAACACAGCGATAATCCGTCCGAAAAGGCATTCTCATTTGGTTATTTGAATTCGGTATCAGAAAGTATCAAAATGCATTTAAAAAAATATTATATACAGAAGGCCCCGAGGTGAATAATTCCCCCCAGGGCCTATTTCATCTTTGGGCATGCTGTGTGGAGGGTATTATTGAGGAAAGTAATGAGTGAACCTGGGTCTTGAGGAAACTCATGTTGTAGAAGGAAGGAAACATAGGCCAGCAAATCATTCGACAGCTGAGCTGTTGAACACAAGAACAAGTCGTAGAAGCGACCTGTTCTCATATAACAAATGCATCTCCCATTGAAATATCAGTAGAACAAGGACAGCATTACCAACTCACATCTATGCTTGTATATTCTCTTAGTTTAAAACTATAAATGCCTATTTTGACTGCTTAAGTTTAACGACGTTTTGGCCTGTGTAATGTGAATGTCAAAATAATGTTTTAACATTTAATGCCAACAAATCAACAAAAAATTGCCTTTTCTGAATAATTCTCATATTTGACATAGGAAATTCTAGCATTAAGCCCCAGAACTGATCATTCCACTTTTTCGTAGAGGTAGGCAGAGCGGATGAACCACCACAAAACTCACACTACACTCCTTGCTTCAATCACACCCATACATACTCTTCTTTTATAACAAAACGTTTACCCCCTTATAAACTCAGTGTAAATGTTATGTGTAGCATAAGGTCAGAATAGCAAAATCTTGACTTGTAACCACGGCTTATGCGCCTTATTTAATGACCTACGTCCAGCCAAACTACAGCAATGCTGAATCGGGGTGTAAAGATCTATAAATATATAATATATTAAAAGATAAATATTTCGGGGTTATGAATAACCTGACAATATTTGAAAAACTCCTACCGCCATCATTATAGTGGAAAAATGCTGCTTGTGCAATGATGGAGGAATTTGCTAGCAGAGGAATTGAACCCACGACCCATGGGTGGGAACCCAATGCATTTGTCCACTCGGCTACTAACAGGCCCTTGTCATTACCTAACTCAATAATATGCTTCTTTTGAATGTGCCGTATCTTCGTGAAATGTCCCTGACTTCTTTCAATCATCTGCCTGTTAAATTATTCAAACATTCCTCTCCATTCTACATGTCCAAACCATCTAAGGGTCTCGTTCTTAATCTTATTTATTGTGGATGCATTCTTTTTTAATCTCTATAATCAAGGATCTCACTGCATTCCTTTCCGTTCTACATGTCCAAACCATATAAGCGGTCCATTCTTAAGCGCCCTTGAGGGGATTTTCCCACAAAAATGGCGCTATAAAAGTTATCCATTTATTATTATTAATCTTATTTATTACGCTTGCATTCTTTTTGAATCTATTTATTTATAACATTTGACAGAGTGATAACAATACATACATACTGATAGATATAAAATAAAAGGTAGGTCATCAATCCATTTCTAAAATGTTCACATCATGCAATTAGAAATACACTGTATTACACTAATCTACAATCATGGATCTCACTGGATTCGGTCTTCTTTAGTCCTTCCTCTGATAGTTCCATGCCTCACTGCCATACGCCAGAGTTGGTATCAGAACTACACTTTGGACTACTAACCTCACATCCTTTAACAATTTTTTATTAGGAACTTTACTTTCAGTTCCCCTTTAATTGAATTTCCTGCATTCATACTTCTGTCAATGTCCTTATCAGCCTTTCCATCTCTGGCAAACACACTTCTCAAATACACAAACTGATCCCCTTGCTCCGAGTATTACTTTTCATCTGACGGCATATATGTAATGTTGGTAATGCGTTGCAGGTAATGGTGGCAGCCTGACTGCTAGAAGACTAGTAAAATGCCCTCGCTACTGCGGATGGTGGTGGCTCGGGCCCCGTTGGGAGCCCGTGGGATCGCCGGCAAGGTGATGCGGCAGACCCTCAGCATGCCCCCGCGGCCGAAGCCCTTCCCCTGGGAGACCCAGCACTTCAATCTCTACCACCGCCTCTGGGACAACACCTCTAGTCGCTTCAATGATAACACCAAGGTATACACATAACTGCAAGATATTTGATTGACATCTTCCATTCACGGGCAGTAACTTGGCTTACCAAGATGAAAACTGACTACTTTTCTTTCTACAGAATCAATATAATATTCACCTCATTTTCCGTATAGCCGTTGACAGTGAAAGATCACAAGAGAGTCCAAAATTTCCAGTTTTAAGTGATTCTAGATTCCCGCAAGGTACAACTTTGGTACCTTGCCGACTTTAATTTCGTAATAACGCACTTGTGTTTTACAAAATTATGTTTTTGTCAATTATGCTATCTTCTCAGATAATGCGTTCATGTATTTTTTCAAACTGTATGTTAGTGGTATAAGTGGTTCTTCTGGAATAGGTATTTATATTCGGAGAATTGGTTTTTTTCTCCCTCATGTCACTCAAAGTTTAATTAATAAATGTGAAGATTTTTTAGTCATTTTATTGAATTTTCATGTGACTGAATATATTTCCCTCAAGTAAAAATCAAATTACATAGGTTTTTCTGTAAATACAAACGGTAATGTCACATTGAAAATCGATATTTTTCAGCCGTACTGACGTAAGCAAACATCAAATATTTATTACTCAACTTGTACTGAACTTAACGCAATGCAACATACTCGTATTTCTATGGATTGATTATTTTGTTGACAAGTGATTATGGTTAGTTTAAATCTGCGAACCACAGGTTTTAAGGGATGAAAACTCCTGAAAAGAATCCTAATGATGAATGCCCGGGTCCTATAGGACCCTCCGGCACACAAGAGGTCAAAACAATTTAATTTTTACAATTTTTTATTCTTAACTTAAGTGTAATTTTTTTGTAATTAATAATAACAACAATTTGTTGATTAGTTTCACTTTAAAAAATAACATGGTGAATAGACACGGTAAAAATAAGCCATATGGACGAACATTTCAAATATCGAATAAAAATAATCATCCTACCTAGTGATAATTAAAACATAAATTATGCATATGTGCATTTTATAACTGGACTGTTTACATTTAACACTCTGTAAATGTTTAAAAACAATAAATATATAAGTTCCAATTTTTTAAATGTCACACTTATACAAATGTGCGCACAACATTGTATTGTGTAATTTACTCCACACAGGAGGCCCTGGGTCAAATTGTTCTGACATTTTAACTACAAGTCTTATATTGCATATGAAACTGGAAGTAATATTTTTATATTGCCGTTAGCCAACTTTACACATACACTTTGGAGCAGGCATTTTGATTGGCGTTCCAAACCGTGCGCATAAAAGGCCTAAATATTACTGCCCTAAAAACCGTTACGTTACGCTACTTTAGTGGACTTTACTTTTCTATACGTGTTATTTTTATCATAAAATTATTATTCTTTAAAAAAAAAAAGTCGGAACCCTATGTAGAAAATGACCTCCCATTCATTTGAATGTTTGTTTGTTTGGTGCGTTGTCTATTGCTATTATACTCACCGTATTTTGTTTGAAGGTGGTGGTTATTGATGGGCCTCCAGGGGCCGGGAAGACCACTCTCGCCGCGCAGCTCGCCGAGGAACTGGACATGTGCCACTTCCCCGAAGCCACCATGGACGACATCTACATCGACTCCTACGGGTTCGACTTGCGCTCCGTGGACCACGAGATGCCCGCCAGCTGCCGCACCTTCGACCACAAGGACTTCTGCCGCGACCCCGGCCACAAGCAAGCCGCCAACTTCCAGATCATGATGTTCCGCGCACGCTGCAGCCAGTACATCGACGCGCTGGCGCACATCTTCAATACCGGGCAGGGAGTGGTGCTGGAGCGCAGTCCCTGGTCCGACTTTGTGTTCGTGGAAGCCATGTTTAAGTGCGGGTTTATCAATGTGCAATGCCGCAACGCTTACAGGAAGATCAAAGCGAATATCATCTCAGATCTACGTCGCCCGCAGCTCATCATCTACCTTGACGTGCCGGTCAGCGTGACGCAGGAGAAGATCAAAGCGAGGAAGCTGGAACACGAGCAGAACTCTCCGGCGTTTAGCGACCTGTATTTGGATACCATCGAGCGCCAGTACAAGCAGAACTATCTCAAGGAGATGGGCCGCCACGCCGAGGTGATGGTGTACGACTGGAGCGTGCCCGGAGATACCGAAGCTATGGTGGAAGACATTGAGCGCTTGGATTTTGACAATTATCCGAAATACGGAGAGATGGGGATCGACTGGAAGTTCTTCTTTGAACAGGAGATGGCTGATGCCCGTGCAGACGTCACCAACTACAAGCCGGAGATTATGAACTTCCTCAACGTGCCTGTGTTTGATGTCCCCGAGCTGGTGATCAGCGGGGAAGACACCGTTGAACGCAACGCTGTGCTGGCCAAGATACCTTCCAACCAATACGCGCCCGGCTACAACAAGGCGCTGGGAGACAGCGGACTGCTGTTCAAGACCGATAGCAAGGCCACCCTACGAACTGGCTACAATCCTTAGACCATAACACCGTGGAATATTTCACTTTCTACTGGGGTAGAACTATTAAACAAGTAGATCCGTTGCTGTCTGTAATCTTATGTACTTCTTTGTAAATAAACAACGCTAAATTATAAAAACATGTGCTGTAATCGACTTATTTTTAGAGTACTTGTCCCCTTATGAAACAATATTATTATATGCATTAATGGCCCTCCAAACTAACGACAAAATTCTTGTAAAAGTATTATGAATTCTATGATTCAATCGAAGATTTAACTAAAAATCGCAAGAAAATTTTAATGCAGCCCTAGCATGAATATAATTTTCAATCGATTTATGTGGTTTAATTTCTAATTTATATTTACCAATTTTCTTTTTTGAACATTCTAAAATTTTCCAGCGCAGAGCTGACTGAATCAAAATTATGTTACCGTAAAATCAATCAACTTTTTTGGTTGTGAGCAATGTTTCTTTTTTTGAACGGTGAAAATGGTACAAACTTAATCAAGTTTGTAATGGAAAAAAACATGCATAATATTGGATAAGCACAGTTTTAAAACTGTCAAAACTTTTATCAATAAATTTATTTTTCATAATATTCACCTTGGCAGCCCCGAAAACGTCCTTTAAAAATATAGCAACTTTTGTTTTCTTTAACTTTTTTATCATAATTGATTAAAGCGTTGTAAAAAATGATTTTCCGGTTCAATAATTGAAAACTCGGAGAATTCAATGGAATGGAAATTGACGTTCAAAAGGTGTAAGTTTGTAAGCCTGTAAGATTATTTTATTTGTACGTACGCCACTGTGAGCTGTCAGTTGATATGGAGCAATAGTTACAATCATAGCACGTTGAAAGTGACAGATAACAGTAAAAGTTGTATCGGGCAACACCTTCCACCGCCGACCAGCTGATCTTTCGCAGCTGATGTTCGCCCTTGAATGTCGCGGGTCGCGCTGAAGGTTTTTCGTTATGACGAAATTAACACTTAATGTAAATAAAGGTACCGCAGATCACGGGCTCAGCGCTATCTAAAACGTCCGAAGTATTCAATCAAACTATGTCTTAGGAGACTTCGAAGGTGTAGGCTAGTAAATTTTTAAATTTCACGTATTGTAGCTCCCAACGTCGCGCGGTTTTTCCACAATTCCGGGTTTCTTGATGTATATTTTTGTATCTGGTTACCGCCCTTGCGCAAAAATTTGCGTCACAGGCCGAATTCTATTTCTAAGTTTGTATGTTAACGTATCCAGCGCACCGTTTGTCCGTTTAGTCGATAATTTGTAATTCGCCAGAGTCTGGCGTATTTTGCGCGGCGTGTTCCCTTGTAACTTTTCTGCTCTTGGGTCGCTTGTAAAATTCCACTATGCCTAATATCGTTAACGAGGTGAAGTTGGACTTCAAAGACGTTTTGCTGCGACCAAAAAGGAGCACACTGCGAAGCCGAAACGATGTGAGTTAAATTTATTTACCGTTTTAACTAGTACATACATCAAACTTCAAACGTAAATAATTATTTCCTAATACATCCCTTTTATTTATTTTTATAGCAGACATTAATTACTTATTTTCTTAGTTTAACCTCATTTTTTTCAAAATTTCTCCTGATTGAATATCATCTGGTAATTCGCCAAATATCATCAATGCGGTTTCATTTGTAATTTTTTTCTGATTTTTTAAATTTTATTTCTGTTTTTGTCACATGTGAATTTTCAATTGATTATTTTATTATATGTACTACAAATTTAATATTATTATAAAAGCTTTACGCATCATTATGATATTTATTATCAAAAGAATATTTAAAATACTGAAAGAATATGAAACAGAAAAGACACAGAAAATAAAACTTGTCACACTCACAAAATGTTGCAAAACGCCAACGATCCTTCGCAAATTAAACATGAATAGTTCTATCCACAACGTCATCTATGTTTGCAATTGTGTTTAGATAGAACTTTGCCCACATGTTTGCTAATAGAGTAGAGGTTCCGAGTTCGAGTCTCGGTCACAACCTTAGATGAATTAAATAATGTAGATATGTTACTGAGACAACGCGCGTGACTGCACTAAACTAAGCCAACGTGGCATACCTGAGATTTACTGCGTTTAGTCTCGCACAAACATTCGTTTGACGAACAAGCTGTCACCAGCTGCCACAAACGCATCGCTGTAAGCTCTTTTCTGAGATAAAATGCCTTCCTGTGCTTTTGACAAGTGTAAAAATCATTCGGGAACAAAAAAAAATCTCATGGAGTTTCTTTTCATGCGAAGTACACACAAATCACTTATTATTTCAATTAATAAAATTATTCACAAACCAAATGGTATAAGTGAGATAGCGAATGCAGAAATACATAAGTGTGTGGAAGACAACATAGCGACAGTACACGAGTACGTCGCATGCTACTTCGCTCGTAAGTTCGTTAGGGAAGAGGGGGCTTGTAACGCGGAGAGTGTAACGCGGGACGTTCATATAGCTATCTCATTCATACACACATATTCTGCTTGGTATGGCTATCCTTTTCATGCATTCAGAGCATGCCATATTTATCGTTCAATTTGTATGAATATGGCGTGTCTTGTATTTTATGTCTATGGTCACAACCTAATATTTTTATTCTGTCTTTTCTGTTTTATTTTCTTTGAACATTGTTAATATTCTTTCAACAATCAATAAAAATGTTGTATTGAAACAAATTTCACTCCACAATTTGTTTAATTTGAGCTTTGATTGTATTTCATCTTTGTCATACTGAATATTACTGAGTGCTGAGATCCCTGAGGCACATGTGTGGTGAAACCATGTGAATCAAATACTACCTAAGTCGGATCATGTAAAGAGTCATAATAACAAGAGTTTGCTATGATGTATGCACATGAATGAAGTCGATAGTGTTGTGTGTTGGTTCATCCTCTCTGCCTACCCTCGGGGGAGAAACTGTGTGATTGTTAGTTAGTTGGTTATATTACATAAATAAGGCAGGGCTTTTCATGAAACATTTTCAAAAACAATATTACTTGGTTATTTTGTAAGTTGTAAGATTTTTTTAAACAATTTGGTTTTTGAGATCTGTTTGAAATCTGCTAATAAAATCTAGAATACGTCATATCGTCACTGGAAAGGCAAAACGGCTTAACCGACACTTTGGTCAAAAATAAGTTAAATATGCAGTTTTGATCAGTTCTTTTTTCAGCATCGAATGCTCTGACTCTCGTTTGATTCCGAAGACTTTTGTGGCCCTCCAGCCATCCAAAATATATTTACCGTTTGGGAGAAGGCTCGACTCAAGCGACACAAGTTTGGGACGAGAGTCAGAGCATTCGATGCAGAAAAAAAAACTGATCGAAACTGCATATTAACTCATTTTTTACCAAAGTGTCGCTTAAGGGTCAGCACTCAAAAATGACACTAAACGTTACTTTTTAGCATTCTAATATAAGCAATCCTAGAAATGAAGTATCTTATAGTATCGTATAGAATTGACAGATGGAATCATTTGTAGTATTGCTTGTACAAGGAACGATAATTAAAAAAAAAAAACAGATTAAATAGTAATGAGTAGGATGAATTGGTAATGTGGTTGAATGTTTTGCTTATTTTAGGATCCACAGATTCTTCGAGAAATAATTCCGATAATTGAGAATGCTTCATAAATTTCATCAGAAGTAAGGGAAAATCGAGCTTACTAAAATTGAGGTCCACGGATACACCCATAACACACTTCTATTGGTTTATTTCTTCAGTGTATATATGGTTATCAGCTCAGAGCAATAATATACCAGGAGGGGTAGCTTGTGTAGTCAGGATCGTTGATTTTTTCTGACTCGGGTGTGGCTAGGGTTTTCATGGACACCTTTTTTTACATCCATTCATAGCACATGTCGATATAATGTAGCGTTTATTCGTAAAACCACTTTTTCACAGTATTTTTATCAACAAAAATATAGGATATAACCTAAAAAACCGCTGAGTTATGTCCTGTTATGTCGCATAACAAAATGTAATGGGCGAAGTCGCCGGAGACGCGGGAGACGGAAAAAATTCTTACATACCGAAAAGTGGTGCGATATTATGTGACAACTTGTCTTGTCTCATTCGCTTTCACGGTTTACGACGTAAAAACCCAGAGAAAGTGATTTATCGTAAATTTGTATAGGTTGGGTAAAAATATTAAGCTCTCTCTCCATATATATTCTTGCTCGATGGTTATCAGGCAAAGGCAAATAATGACATTCTTACAGATTACAATCAAGTTATTTACATTTGTATTTTTACCCTGCATAACCAATAACCTGTTACAGTGTTGCCATTGTGTACATTGTTACAGTGTTGTAACATCATCATCTGTAATATGTATTACGATTACAAAACTTGTTCCCTTGGAAAAGAATATACATTTTTTATTTTATTTATTTTTTACGTGTATACCGCAAAAGAGTCTCAACTGCTCCCAATCTTCTGGATCCAGTGAGACTATGGCATCCCCAAATAGGGTATGTTGTGAGGCTAAAGGTAGTGGGGAGGGGAAGGAGATTGGGAAGAGGAAGGTTGGGAAGTACCTGGCTATTCAGATCTGGTCACCAAACACGGCTAAAGCCATTTCAAGCAACGTTTCGATTCTGAATGGTGGTCTTTCACCAGGGCGATACTTAGAGTATCTACCACTCTGGAACGTGCTGCAGATATACTTTTTATTATTTTTAGATGAATTAAATGTGTTATGACACATATTAATCAAATAAAAGTTATTGGCGCACTCCGGGTTTGAACCCGCGACCTTTGGATTCGTAGTCGAGCGTCTTACCACTCGACCATGGAGGCCGTCATACATGGAGAGAGAGCTAAATATTTTTACCCAACCAATACAAATTTACAATAAAGCACTTTCTCCGGGTTTTTACGTCGTTTACCATGAGAGAAAAAGAGACAAGAAAAGTCTTCACATAATATTGCAGCACTTCTAAGCATGTAAGGATGTTCTCCGTTCGCGCTAACTTCGGATTAACGGATTTCGGGGTTATTTCTTATATTAGTGTTGATTAAAAAATTTGCAGTGGTTATACAAATAAATCAAACATGATGATGGTGATAAGTCCTATGCGTGAATGTTCAAATAAGACCAAACGAAGATTATAAAACATAATTTTTCAGAGGTATTTCAACAGTTTTAAATATTTTTGACCGAACTATGGAATTTTCACATGTTTAATGATATAAAGACATAAAATCAACAAAAAAACTTCCGTCATTATTTAGGTAAACCTTCTGTTATTAGTGTTTGTGTGATATTTTGACTTTATAAATCATTTGAATGGTGTATTGATATTGTTTTGTTTAATGTGTTCAAATATGTTTATTAAAAATGTCTGAATTCCATGTGGGCGGTAACTAATAGGCTATCCAACATCCTTTAATATATCTTTGTCTCTTTCTATCGACTCAGTATAAAGTCGAACCGACCTTACTACACTGTTTCGCAAAGGTACCTCTCCATATATTCTTACTCCAAACCTGTTCCACATGTTTATTTGGGACCCTTTATTAATCCTGCCTCGGGCATCTTCAGACTAGTACATTCAAAACTCATTCTCTTTCTGTGGGAATCCAAACTCAACTGTGCATACATTCGGACGGCCACCATGTCATGTCAGTCTGTGTAAATAACTAAATAGAAGTATCAGGGGAATATCTATAGTTCTAAAATACAGTTTCCAGACTTTGTCTTTTAATGGATACAATTGCAGATGATGATTAAATAAAAACAATTTTTTAACTTTATTCCACTTTTTTATTTTTTGACTGGACCGGTTTCAGCCTATAACGGCCATCTTCTCTAGGCTTCTTATAGGCTGTCCAGTCAAAAAATTAAAAAGTGGAATAAAGTTAAAAAATTGTTTTTATTTAATCATTAAAATGGAATTCCACCATGAATTAACAGTTACAAAATTAGAAATAATTGCAGATGAGTTTTGAATTCTGTTGAGTGGTGTTTTTCACTGTCTAAAGAGTTGGGTTTTTTGTTTGTTTAGGTGGATCTTTATCGAGAGATCACGTTCGTCAACTCCAAGCAGAGTTACCGCGGGGTGCCCGTCATGGCCAGCAACATGGACACCGTGGGCACCTTCCAGATGGCCAAAGCGCTGGCCAAGGTAGGTAACACGCCGACCAACTGGCTTATTTTAGAAAAAAAATTGGCTTATTTTTGAAAAATTGTTTCATTGTCTTGTTGTGCCTTAATTATGTATTGAATAAATAGCACAGCGCCCTTCTGGTGATTTTTCACCAAAATGGCGCCATACAAATTATCCAAATATTAAACAAACAACAAAATAGGAATATGTACTAATGAAACGATAAATTTATAGTTTGTCGAATTTCAACGAATGAAGTCTTCATTCCTATATTCATTTAGTGAACACCACTGTTAAATTTGGCAGCCACCTCTGGTCTGGAGCCCCTAAATACCTGAAAAAACCCTTGACTCTGTGCAGAAATGGGCGGTCCGTTTGATAGATTCTCTTATCTTAACAAACGGATTGCAATCTTTGGAGCACAGACGTCAGGTGAGAATGCTGTCCTTGTTCTACCGCTATTTCAATGGAAGATGCTCCGAGGAACTTGCGGCATTGATCACTTCGGCACCAAACGCACGCTCAATATTTGTACGCGGTTAACATTCGATACATGAGAACGGGTCACTTTTATGACTTATTCTAATGTAGAACGATTTGCCGGCCTCTGTGTTTCCTCCCTCCTACAACATGGGTCTCTTCAAGACCCAGGTTCACTTCTTCCTTTCCTCAAAAAGACCCTCCACACAGCATCCTCAAAGATGACATAGGCCTTTAGGGAAATTATTTTACAGTCTGATTTTACATAAAAATAGCAGCAACATATGTTGATTAATGCGTTAAAATGGTTGGTTAAATGTAACATAGTAATCTAGGCATTCCATATTATTATCGGTTCTAAAATGTACGTAACTTAAGAATTTATGTTGGATTCTTTCAATCATGTTTGAATGAACACCATAATTTGGAGACCAAACTGTGGAATTGTACTTGATATGACTTCTTACCATCGACATATACGATGTTTTGATAGTATTGACATTATTAAAGTCACTAGATACTCTCAAAATAAAGCCTAACACTTTCAAAGCTTTGTTGGAAATGGTTTCTATATGAATCACTCTTCTCTCGATCTAGCTGTTCAGTGCGTACTACAGATACAGTGGAACCTCTTATAACGAGCACCTCTCATAACGAGTAATTCGCATAACGAGCCAAACAGATTGTGAAAAAAATGCTCCCTTAACGAGCGACATTTCGCACAACGAGTGACGCAGTAAAGAGAAGTTCCATCTTCACGGGATCAGAGGTGGATAACAACAATATTGATGAGCTTGTGGAACAGCACAGTCAAGAGCTGACCGCCGAAGAGCTTATGGAGTTGCATCGTGTTTCACAGCAAGAAGTTATGGAGGAGAGTTTGTTAGTGGAGGAGGGGAAGTAGCAGAGCAACAATCTTCTGTTGCAGTACGAGAAATGCTAAAAGCATGGGAAAATGTTGCATCGTACATTGAGAAGCATCACCCTAGTAAAGAGGTGGCTGTGCGTTCTACAAATTTATTTAATAATAATGCTGTCACATTTTCACCAAACTTTGAAGCGTAGGCAAAAAAATATCTCTAGACAGCTTTCTAGTAAAAAAAAGAATGAATTATTTGTCATAAATTCACAAGTAAAAACTATTTATTTCGTTTTTCGCAAATCGGAATCGCATTCCAGGTCGTTACGCTCCTCGACAATTTATAAGTACATAATCTTATTTGAATAAACTAGCGTTGTGACCGCTTTGAAAGAACTACTTCTTTTGGCAGCAGTTCCTACTTCATTCATTGTTCATTGAACAAATACTTCAATTGAAGTTAATAGTTCATTCATTTCAATAACTTCGTTTCATTGAACAAATACTTAAATTGAAGTTATAGTTCATTTTAGCGTTCATTCATTTCATTAACTTCGTTTCATTGAACAAATACTTCAAATAAAGTAGCACTTCATTTTAGCGTTCATTCATTTCATTGAACAAATACTTCAAAGCCTATAAAGAAGTACTTCAAAGTTCGACTTCAACCAGTTCCAGTTCTTTCCACTTTCAAAACGCTACCGACTAGTACGTGATCTCCGGCGTGGAACCAGTTCCAGTTCCAGTTCTTTTCCTTTTTTTAAATCCCTACCGACTAGTACTTTTTATTTTGGCAGGAACTGGTTCCAGTTCTTTTCATTTATAAAAGCGCTACCGACTAGTATGTGCTTTTTGGCGAGGAACCAGTTCCAGTTCTTTTCCATTTCAAATCTCTACCACCGACTAGTACTTTTTATTTTGGGAAGGAGCCGGCTCCAAAAAGAACTGGACAAATAACCGGATAAATTCAAATCTCATTTTTGCAAGTTCAACTTCAATTGAAGTGTTCACTGCGAAGGGTTCATTTTAAAGAACTAGCAATTCGTGAAGCATTCACAAAACATTGAAGTTTTTCCCAACGCTAGAATAAACGTTAAAAAAAATAGTGTTTTTTTCGGCATGGAACGCATTATCGTATTTTGCATTGTTTTAAATGGGAACAATTGTTTCGCTTAACGAGCGTTTCACATAACGAGTAAGATTCTGGAATGAATTAGTCTCGTCATGAGAGGTTGCACTGTATGCCGAAGCGACGGGAAGGGTTTGGGACTAATGTTTTGTTGTGTGTTTCAGTATGGACTATTCACCACCATGCACAAATACCTGACGCTGGACGAGTGGAAGAAGTTTGCGGAAGAGTCGCCCGAGTGCCTGCAGAACATGGGTGAGCCACTATCTATTCTTCTTCATCATGAGCTTTCCAGTTTTGCCAATCCTTGGCGGCTCTAACTCATCCGAAGCCCATCTCATCTGTTAACCTTCACGACTGTTTGGTTGCAATGAGTCGCTGCATTCGAATTTTTTCAATTCACGAAGATTGACGCATCCAGCATTATTTACCATAATTCAACGGCCTCCGTCCGGAGTTGCCTTGTCGGTCTTCCGACGTTCTAAGTGCATGTCCAAGTCACCAAGTCATCTGCGACTATCTTACGAAAAGTATCAGGGGCTTGATTCCAGAGTGGTAGATACCCCGAGTATCGGCCTGGTGAAAGACCACCATTCGGAATTGCTTGAAATGGCTTTAGCCGTGTTTGGTGACCAGATCTGAATGACCAGGTACTTCCCGACCTTCCTCTTCCCGTCTCCTCCCCCTCCCTACTACCTTCAGCCTCATAACATACCTCAATCGGTGATGCCTTAGTCTCACTGGCTCTAGACAGTTGGGACTCTTGTGTGGTATTTACTATAAAAAATAAATAAAAATATGCATCCAAAAAGATTTCTATTTTGATTAAGTCATGTTTTTAATCTACTGTAATAAGAGCACCATTCTGAATCCAAACGTTGCTTGAAATGGCTTTAGCCGTATTTGGTGACCAGATCTGAATAGCCAAGTACTACCCAACCTTCCTGTTCTTCATCTCCCGTGCGATATTCTCTATAAAAAAATATTTAAAAAAACCAACCACATCTCGGATTGTCGAATCATTTTCTCACTCTTCTCAGAAATCTGGATCCTGGGCATTACTCTCTCGTTCACCGTGCAGATTCGGTGATCGTAAGTAAGGGTGAAGCGATACACTGATTTCTTTACCTCTAAGTCCTCCATCATTGCACAAGCAACATTTTCCGCTTATTATGACGGCAGTAGGAGTTTTTCAAATATTGTCGGGTTATTCGTAACCCGGGAATGTTTTGTACATGTCCACGCTACGTCGTCCGCTATTTTTCTATGAAGTTTACGACTGTTTAATTTAATGCTATTTATATTTTAGCGGCTAGCAGCGGCACCGGTCAGGGAGACTTTGAGCGCCTGTCGGACATCTTGCTGGCCGTGAAGGGGCTCTCCTTCATCTGCCTGGACGTGGCCAACGGCTACTCGCAGCACTTTGTGGAGTACGTCCGCAAAGTCCGTCAGGCCTTCCCCCAGCACACCATTATTGTAAGTAACTCGGTTAGACCGCCAGTTTTATTGTTCATATATATATTTTTGTAGTGAATACCGCACCAGAGTCCCAACTGCTCCCAACCGTCTAGAGCCAGTGGGACTATGACATCCCCAATCGGGGTGTGTTGTGAGGCTGAAGGTAGTGGAGAGGCGAAGGAGATGGGTAGATGAAGGTTGGCAAGTAGCTGGCTATTCAGATCTGGTCACCAAACACGGCTAAAGCCATTTGAAGCAACCTCCATGGTCGAGTGGTAAGACACTCGACCATGAATCTAAAGGGCGTGGGTTCGAACCGGGCGTGCGCCAATAACGTTTTATTTAATTAATATGTGTCATAACACATTTATTTTATATAAAAATAATAAAAAAGTATATTTGCGGCACGTTCTAGAGTGGTAGATACTCCAAGTATCGCCCAGGTGAAAGACAACCACCCTGAATCAGAAACGTAGCTTTAAAAAAAAAACAAATTATATGAATACCGCACAAGAGTCTCAACTGCTCCCAACCATCTAGAACCAGTGAGACTATGGCATCCCCAAATAGGGTATGTTGTGAGGCTGAAGGTAGTGGGGAGGGGAAGGAGATAGGGAAGAGGAAGGTTGGGAATTAATAAAGCGCAGTTTTGTGATAGTTCACCGCAATTGGGCTTTACACTAAATTACCTAACCTAATATAACAAAGTCCAAAGAAGTTAAGCTAGCAGTCTACAATGGAGTACTTATACCAACCCTGATGTATGGAAGTGAGGCATGGAACTGGATGAACTTCAAGAATGAAAGTATACTGAATGCTGTGGAAATGAGATCCCTGAGACGTATGTGCAGTAAAACCATGTATGAATGCAAGGCTGATGTAAGTGTAATGAATAGGATCAAGAAAGGGACACTTAAGAGTGTGAAAATAATATATGATGCGAAAGTGAATGGAAGAAGAAGTCAGGGACGCCCGGGGAAGACATGACATGATCAAGTGAATCAAATACTTGAGTCGGGCCATATAAAGTATCAGAATAACAGAAGAGCATGTATGAGACGATGTATGAATTTGAATGAAGCAAGGAGTGTGTGCCAGGACAGAGTTGTATAGCGGTCAGTTTTATCTACCTGCCCCTGCAGAGAAATGGCGTGATGGTTAGTTAGTCTAATATAACAACGAAAGAATAATATTAACATCTGAATAGAATTTCTCCACTTTATTGCATTTTTCTCTGTATTGAGTCTCTCTCTGTATTGATTCTCTCTCTGAATTGAGTCTCTCTCTGTATTGATTCTCTCTGTTCGCAGGCCGGCAATGTGGTGACTGGGGAAATGGTGGAAGAGCTGATCCTGTCGGGGCGGACATCATCAAGGTGGGCATCGGGCCAGGGTCGGTGTGCACGACAGCGCATCAAGACCGGCGTGGGCTACCCGCAGCTGTCGGCCGTCATCGAGTGTGCCGACGCGGCGCACGGCCTCAAGGGGCACATCATCTCTGTAAGTGTCATTTCCCATAAGCGTATCAAAATGTTGAGTGCTTCACCTCCGCCGAATCGGCCGCGTCAGAGGATGCGGGTTCAAATCCCGGCATGCTCAAACAGATTAAATGAAATTAATATGTGGTATTTTACATTTAATTCATATAAAATAATATATTTGCGGCACGTTCCAGAGTGGTAGATACTCTAAGTATCGCCCCGGTGAAAAACCACTATTCAGAATCGAAACGTTGCTTGAAATGGCTTTAGCCGTGTTTGATGACCAGATCTGAACAGCCAGGTACTTATCAACCTCCCTCTTCCCCATCTCCTTCCCCTCCCCACCACCTTCAGCCTCACAACATACAATCGAGGATGCCGTAGTCCCACTGGCTCCAGACGGTTGGGTTGTCGTTCGCTGGGATGGATATGCGTTCTCGTTGACCAAGTATTTAACACAAAAATGTTTTAAATATAATAATTTTTGGTTTAAATGCATAAAATCATTTGATTATGTGTGAAATAAACATGTAGACTTATTTTCTCAACTTTTCAGTCGAGAAGTGTGTAAATAATTGTAAAATTTAAAAGGTAACACTGGTGTGTTATCTTGGGAGGGAATGGAAGTTTTCGAACTCGGTATTTGGAAGGTTAATTAGGCCAGGTAATTAAAAAAAACCTCATAGAAATTTAACTACCACTTCTCTTTTGTTCATAATGTGTGAAATTTCTTACAGAAACATGATACATGTATCGGTACTTTTTTAGGACGGTGGTTGTACGTGTCCAGGAGACGTGGCCAAGGCGTTTGGGCGGGAGCTGACTTCGTCATGGCCGGGGGAATGTTTGCAGGTAACTAATTAACCAACCTTGAGTAACAATTGAGTGTATAATATTAACTAACAGTTGTAATGTTCATGTCTAATGCGTGCGTTGTATTCTGCTGCAGGACACGACCAGTGCGCCGGCGAGATAATGGAGCGCGACGGCAAAATGTTCAAGCTGTTCTACGGCATGTCCAGCACGGAGGCCATGCAGAAGCATTCGGGCGGCGTGGCTGAGTACCGCTCCCCCGAGGGCAAGGCCGTGGAGGTGGCGTACCGCGGCGACGTGGAGGACACGGTGCGCGACATGCTGGGCGGCCTGCGATCCGCTTGCACCTACGTGGGCGCTTCCCGCCTGCGCGAGCTGCCTCGCCGTGCCACCTTCATCCGCTGCACGCAGCAGGTCAACACCTTCTACAGCTCCTAGGCGCCTTCTAGCTTCTTCTAGGTCAACATTTAATACAGCTCCTAGGCGCCGCCTTCTTCTAGGTCAGCATTTCATACAGCTCCTAGGCGCCATCTTCTTCTAGGTCAACATTTAATACAGCGCCTAGGCGCCACCTTCTTCTAGGTCAACATTTAATTCAGTTCCTAGGCGCTGCCTTATTCTAGGTCAACATTTAATACAGCTCCTAGGCGCCGCCTCCTTCTAGGTCAACATTTAATACAGCTCCTAGGCGCTGCCTTCTTCTAGGTCAACATTTAATACAGCTCCTAGGTGCCGCCTTCTTCTTGGTCAATGCCTTCTGCAGTTCTTAGGTGCCACTTTCTTCTAGGTCAACTTCTTCTGCAGCTCCTAGTCGCCAGTGGCTGGAATATACCCGCTGCTGGAATCTGTAAGGTCGCCGCCTTCGGCCCTTTAACCGGCGGCCGAAATCAACCTCGTTTCCCTCAAGCACAAACAAGCATTTCATTTACAAACACTTTTTAAAGGCACAAACACTATTTACCGCTGATTTATTATTATCGACATACAGTTGAACTGCGGATATCCAAATGTCGCATGTTTCGGTGCAGTTTGGATGTTTGGTGTTTTTCTGGTCTTCCGACGTGATAACCGGCCACAGCTTGACACACTTAACTTTGCAGCCAGCCAAAAAAGAAACCGATGATCAAACTATTTTTAAAATTCATAAATGTTTCGTATCCGCAAAACATACACCACCGATTTAAAAAAAAACTGATCATATATAAGATATTTAGACTCCTAGACCCCAGACAGGCTGATTATTATTGATTATCTGTGTACAGTATTTACGATATTTAAAAATATTTTTGTCAATTTCACCGGAAGTAAGAAAAAAATCGAGCTTACTTTGGGCACAGGAACGCGACCACTACGCACTTCTATCAGTTTATCTCTTCAGTGGACGCTGCCTACTGCAAATTTAAGTATGTCAAGGTGTACCTTATGTATTTTTAGCTTCCAAAGATTTATTGATTATTACAATATGAGCCGGGACATACCGAAAGTATTAACTTAGAATTAGATGTATTTAACTGTTACATTATCACTGGTTAGCCTAGTCAGACGTGATAATCCTAGCCTAAGTTCTAGCTGCGGAGATAACGACCTCACTACGCCGATGCACCTCCGTTACATTGACTAACCCACTTCAATTATATGACTTTATTAAGCTCGGTTTTGACGGCCTCCGTGTTCAAGTGGTAAGGCGCTCGACTACGAATTCAGAGGTCGCGGGTTCGAAACCCGGCGTGCGCAAATACAATTTATTTAATATCAATAATCTAAAACACTAATATGAAACAGAAAAAGCCAGAAAATAAAAAGACGATGGTCGCAACCGAGACAAGATTTGATTCCATTACAAAGATGACTGCCAAAAATCGGAAGAAATTAAAAATAATTTTCAATGAAAATTAAATTTCAAAATATGAGTTTGGTTAATATGCCACTGTCTAATAAGGCCCCAATGGCCGAATTCGTTAAGGCGTCACTCCCGGATAGAGTAGAGGATTCGAGTTCGAGTCTCGGTTGTGACCATTGTCTTTTTATTTTCTGGCTTTTTTCTTTTCATATTTGTGTTTTAGATTATTGATATTATTTAAATATTTAAAAAACCTAAGCATTAATGCTTTAAAGTTATTTCCAATTTCAACTATTTATTTGATTAATATGTGTCATAACACATTTAATTAATATAAAATAATACATAGTATATTTGCGGCACGTTCCAGAGTGGTAGATACTCCAAGTATCGCCCTGGTGAAAAACCGCCATTCAGAATCGAAACGTTGCTTGAAATGGTTTTATCCGTGTTTAGTGACCAGATTTGAAAAGGCAGGTACCGCAACCTTCCTCTCCCCCATCTCATTTATCCTCACAACATACCCCAACTGGCTCTGTACGGTTGGGAGCAGTTCGCACTCTTGTGCGGTATTCACAAAAAATAAAAAATAAAAAAAGTTAGAGCGTATGTGGGGATCGGCCAGATGGGGCAATAAAAAAAGAGAGGAACGCTGTAAGGTTAGGTAACGATGGGCACGCATAATGTGATTGTAGCGTGTCGATACGGTCACCCATAATCTTGCGTCTGTAAAGCGACCAAGTACCGAATGCGTAATGAGACATTTATTAAATCTTAATTTTCTTAGATTTTGAGGTTGTAATCTCTGCAGCTCGACCATTTATGTATTTAGTTGGAATCTCAGGCAGTATTGAATCTCCGGTGGAATTATTTTTATATATATATAATATATATTGGATATTTGCGGGATTTGTGTTGTTATTTTTAACCTGCAACCGCCTATTGGGTGTAGAGTTTAGGTCAATTTGTAAATATATATTTATTTTAAATAAATCAACTGTGGAAACTTTGCGATTGCACTTATTAATCAATTAATTAAATTGTTTGGTAAATACTGCGACTTTTCATTTCACTTATTGCATGCATATGCTCTCACATTTCGACGATTGACGCCATTTTGAATTTTTGACATTTCGCCGATTCTCGGCCCATTTCAGCTTTTGATCAAATTGCGACCAGTCGTTGAGCGTGACTTTTATGCTTGACGGCCGATCAAATTTGACTCGACGCTGAAACGGACCGAGAATCGGCGTTTAACGGGGACCGTTGACGTGTGACGGAGCTGGAAACAATCCTACCTAAGTATTTGTGATATTCCTTTAGCATGTTAAATTAATTGTATATTTCTTCAGGTCTGATTTATTTATTTTGTTTTCATGTACGTAGAATAAAACATTTCTGGGTTACGAATAACCTGACAAAAATAGAATTCCTTCTACTACCATCATTTTTGTGGAAAAATGTTTCTTGCGCAGTCATGGAGGACTTAGTTAGCAGAGGAATTGAACCCACAACGCCTGGATGGAAACCTGATGCATTCGTTCACTCAGCTACTAACCGGTTTAATTTGTCTAATAATATTTTTTTTTACTTGTTATTTATGTTAATCAGCGCAAAAGTTCAGACCGCAGGGACTGTGGTATCCCCACTTAAAGGAATGTTGTGAAGATAAATGATGGGGAGGGAAGAAGAGGAAAAGGAAGATTGAGAAGAATGAAAAAATCCAGTTTTAAACAACAACTTTAATGAATAAAATACAAAGATTCAAGACCTGAATAATCCACAAAATTCTCTCAAATACATCCATACAGTTAAAATACTACATAATAAGTTTGTTCATACTAGGAATTGAACTTTCGGAATTATAGTGAGTGGCTAATGAACTCTGTTGCATAACGGTGTGTGCATTTACTTAGAATCAAAGTATTGTTGCCCCGTAAAAATATTTTTCAAATTTTATTTTTTTCATATTTTACGGTGGTTGTGAGTCTGGGTGTTGTGATGTTGACTGACCTTACAAAATGGCTTTACGCCGGACGCACGAAATGTTGATGAGTAGATCCGTGGTCTAAATAATATGATAAGTAGAAAAGAGACATATTTCCAGTTTTTAAATGCAAGGGTAAAGTGCAGTAACTTTGGGAGGTGATTCTATGACAGTGAAAAAGATAAATAACTCGAAATTCCACTAATTTTTTCCACACAAAAATATTAAAAAGATATTTTTCCATAGGCACAATTTAACATTTTTACCTGGAAAGTACCTTAACCCTTTTATTTCCAAATATTTTCTTTAAATATATATATGATGAAGTGTCAAATAATATTCTGCATTTTTATATCTTACTGCTGTTAGAAAAAAAATAAATTATAATATTAAAATTATTATGACACGAAAATCAAAGTAAAAAGGGAATGATGTTTGACACAAATGTTTTGCCACACAAACTCCATGCAGTCCCTTTTTACACTGTAGGCGAATCAAATTGGATTTCTTTACTGCGCTGCCATCCTTATTGCTGCATACCACGTATCGCCGTAAATTACATCCTCGATGTTGACGATGTTGAAGGTGTTTCAGGAAGATTTTTAACACGGAACCAGATATATTAAAATTGATTTTAATATATTTGAATAACTATAATAAAACGTGAATCAAAGAAAATATCACGAGCTCCACGCACACAACTGTAACTATCGCGAGACAAACGTGCACTGAAGTGTAAAGCCCTGTCGTGTCGTTGGTACATTGAAATGAGGATGCGGCAGCGCTGTGGCGCTTTTCAGCACTAACAGTTGGAACAATGAAATTTCTAAAGAAGTTTTTTTTTTTTCACTTATAGAATCACCTTCGGAAGTCACTGCATTCTACCCAAAGCACTTTGTAGAAGAAAGCAACAAGAAAAAATATATAGTGATAAGCAGATAACATGATAACAGTTGAAAGATAAAGCTATTTAAAAAAGAAAACTTTTGCTTATATAGGAAAAAAACATAGCAGAAAAATATGAGAAAACTGTTTTAAAAAATAGAAAATGTTGCTTGTGCAATGATGGAGGACTTAACTAGCAGAAGATTAAACCGGCGATGCCTGGATGGGAACCCAAAGCTTTGGACCGATTGACCAACTAACCTTTGAATTAGAAACTTTCAATCGTTTTTTTTTTATTTCACTGGCTTAGTGGAAATTTGTGTTTACCATTGATTGTCAAAGTTATATCAAACAAAAGGGGATACAAAAATTTATGAAATAAAATTACTTTTTGGCACTTATCATATATTGACCTGAGAGTACAAAAATAACGTTAATAATGATATTAAAAAAAAATGTTGCAGAACAATTTTTCTACAACAATATGTGTAATTTAAATTGCTGCCGAAATGGAATTTTGCGCCGAAGACGTGCCATGACGTTACGCCCGCCAACCTTTCAAGGCGGTCTCGGGTTCGGTGACAGTTGTCAGTAAACTGCGTTGGCGAAACCAACATCATACAAACCATTTATCAATTTGTAGTTTTAGATGGTTTTTAAATAAATAATTACTATTTGAGATATTAAAATGAATAATTTTTAGTGATATAATTAGAATAGGAAACTTCAAATATTCCACAGATGTTATCAGAACCTCCACTGAAGAGATAATCTCTAGAAGTGTGATGTATACTGATTTGAAATAATTCTGATTGCCAATGAAAGACGGTCCGCTTAAATTGTGTATCTGTTCAAGAAAGAATTTCGATATTTGATCAAATTCTCGAGAAGTAAGGTATTTTATTTGCTTACATATGACACACGGACACACCCAAATCACATTTCTATCAATTTTTTAAAGAATATTAATATGTTTTTACGGTATATAAATTTAAAAAAATAATATTTAATAATTAACATTTTACATAGAAATATGGGATTGATAAAAATGACGGTATTTAAAAAGGATTCGGTAGCACAATTGGCAGAGACGTAGCTCTCGGAGGTTCCGTTTTGAAGTCTCGATCGCAACATCGTTTTTTTATTGTCCGTGTCTTTTGTTTCATATTTCGTTAAAAGTTATTGATTTTGTTTCAACGATTGATATTAAATTAAAGCATAAATCTTTTAAAAGTTCATTCTCATTTATCTCTTCCGTTAGTATCCCCCATTTTAAATTAAAAAAATAATCCAAGAATTATTGTCATTTTTAAATCCCAGTATGTATTTTCTAAAAGTAAAACACCAGTTTTATAAATCTAAATCTAACAATTATTAAAATGCAAACATCACTGAGTTGGCTTTTGCCTGGTAAGGTTTTCAACAATTAAATCTAGGTGCAAAAAGAAAAAGGGAATACTCCAAAATAAGCTCTAAAGAGACGAGTACACTGAACCTTTTATACTTGCAGTGTTTTTCTAATACTGAATATATTGACTCACACAATTTTTTTTTCTTGCAATTTAAATATGTAATATATAGGCAATACACTATGTTTTTACTCATCCCCTTTTTCGTTTCGCTCACAGAAATAGTCATTATAGTATATTAAGTTATAATTATTGTTTCTTACAAACACTTACGGATTAAATAACATTGCAAAGTTATAAACAAAATCATTACAAAACTAAATAAGAAGAGTGTAAATTTAAAAAATCAATAATACATTTATGGTAAAAGGAATGTAATATCAAAGTAATAGGTACCTATAACATATAAAGTCTTCTATAGAACGAATAGAATAAATAATAATAAATTGTTGACTTCACAGTAATCACAATAATCGCAATAAAACATCTCTTCACTTAATTAGACAAATATCAAAATGATAAAAAGCTAAATCACTTAATTTCCAGATAAAAAGGCTTTAGTTTTGAGCGTTACTCGAATCTGTTGGTTAACACAAGGCTTTACTCTGGTTACCATAGGATTTTACTTCAATCAATACAGTAGGGGGTTACTTTGGTTAACACGAGGTTTTACTTGCGTTAACAGAGTAGAGTGTTACTTTGGTTGACTTAGGGCTTCACTTTAGTGAACACAGTAGGGCGCTACTTTAGTTAAGATAGGGTTTTATTCCAGTCAACACAGTAGGGCATTACTTTGGTCAACATCGGGTTTTACTTCCTTTCACAGAGTAGGGTGTTACTTTGGTTGACTTCACTTTAGTGAACACAGTTGGGCACTACTTTAGTTGAGATAGGGTTTTACCCTAGTCAACATAGTAGGGCGTTACTTTAGTTAAAATTGGGTTTTACTTCCTTTGACAGAGTAAGGTGTTACTTTGGTTGACTTAGGGCTTCACTTTAGTGAACACAGTAGGGCGCTACTTTAGTTGATATAGGGTTTTACTCCAGTCAACACAGTAGGGCGTTACTTTGGTTAACATCGGGTTTTACTTCCTTTGACAGAGTAGGGTGTTACTTTGGTTGGCTTAAGACTTCACTCTCGTCAACACAGTGGGGTGATACTTTAGTTAAAAAAGGGTTTTACTCCAGTTAACAGGAAAGTGCATTTCTTTGGTTATCGTAGGGTTTTACTAAAGTTGACAAAGTGGGGCGTTACATTAGTTAACATAGGGTTTTACTCCAGTTAACAGGAAAGTGCATTTCTTTGGTTATCATAGGGTTTTACTAAAGTTGACAGAGTGGGGCGTTACATTAGTTAACATAGGGTTTTACTCCAGTTGACAGAGTGGGGCTTTACTCTTGTTAACATAGTAAGGGCACTACTAGATTTTTAATCCTGTCAATGTGATAACATTTCCATTCAAAAGCTTTTAGCTATACGGCATGCAAAATGGTTAAATTTTATAAATAAGTAAAATATATACAACACCATAAAAAAGTTAAAGATAAGTACAAAACACTGGAACATACAAATGACATTTATAGATTAAATTGGATTCCATAGAAATAGGTACAGTAGATAACAATGGATTCCAAAGAAATACTGAAGATTATATACTGAATTCCAAAGAAAAACTTTACTGTGATTGCATATTTGAATCCAAATAAATTCAGAAGATTATATATTGAATTCCAAGAATTATATATACTGCATATTAAATGGTGGATTCTAAAGAAAATCTGAAGATTACAATATATCGAATTCAATAGAAAAACTGTACATCACATTTGGAATCAATAGAAAAAGTGTAGAATATAAATTGGATTCAAATTGGAACCAAGTTTACTGCAGTAAAAATAATTACATTCCAAAGAAATATTGAAGATTACATATTGGATTTAACAGGAAAACAGTGGATTACACATTGGATTCAATACAAATACTGCTGTTTACAGATTGGATTCAATTCCAATACTGCTGTTTACAGATTGGATTCAATACAAATACTGCTGTTTACACATTGGATTCAATACAAATACTGCTGTTTACACATTGGAATCAATACAAATATTGCTGTTTACACATTGGATTCAATACAAATACTGCTGTTTACACATTGGATTCAATACAAATACTGCTGTTTACACATTGGAATCAATACAAATACTGCTGTTTACACATTGGATTCAATACAAATACTGCTGTTTACACATTGGAATCAATACAAATATTGCTGTTTACACATTGGATTCAATACAAATACTGCTGTTTACACATTGGATTCAATACAAATACTGCTGTTTACACATTGGAATCAATACAAATATTGCTGTTTACACATTGAATTCCATACAAATATTGCTGTTTACACATTGGATTCAATACAAATACAGCTGTTTACACATTGGATTAAAAAAATACTGTTGTTTACACATTTGATTCAACAAAAATACTGTTGATTACAAACTGGATTCAATATGAGTTACCAAAAATACAAATTGGGTGTCAAAAGAATAACTTTACAGCAGTGAAAATGGATTACATATTGGATTCAATAGAAATAGAGTAGATTACATATAAGATTAGTTTACATTCATCCACATATGGAAGTAGAACAGAACAGCCACATGTTCCGGAGATCAGTGGGTGCAATGGTGGCCGCCGGGGGCCCGGGTGAGGCCTACAGTTGGGCGGGGTGCAGCTTGCGCTCCTCCTCAGCGTCCTGGCGCGCCTGGTCGATGGCAGAGGCGGTGGGGACCCCGCACGGGGGCTCCAACAGCTCTCCCTCAAACTGCATTATGTTCTCCGCTTCCTCTGCAAAATCAATTCATTTAAACGGACAGAGGAAGGAGCGTCAGCGTAATGAATGACGTGCAAGCGAATCGAAAAAGTAGCCGGAAACGCCTCAAGAAGACACGGCACGATCAAGTGAATCGAATACTTGAGTCAAGTCATCATATAACTAACTAACCATCACCTTCAGAGTGGTAGATACTCATAGTATCGCCCTGGTGAAAGACCACCATTCAGAATCGAAACGTTGCTTGAAATGGCTTTAGCCGTGTTTGTTGACCAGATCTGAATAGCCTCCATAGTCGAGTGGTAAGACGCTCGACTACGAATCCAAAGGTCGCGGGTTCGAACCCGGCGTGTGCAAATAACTTTTATGTAATTAATGTGTGTCATAATACATTTAATTCATATAAAATCATATATACTATATCTGGGGCACGTTCCAGAGTGGTAGATACTCCAAGTATCGCCCTGGTGAAAGACCGCCATTCAGAATTGAAACGTTGCTTGAAATGGCTTCAGCCGTGTTTGGTGACCAGATCTGAATAGGCAGGTACTTCGCAACCTTCCTCTTCCCAATCTCCTTCCCCTCCCCACTACCTTCAACCTCACACCATACCCCGATTTGGGATGCCATAGTCTCCCTGGCTTCAGACGGTTGAGAGCAGTTGGGAATCTTGTGCGGTATTCACATTTTTTTAAATCACCCCGTTTCTCTACAGGGGTAGGCAGAAAGGATGAACCGCCATCCGACTCTGTCTTGGCACACACTCCTTCCTTTAATTCACATTCATACATACTCTTCTGTTATTGTACTGCGTTTTTTGTACACTCCATATACATTTTTCTATATATCTTTAAAAACGCCTTAAATTTTTATTTTGTATTTTTTTAAAAATGAATAAAGTAATTGAATTGAGTTATTCTGACTCTTGACATGGCCCGACTCACCATATAAGAACTTATATTAAGATAAGATTGGTACAACCTACTTCCATTTGAACTTCCACTTCTCTTTTCATACAGTTTTCACGTGCAAGTGTAGTTTTGCGAAAAGTCAATCAATTAATAGTTTTTACTTTTTAGGATGTAAGTTATAAGGATTGGATTACGAAATGCAACATACCACTAGTTCTGTGTTAAAACTGTTACTAACAGTGGACATGGTCATGCTGTTGTGCTCAACGGCTGATCACAGTTTGATAAAAAGTAGAAATGGGCCGAGTATCGTCATTTACCGAGGACAGTTCAAATGTCAAAAGTTCAAGATGGTGCCGATCGTCGATGTGATCGTCAATCAGAAGTGACAAACATCGAAACACATCAAATTTTAATCATTCATGGAAGTGTTTTCGCCACTGCAAATCTGTACGCAAGTCATTAGCCTACAAGTTGAGGAAACTGAAGGGATAATTACGTATGATTCTCTGCATTTTGTTGCCGTACGCATAGTCCACCTGGTATCCGACGCAGAAGAATAGCGGCAACAGTGGCGCCACCACGCACGGCCGCTTGGTTCGGCGGAACCTGGACACAACGCCGCTAAAGTTAGGTTAGGTTAGGTTATCAATTTTAGCAAGCCCGATTTTTCTGATCAAACAAAAGTCGATATTTTTTCTTGAACAGATAATATCTTTCACTGGCCCGTCTGGGACCTAGGAGTCGAAAGGTCTTATGCAAATTGGCGACATCAGTTTTCTGTCAAATCGGTAAAAATCACATTTCTTGAGATTATCTGTTCAGTGGTTGGTTAGGTTAGGTTTGTTCTACTTTAACCCGTTGTTGTGCACTTTATGAAAGTTAGGTTATGTTAGGTGATAAATTGCATCTGTTAATTTTATTAAAGTTAAAAATAAATAAATTATTAACGCATTGTGTACTTACACACATCGTTATGTCTGTTAACAACGGTCGGTAGCATACCAACTCTTGAAAAGGACACGAGGAGCAGTTGTTTTCTGTCTTGCTTTATGTGCATACAATGGGAATCGAACCCGCAGGCAGGCGAATTCACCATTGCAGCGCCAGGGGTTCAGGTGCCAATGGTGTAGTCTAACTTCCGATAGGCGGGAATGTGAGGTACGGTACCGACCCGGTGGGTAGGCCGGCCGTGGCCAGCACGGAGAACACCAGCAGCCAGTTGGTGCGGTCTCGCTCCCGGGCGATGTCCAGGGCAACTTCCCTCTCCCGGATTTGCTCCAACATCTGGAGGTGACGTTCCATCTGCAAAAAAATACAGAAACACACATTCATTATTTATATCGAGAAAAGAAAATGCAGCTCTTCTACCCTAACATAAATATATTTGCTAAATATCTTATTATAAACATATTGACATTTCCCAGCTACTTTGCAGATCCGACTGAAATAAGGTGTTTTGCAAATATAAATTAGATATCAATCTTCCCCTTACTGCGCTAAATTATTCTTCGCGCTCCGGTGCCGTGTAATCATTACACAGGTAAAAATTTGCGATTTTAAATCAGAAAAATAAGTATATTCATAGCTAATCGCTTAAATGAATCATATTTTAAGTCAACAGCGATAATAATTGAAATTTAAAAGCTGAAAACATGAAAAAACCATAGGCTGCCGCTCACAAAACGGGCGAGAGGACCGCCTCAAGGGATGCCCGAAAGCTACTGCCAGTAAGCTCGAGCTCATAGTCGCTGTGTATCTAGAAAGAAAAAGCACAACTGCGAACTGAGATTCTATTTTTCGGGTTCCCATAATGCGAAGTCAAGTAATAGCCAGATGTGAATTGCGTATTTATCTAATAATTAATATTAAGTAGAAATCCAATAGCGGTTTTTTAAAATGAATATATCTACGTCACACACTGGCACACGTTTGATTGTATTGGTGAATTAATTCCCGATTTTCACAAAATATCTCGTATGTGCCCGATAAGTGCTAATTATCATAAACACTATTTTTTCATTCAATGCGTTAATGTATTATGGAGGAATACCTAAAATCTGAAGCCAGTATTTATGATGGTTATAGAGATATTAAAGTTATTAGAAGCAATAAGATAGAAGTATTTATATTCAGTGAGTGAGGCTGCATTTAAAATTTGTTTGCGATTTATGGCTTAGATCTTCGAATGAATCACAGATTTTATAATCCTTTAGATGAATTTGTTCGCTATTGTGCCAATAAAAAAATAAAAAGAGTTCATAGGTTGAAAGATCCGCTGGCAACAGAAAAGCTCGGATGCAGTTCACGTCGAGCTCAAAAACCTTTCTATCACACGAAAAATATTGACAGAATAAAATATCATTTTGTTATTGTTAAACTTTTGACTGAAAAATATCTTAAAATCTAATGTCAAAATAATATGTTTAAAGAAATTATTGATTTTATAATAAGTTAACTTTGCAGAAACCTGGATGCCGACAAAAACTGGCAGGAAGTATTGATGTATAAACAAATGGTAAAAATCTCGTAAAGACTTACTTTTATCTTACTTATGGATGTTATGAAATCCTGATTCTTTTTAAAATTCTCCTCCATGTTGGTAGATTTGTTGACGTTTCCCATTTTGTTAAAAACAATCACGTCAATTTATATATAATATATACGTTTAATTATCCAAATCGAGTCTTGTTAGATTGGTCGGTCTAATCCGGTTGAACGGAATCTAATTTATTCTGACAGCAGTGACAGTAGAGCCACTAGAGATGTTCGACATTCTGGTCGTCGTTACTTTGTCTCGGTGACTTTTTCTCTGAGGAGCAGGCTATTTTTGTAAAAAAGCAAATATTTGGGATTAACCGTTTTTTTTCGTTGGAATATCGTGACAAAACGAACCTGATGCCGTTTTTTTTCTTCTTGAAAACTCTAGCAACCTCCCCCCCATAAAATAAAATAAATATTTAAAAGAAAGTAACTGGATAAATAACCGGAACTTCGCCGGTCTTAAATATCAACAGTTTTTAAATTTTGGCTACATTCTGAAACCTTCAGATGGCAAAAAAGTATTTTGACTTTGTTTCAGCTATTTAATCAACGTCATCGCAAGTTCGGAACAAATCTTAAATCAGTTCATCTAATTTACGAAGCTCTGATTGCACCATTTATCTGAAAAAATAATTCTAAATTATGAATGTCCAACCCTATTTTTAGTTTACGCATGCGCCAAAACCTGCGTAGAAACCTGCGCAGCGCGCGGTTAACACGATCAACTCAGTTTTCAAAGCGTTTTTGTGTGGATGGTCGCACATTTTACGCGTTCGAATGATTTTTTCGGTTTAAAGTTAATCAAAGAATTATCGCAGTGCTGTAATATAATGTCGATTAGTATCCTGATTAGACCGACGGAAAAAAATCACAATAAGCCGACATCGCCTTTTGAAATATTATGTTCGTTTAAAGTTTAAAAAGATTATTGCAGTGTTTTGGTGCAATCACGATTATTTTTTATATTTTTCGTATGAAAGTTTATTAAATAATTATTTATGTGCCTAATTAATATTTTCATTCAATCATGAGTGAACGTTCGCTATCTCAAAGCTCGGTAATTTATTTTCCTCTTAAAAGTGTTTATTTAAACCGAAAAAAGTGTGTTAAGTTAAAAGTTTTTTTTATAAATGTGTAGTAGATTTTTGATAATAGTAAAAATATACGCTTTTGTGATATTGTATGTAATAAAGAGTGCAGTGAAGTGAATTATTTTGGTTGGAATATCAGTGCTACAAGCTGCGATATACGATATCTTCGAAAGGTAAGTCTTTGTGCAGTCGAATGAAATCAACTTTACAAAATGGTGAGTGCTTTTTCCTTTATTTGAAAAGTTTTCAGGATTCAAGGGTGCTGTGGTATTTTTTAAAACTTATATCCACAAGCCTCACCATTGGGTGAAAAAGTAAAAGTATTTATTTATTAATTTACCTTTAAATAGTTTTTTAACATTTCCAAAACTAATTTGAATAAGAAGGGAACTTGTATTTTAATTTGTACAATCGTTTAAGTAGGATTTAACAATTAAAAAAACAACTAAATGCAGAATTAAATAACTTTTCACCCAATATCTAAGGTGTTTTAAACATTATGTCAAATTGAATGTTTAAGTATTGGTGTATGATGTTGCATTATATCCATTTCGTTCAGGTGCATATACATAACTAAAAATAAACATCCTTGGAATACCTATTTTTGATCACATTTAACACGTAAATAAGGTATTTTAATAATGGCTAGGGGTGTCTCTGTGTTATGGCGGACAAATCCACATAATATTGTTATATGGCTCGGGTAGATTTCAACATCAAGCTGGAGTTCAACTGATCCCGGGCGGAGTTGTTTCTCTTGACTACTGATGGAGATGCGTGAAAAGACTTTGCGAGAATGGATATTGCGATGGGATAGGTTGACAACGGGCAAATGGAATTTCTCTTTCTTGGCGTTAGGACAGTTTGATTGACTGATCCGTATTTCTTGAACCTGCGAGTGGATGTTACCTCAGATGTATGCTACCACTCCACTATTTTGATTTATATAATGCGAGGTATCCCGGAATTTGTTTTACGAGATACAAATCATTTAGCCTACATTGTGTTAGTATCAGCTAATGAATTTCTACTGTTGTCTTACTGTTGTCTTAATAAAAAAAATCACCAAGATTTTCCATCGAACGGATGTTTTGGTGTATAAGATATATGAGAGATAGTTTTAATTTGTATACATATTATGTATTATTTTCTCCTTGTTAGTTAATCTGAATGAATTCATATGTTTAATCTGATTTTTTATACCCATAGCTTCTGGTAATTTGTTTTTTAAATCTGTCGATGTACACATGCACTGTTATACCCATATCTGTACCTTTTTCCTTCATGCTTTATGATAACGATCATGATTTTAGGTAGTTTTAATTTGTATACATAATATTATGTATTATTTTCATCTTGTTAGTTAATCTTATTAGCATAATTAATTTAGTATGCGAATTTCACAAAACTGCGCTATATAAGTTCACTGTTATTATTATAATAATATTAATTTTGTTTGATCTCCAATTAAATTCTTTAAGTTTTTCGATGTCTTCCAAGATAATTTCAGTGTTTGCTTCTCCAATGTTATCTATCTCTAAATATTTATCTGGAACCATTTTAAAATAGTAATATTACAAAGTGTTTTCTTTGGATCGCGCTATATTAAACCTTTAATTGCAGTTACGATTACGAAGATGGAGATTACACAATGAAATGAATATTTTAGGTGTATGATGTTAGTTAATGGAGATATTTCTTGTGTTTGGTACATATTTGGTTCGAGTAGTTCATATTTCTAAATAAGTTGTATATGATGGGGTGATTTCATAATGTGTTCGATGTTCAGTTTGTGATGGTGTAAACACAAGTAGTATACTGCAATGACGTTACATATATAGACACGTTATAGCCTTAGAATATTAACACTAAATGTGGCAAGCAAAACACACACGTTACCAGTAAATTCATCATTCAAATATCGGTCATGTATGACAAAGATAGACATTCATAGAGTATATGTGTATGAACGAAACAGATCTGAAGTTCGGATCGCGTTCCATACTTGCTTGAAACGACCTCAAGCGACGCGTGACCGCTTAGTACTAAATCGGCTTAAACACCGAACACACCAACCAGCGTGATTATTGCTTGCCACTTTGAGAGCGCTACAACGTGTCTATATACGAGTATATGTAACGTCATTGGTATACTAGGAATTACTAAACCCTCTAGGCAATTGATTTAAGATAACGTTTGTTCCGAATCTATCATTATCGGCCTCGAATCGTCATCCTTTTTAACAAAAATCTGCCCAGCCTTTGTCTAAAAGCAGACTGAAAATTTTCTTTATCTGAAGTTAACATTAATTTTACAATAACTGTTCTTGGCTTGTTGTCATTGGGACGAGTACATCTTTCCCTCGGCGTTATTCTATATATTTGTTGTCCTTAGACACCAGACTGCAATTTGCTATCTTGCTAATGTTATATATAATGCTTTTTAATATCTCTGGTGTTTCTTCACGATTTTTTTTAATATAGATATGCAGAAAGTATCCAACCTCAAAAAGATGAAACTGAGAAAAATATGTTTAAAATATGACGGTAAAAAAGCACTAATATGCATTTGTAAAGTGAAAATCAGTGTTTTTTTCTGTATGAACATTATTATACACGGGTAATTTATAATCTGTCAATGTGTTTATTAAAATAATGTATTTCTTATGTTATCCTACATTTTATAATGTTTTTAAACTTCAATTTAAGTCAAATAACTGCAATGTGGGTTAGTAAAAAAAATAATTACAAAAAATCTATTGCATTTGGAGCTTGGATGTTTTCAGCAGATCTTGTATTTATCTTTGGAAAACATCTAAAGCTCGATTTTGGCAAATAATGGGTTGGACGCTTTCTGCATAACTACGTAAAAATATCATAGACATAAAATACAAGACACGTCATATTCATACAAATTGAACGATAAATTTGGCACGCTCTGATATCTCATAACGCATGAAAAGGATAGCTATACCAAGCAGAATATTTGTGTATGAATGAGATAGCTATATGAACGTCCCACGTTACATTCTCCGCGTTACAAGCCCTCTCTTTCCTAACGAACTTACGAGCAAAGTAGCATGCGACGTACTCGTGTACTGTCGCTAGTTTGTCTTCCACACACTTATGTATTTCTGCATTCGCTATCTCACTTATACCATTTGGTATGTGAATAATTGTATTAATTGAAATAATAAGTGATTTGTGTGTACTTCGCATGAAAAGAAACTCCATGAGATTTGTTTTTTGTTCCCGAATGATTTTTACACTTGTCAAAAGCACAGGAAGGCATTTTATCTCAGAAAAGAGCTTACAGCGATGCGTTTGTGGCAGCTGGTGACAGCTTGTTTGTCAAACGAATGTTTGTGCGAGACTAAACGCAGTAAATCTCAGGTATGCCACGTTGGCTTAGTTTAGTGCATTCACGCACATTGTCTCATTTAATTCATCTAAGCCAAATATGACTAATGATTTTAGAGCTTTCATTTCTTGTGACATATTTGTGAGAGTATTTTCTAGGCTTGCAAATTTAGTATCGATGTGTTTTATCATTCTTGATAAAGGTCCTCTGTTTCTGGTTCGGAAGTAGGAGAAGAAGGAAGGAGAGCGAGATCTCACCTTGCACTCGGGACATTTCCAGATAGCTTTGTTTTTTGGAGCCATTCGTTTATAATTTGAGTCTGTCATATTTACACAAATGTTGTGAAATTACGAACTACATACTGCGCACGTGAGCGAGAAGTTCGTTTTCCCAATGATTTTAATTAGATTAAATAATATAATTTAATATGGCTAAGAGACCTCTATGTCTGTTTTAAGTTAGCTTTGATTTATGTAGCGGTGATTTTGTGATAGTTATTTTGCTCAAAATCCAGAGATGGCGTTGGCGTTAAGTAATTTTACATTCGGAGCGATCACAGTTCTTTTACGAGCATTTCTGTGTAGTATATTGTCACCGTAATTCACAATTTGAATACTGGAATTAATTAAGGCTCTAAGTACCAAAAAATAAATAAAAATTGTCGTTTTTATAGAAACGTACTCTATGTACCGATGCCAATAGCGTCAAATAGGATTTAAGTGTCTAAGGCAGTCCAAAAAAAATGAAAAATAAATTAAATCTGGCAAAGTTTTAAGTCTGTTGGTGTATAATCTTATATAAGGCTCTAAGTGCCACTGTAGTGGCACTTAGTAAACTCACATGTAAACATAGACGTTCATTAATTAATTCATCCAAGCATATAAAATGGCTGGCGACGGTGTGTTGGCAAAAGGTGAAGGAAGGGTGCGAAATGCGAAAAAAGCTAAAAACTAGTGGCAAAGAGTATTACACAATAAATAATAAAGTGATTCCCGGCGAAAAAGCGCCAAATTCTGAGGTAAATGCATTTTATTATTTTTCTACGAATGTTGTTGCTTTTGTCAGTGATGTGCATGCCTATCGTAATATTCAAATGCAATAAAAAAAATCTGTATCCTATGTTTAGTATTAGGTTATTCATATTTAGGTAATTCTCTTATTTTCACTGTTTTACTCATGTACATTTTAATATTGCATACCTACTGATTCTATGAAAATAATAATTATAATTAACTTTGTACTAAACTGTAGGTGAATGGTTCATTTTAAAGAATTAGCAGTTCCAGAAGCGTTCACAAAAAATTGAAGTTTTTCCCAGCGCTAGTAACAACTCTGAGAAATAAATACATTTTAAAGTTTTTTGCATTTTTTTAATTTTTGAACCGATTTCATCAGACACACATGGGATATTTTATGAGCACCAATACTCTGACATCAGGGGGTGTGTGGGGTGACTGATGTGATGACATCGGGGGAGTTCGCTTAGGGCCACACCACTGACTCGATCCACGGGATGTATGCAGACACTCTTGTGCCGACTGATGGGATGCCAGGTTGAGCACACTTTTGTCCGAAGGAGAGCACTCCAATAACAAGATACGTGCAGTCTACTTCCTTGCCATTGTATATTTGCACTGGACCTCCTCCGTCTCCCTGCCAATAACAAAAAACACAAACAACTATGTAAATAACATAATCATTGCCTGCTAAATTGACCTACAACTCATACACACATTTGATTAGATTCAACAATAATGGTCGGCTTACACAAGGACAGGGAGGGGACTAATGCCTCCTATTCTCTGCCATCTCGAGTGAATGTTTGAGGGAACTGCGGAGAATTAATTGACCGCTAGGCGGCGAAAACTAAAATTTGGTTGTGTGTGTGGGTTGTATTTAAAAAAAAATAGGAAGTATATCTTTTTAATGTAAAAATGTTTCCACTTTATTTCAGCAACGAAATATACAACCTGCTTAATTTTTAATTTTAAAAAGACAACAAAAATTTCGCAAAATATCACACCGCTTTTAGGTATTGTAAGAATGTTCTCCGTATCCCGCGTCTCTGGAGACTCCGCCTACACGTTTTGATATGCGACATAACTCAACGGTTTTTAGGTCATATGCTATATTTTTGTTTAAAACAATACTGTGAAAAATTTGTCATACAAATAAACAAAAACATTATGTCGACATGTGCTATGAATGGATGTATAAATACTCTAGCCCTAGTCCTAGCCGCGTCAAGATCTAGCCGAGTCCGGCAAAAATCATCGATACTGACTACAGAAGCGCTCCCTCCCGTATATTATTGCTCTGAGGTTGGAAATGAATGGCAGCGCACTGTAAAATAATTTGGCCATGTCAAGAATGTGTTGTACGCGCAAAAGGTGTCTCTATGTATAGTGATATTTCTGACAAAATATGGACTCTTTGAGATGTTGCGAAGAGTCTTATTTTGTAAGCTTTCCAGTGGTTTGGTATCACATGTTCCCCAGATGGGAGATGCATATGTGAGGGTTGGCCTGGTGGTGGAAGTGTACAGAAGATAGTTTGCTTTGTTTATTCGCGAGGGAGTATAGTGCTCCGTGTCTTTATCTTGATTTTGTTAGTGTATTTTTGGATGCATGTTCCATTGTAATTTTTAATCGAGAGTAACTCCTAGGTTTTCCTGTTTCTGAGTTTTCCCAAAAAATATTTTACCATTAGTTATCACGTTATCGTAGGGCGCACTTCTTCGTTTTTCAGTTTAAGAGGGGTTGACATTTATTCTCCGCTTAATGAACCGCGTTTGGAGCTTATTGAGGTTTTTTTTAAGTATTTGAGTTATCATTCTAGGAGATTTTCCCAATATTAGACAGAATCGGGATCAAAATAATATGTACATATTTCCAGCTTATTGGAAAGTAGCGAAGATTAATGGCTGAATTAATTAATTTTGTAATAGTAAGGATTTGAGATTTTGACATTTTTAGAATTTAGTCTAAATTGTCTTCCCAGGCGTTCAGCAAAGGCTTCAGATTTTTCCTCGTCATCGTATGCTAGGCCGCTTTCAGAAAGGATGGGAAGTTTAGGTGAACAGGGATTACGGAGAATCGTTGAAAGTTCCTACAGCGAACCGTTGTGAGGAGTGAGACAAGTCTACACAAAGGGATTGTATGTGAATGTGCAACGCATATCCACGAGACAAGTCTACACAAAGGGATTGTATGTGAATGTGCAACGCATATCCACGAAACAAGTCTACACAAAGGGATTGTATGTGAACGGGTAACGCATATCCATGAGACAAGTCTACACAAAGGGATTGTATGTGAACTTAGAGTAACAATATAGAGAGATCATCCTAATTATGAGTCAAATCGTTCATACTCGCAAAATATAGCTCTCTCTTTATGCTCGTTTCTATAGACATATGAGAAAAAAAAAAAACAATTGTTATTAAGAACATATGATTTAGGGCGTGCTAAAAGCCGTGTAGCCATTTTTTTCAATATATTACTAACTTCACAGTAGTTTACTTGTCAGTCGAATTGACAGACAAAAAACTTAAAATATATAATTACTTAAGTGAATTTAGTGCAATATTAAAAAAACGATATGGCTATATGTGCAGTTGTTGGTTGTTTCAACTGAAGTAACAAAGGACCAAAAAAATCAGTTTCCACAGGTATTTATCCAAGAATTCGAATTTTTTAGTTTGACCTAAAATATTTTACATGCTAACCTACAAAACAACTTGTTACCTACACCAATATTTAGTCAATCTTTGCATTATTTGTTTCGATATAATAAACTCCCGTTTAAAATGAGTTTGAATGCATTCTTAATGTGTTTTACTTCGAGAGATATACGGGATTCTGACGTAAATTTGTATGAATGGGGATTCCCTGATTAGTCCAACATCTGAACGTATCCATGTCTCTTTATTTCTCATGTAGCAACTAAAAATTGTTCGCGAACAGATAAAGACGGAATAACGTTTATCTTTACGGTTTTCTTCGCATCCGATTGGCTGGAAGCATATACGTTAAACCTCCTTTGGTCAATGCTTGGTCAAAAAGCGGCTTCAAAATTTCGCAATGTTAGGTCTCTACGTTACTCTAAGTTTGTAAATGTGCAACGCATATCCACAAGACAAGTCTACACAAAGGGATTGTATGTGAACGAGTAACGCATATCCACGAGGCAAGTCTACACAAAGGGATTGTATGTGAATGTGCAACGCATATCCAAGAGACATGTCTACACAAATGAGTACGGGAACTTCGAAGCAAGAAGATAACAGTATTATTTAGACTTAGGATGACGTGTTAAAATGTTTTCACAATTTTTTAAAACTTTATTTTAGCCACGCAATCTGTACTCTATGTACTTATGGTAAAAGGTGTTTATAATAAATTTCACGTGAAGCAATTTGGTAACTTGTTTGTTTAAAATAAAATTTAATATATTTTTCATATTTGAAATCAGCAACAGAAGTACAATAGAAATCAGTTGCGTACAAAAAACAACTTCCTGAAAGTTATTTTACAGGCTCGTGTTACCTCTCACATTTTTGTATTTGAATTAAAAAAAAAAAAAAATCAGAATAAGCAAACACTTTGTTGATTGACATGATTAACTAAATAAAATAAAACACGTTTTAAAAATTTCAGCAGAATCGAAACTAGTTGACTTATTTATAGTTTTTGTGTTCAATTTGTAGAACTCCATTTTAATTTTCATATAATTTAATTGAATTAAATTTAATATTATTATTATTGAGTTTCTGCTAGTTGACTTATACAAAAATAAAGTGGTTTTAAACAACGTGTGTTTTTATTTAATTAAAAACTATATGGTAATTTGAGCTGCATTTTCCATTTATTCTCTAGCTTTGTAAAGTTTTATGACGGTAATTTGTATAAAATACCTGACAACAGCCTTTGCTCTCCGTGTGATGGCCAAAACAGATCTGAGTAGCATTATTTATGCTTTTCTCTAATTGACCTATTTCGAGTGGATACTTTTCCGAACAATCCTCGTATGAGAATTTCTCCAAGATTACCTAGAATAAAGAAAAAAATATGACTGCCCACTATGAAAAAAATCTTCTAATAACAAAAATGCAATACTTATACATCATAAACAATAATAATAAAACATAATAAGCATTTGGATCATACAAATATCAGACATAGATAAGGAAATACTCTACAAGGCAACACCTCCATGGTACTGTAACCACTTACATATTTCTAATTTTCTTGTATAATATTGTTCTTTGAAATCATCGACTCAGATGATTTCAAATCTTTTCAGTCTTAATTTTTTCACCTACATTATGTGCTGTATCTGATTTTTAAAAATATTTTATTATTTGTTATTTCAGTAAGCGCAACCTCTTGCGCCTCCCTTTTCCTTGAATTTACTGCATTTTCATTATCAACACCAAATTTTAACAACCTCGTTCAAATTTCTGATTAAATGATTGGTGGCGGCTGAATCAAAAATGATATTTTAAACTATTCCCCAAACGCCTACACATAGATGATAATAATTAGGGATGGGTGATATCGGAAATTGGGTGTGCCTGCGGTTCCAGCTACCGGTGATCGGCGTGGAACCGGTTATTTATCCAGTTCTTTTTGGAACCGGTTCCTGGTTTCCAGAAAAGTTCCACGAAGGAGATTTTTATATTCAAATCGAAAAGTACTAGCAAATCGTCAAAAGTTCCTCCCCAAAAAAGTGCCAGCAAATCAACAAAAAAATGGAACTATGGAACCGGTTCCTCGTCAAGGAGACCTATTGGCCAAAAATCTATTGTGCCAAAAAAAGGAACCGGCTTTTCGGACAAATGATATCGATTATTATTTGCCAAAAAAGGAACCGGTTCCTCAGAGGAATAATATCGACGGTTCCAGTGACCGGCTTGGAACCGGTTCCTTTTAACCGAGACAGGAATATCGACCATCTCTAATAATGATTATAAAAAACTTACGAGATTTTGTTTTGGTCAACAATTTTTATAACCATCGAGACAAAAAAACGCTGGTTTTACTTTTTTTTTAAAATTTTTATGTTGTCACCTTTAGCAGTTGGTTAGATTTCTTTTCACCCATCGCAGTCACTCCCCAGCCTGTGATGATATATGTATCATCAGCCACAGGACTGCCGGTGTGAAGACAGGCCGGACGTACCATTGCAGTGTATCGCACGCTGGAAGTATTAAAAACTTTATGTTTGCTAGTGCACCGTTAGTTATAAATAAAACAAAACGATTCCCTTTCAGAAATCAAAGATTGTTGAGGAGAATGACATGTTGAAAGGGATGTTGAGGTCCCAGCTCCGACCCATTGTCCTGGTGTGAACAGAAGTTTGGAGACCTTGGAGTAAGAATATATATGGAGAGGTACCTTGGCAAAACAGTGTAGTCAGTATTGTTGACATTATACTGACTCGATAGAAAGAGACAAAGACATATTAAAGGATGTTGAATAGCCTATTAATTACCGCCCAAATGGAATTCGGACATTTTTAATGAACATATTTGAACACATTAAACAAAACAGTATCAATACATCATGAAAATGATTTATAAAGTCAAAATATCACACAAACACTAATGACAGAAGGTTAACCCAAACAATGATTGAAGCTTTTTGTTGATTTTATGTCTTTATGTCGTTAAAAATGTGATAATTCTAAAGTACGGTCAAAAATATTTTAAAACTGTTGAAATACCTCTGAAAAGTCCTGTTTTATAATCTTTATTTTGTCTTATGTGAACATTCACGCATAGCACATGTCACCATCATGTTTAATTTATTTGTATTACCACTGCAAGTTTTTAATCAACACAAATATAGGAAATAACCTACGTCGACGTAAGTTATGCGACTCGGTGATGTGAAGTCAGCGCAGACGGAGAACATTCTTACATACTTAGAAGTGTTGCAATATTATGGGACAACTTTTCTTGTCTTTTTCTCTCTCATGGTATACGACGTAAAAACCTGAAGAAAGTGATTTATCGCAAGTTTGTATAGGTTGAATAATAATATTTAGCTCTCTCTCCATATGTATTCTTACTCCAAGTTGGAGACAATGCCTTACTCCCACCGTCGTGAAATTGGGTGTCACTGCAGTTCCAGTTACGGGTGACTGGTAAGGAATCGGTTATTTTTGGAACCGGTTCCTGGTCCCAGAAAGGTTCAAAGAAGAAGATTAATAAGCTTAAAGCATGCACGTAGATCATGGAATCGCGCCAAATTATAGAATCAAAGCTCATTTAAGATATTTATACAAAGAAATAGAGAGAAGATTTTATATATGTACATGTATATATATATCAATCTTAAATGCGACAGATCGACAGTAAAAAATGGCGGTTCACAAATTAGCGAACAGTTGTTGCAGGTATTGATGAGTTCAATAGACTTACTCTCGGTCTAGCTGCCCTAAGCCGATATCATTGTAAAGCGCAAGCTCTCGAAAATCTGGATGTGCAACCGTCTGGATAATTCTATAGATGTCTTCTGGTTTTCCTCGGTTGACGTCTGTTACGCCCAGCATCACAAGTCTGTATCTGTAAAATAATAACACATACAACAAATGAGCAGCGCACCGAGCGAGACAACACTTGGCTTCCAGGTAGACTGGTGTTGGCTGCGTGGGCAATCTGTTCATATTGACCAGATCCAGATAGCCCCATCAGAAAATAGCTTGTCACTTGAAGATGACGTTGCTACACAAGATGAGAAGTTTATTTATTGGTACAAATTTGATGACATAAAAGAACAGCAGGATATGGGAATGCCAAAATAAGAAGTGTAGTTATTAGTCCGCTAGCAATATGTACCATTCAGTGGGATTGTTACAGTTACCTTAAATTGACTTGAAATGACGCTATATCTGAAATACATGACATCACGCTAATGGTCGACACGCAAGGGTCTCGATACCGTGGAGTCGTATGGAGAACTCGCTCAGACTGTCCAGCTTGCCGACACCAGTGCTCACACCTACGCCAACGCCAACGGTGTTTTACGGCGCCAACGTTTATATGTTCTGTTATGAAGCACGATAAATTCGATCAAATGCAATTTAGAATTTTCGCGATAATTAAAATCTATTAATTATGGTGTAATTTTTAGTCTATTGGTCTCTCCAAAAAGCCGAAAAGTAGGGGCAGAATGACCAACCAGCTAGAACAGCTGGGAGAGTTAGTTCTACATGGGTCGGCTTATCAGACAGTTTTACATTAGACGCCAAATATAGCAGTTAACGTTTTTAGAATAGACACAGTGTTTGGCCGCCCATGGTGAAATAGTAAAATCAATTAAAGATTACGATGGATAATCGGGGCGGAGAGTAAGAGAAGAGACGCTACGATCCCCGGCAGCCGCTATCGAGGAGCGAATTAGCAGGATTCCTCGGCTATCAGACTGGACAGAAGGTCTCCGAGCGCGCAGGTTCCACGCGTTTCCCAGTATCGGTGATAATTGAACAATTTAGTATTATAGTTTGTCTCTACGAGTACTTAATTCTAAAGTTACCCACCAAGTTAATCAAACTTTTCCTGGGCGTAGAATCAATATTCTCAAATACAATACAAGAGAGCATTTACGAGTGTCTTATGAATATGTTTAAATTCCTTAAACCCTGTAAAGTATGGATTCCTTTTGTAAATCACTTTTTTTTCTTTGACAAAGAAGAAAAAGGTCCTCTCCAAATCAAAATAAACGAATTTCATACACGAAAAACCCGTTCTATCCGCTAGAGCTAACCGGGAGGGCTATTTAAAAAGGTAAGCGAATCCTTGGGACTCATGGGCTCCGTCATTTTATAAGTGTGCCTGTTTAAAAGTAGGCGAACATTTACCGATTCTTAACAATTCAGACAGACACTTACATGTGTAAAGGATACGTGAAACAGGTAGCCGCCATCAGAACCCAACGCTCACTGACCAAAGTTCCCCCGCAATGCCATTTGATCGCATCATCTGGGTCTGTCTTATAGCCGAGTTGAGCCTGAAATTAAAACACGGAGAGCAATAAACCTTAAATATAATATAATACAAGCTAGCATTTGGGCAAAAAACAAGGTATGGATGTACACGTCCGTTTTTGATATTGTATAAATACATCTCAATGGAAAGTCACCGAGGGGTTATTTAGCTATGTACTCAGAACGCCGGAAAAGCTACGTCCGCATAATACCCTGGCAGCAATTCCGAAGGGATCGGCCTAGTTGGCCGTACCAGACCAAACTGGGGAAAGCAGCCCCAGAAGCTGTACCAGGAGAGACTGGTACTTCAATGGATGGAGGAACAAGTCTGTGCGAATCAAGATAAGGAGAAAATAGATGTCAATAAGACAGGAGTTTGATTTGTAGTATTCTAGAAGCACACTTGAAAATCTGCTTGACTGCTAATGAATATCCAACTAGAATTGAGATCCCCGGGGCGAGTGTGTGGCTAATCTTTATTCGACCGTATTACAAATGAGGTGATATAAGGCAAGGCAGTCAAGTGGTTGGGACATTAGAGCGGACGAACGGCGAAACGGGTGTTATGATGGGCAAGTCGAAGAAAAAAGATGTGCGGTCTTGCCAAGAGTCATGAAAATATAAATTTTATGCGAGACGTTTTATGAATCCCACTGAAGCAAGGAATGTGTACCGAGACGTTTTATGAATCCCACTGAAGCAAGGAATTTGTGCCGAGACGTTTTATGAATCCCACTGAAGCAAAATGTGTACCGAGATGTTTTATGAATCCCACTGAAGCAAGAAATGTGTACCGAGACGTTTTATGAATCTCACTGAAGCAAGGAAGGTGTACCGAGACGTTTTATGAATCCCACTGAAGCAAAATGTGTACCGAGACGTTTTATGAATCCCACTGAAGCAAGGAATGTGTACCGAGACGTTTTATGAATCCCACTGAAGCAAGGAATGTGTACCGAGACGTTTTATGAATCTCACTGAAGCAAGGAATGTGTACCGAGACGTATTATGAATCTCACTGAAGCAAGGAATGTGTACCGAGACGTATTTATGCAGCGGTCCTTCACCATCCGGATGTAAATTTGAAAAGATGTTAAGTGTTTGATCTACAGTTAAATTACCGACGAAGGAAACCCTCTATGGGCACAGTAAATCATACTACGACTCAATCAATCGGGCTCAATATTCTAAATCGAACGCCGCAACTAACTGATATGTGAGTGGAGACAAACCATGTGCGGGAACTCTCCAGGAGTCGCCACCAATCCGCCGACAATGAGGGGAGTAGCTACGTTGGCACAAGCGTAGTGGCGGAGCCCAGTGGACTTGTTGCAGGGATGCACTGACTCAGCTAGTTCTATGCATTCTGAAACCAAAAATATGTTGTGAAACGTACATCAGAGATCCTTATCATTTCCAGAGGAATGGGATTTAAAAAAAATCTATTTATAAAAGTATATTTCTATAAATTGATGTTTGAAATAATCAATAACATTTGAACACAATTAATTACAAAAAACGTACCTACTGAAAATCGAATTCAGAATGTTCTACTTACTGGGCGGTTGGGTTTCCGATAATGGAGCCAACCCCCTTTCTGTGTTGTCGAGGTTGTCAACCAAGATTTCTTGATACAACATCATCGTGTTTTATACTTTAATTGTAATTTTTGACGATCAATCAAAAAGATCCACGTAAGGAGAAAATTCCACCGAAGTCAAATAAAATAAATAAATATTGTTTCCACTTATTTTTCACGAGAGACATCTTGATGTTCGCTAGCTAAAATTTGAACCTGAACCAAATCGCCGCTTAGTTAAATGGGGTCAAAGTAACCTATGCATTTTACGTTGTCTTAATAATAATTGGCTGATTTATATAGTGCTATTTTCGTGATAGAAATATCACCACAAGAGCGCATAATTTGTGTCCAAAGTTTGTGTAGTTTGTTGGTTTGGTTTTATGGTGTCTTGCCCGAAAGCTTATGTAGTTTGTTGGTTTGGTATTGTGGTGTCTTGTCCAAAGTTTGTGTAGTTTGTTAGTTTGGTCTTATGGTGTCTTGCCCGAAAGCTTATGTAGTTTGTTGGTTTGGTATTGTGGTGTCTTGTCCAAAGTTTGTTTAGTTTGTTGGTTTGGTTTTATGGTGTCTTGCCCGAAAGCTTATGTAGTTTGTTGGTTTGGTATTGTGGTGTCTTGTCCAAAGTTTGTGTAGTTTGTTGGGATATTTATGTTTCTAGTCTTTGCGGTCTAAAATCGGTATGTTATGTCACAAATATAAATAGTACAGTTAGTTATTTTTCTGTTGAAATATTTGAGTCTGTTGAGAATATTTATTTACAAAGTGAGTTAGGTCAAACAGTTATCTATCTTAGCTTCAGTAGAAAATATACAGATGGACTCACTATCCCAAGCTTTCTGTCCTGTCTTCTTAGCGGTGACGGCATCTTTTGGTAGCGGTGGGCAAGATTGATCTGCAAATAATAAAATAACATAATTTTAAGAAGAGGTAGGAAGTATTTTCATATATTTAGAAATTGGTAGTTTTGGACATATGGAATGGATGAACGAAGAAAAGACTTTAAGGAATTCTCTGATGGTCAAATGGATGGAAGAAAAAGTAGATAACTAGGGGGGTTCATTCTGGGCCCACTGCTCTTCATCCTCTTCATAAATGGTGTCACTCAAATAATTACATCTTTTGGTCTTCTATCACATTGCCACGCCGACGACCAGCAAGTTTACTTTTACTACTCCCCGACAGAAATAGACAGTCTGAAAATTCGCATGACTGAGTGTCTAGAAACGATCACCCTCTGGATGACCTCAAATAGACTGAAATTGAACCCTTCAAAGGCAGAGTTTCTCTGGACCGCCACAAGCAAACGTCAGCATAACATCGATAACTCCCCAATAGCTGTCTCAGGAAGTGACATTATTCCAAAAACATCTATCAAACTTTTGGGTGTTAATCTGGATGCTGATTGTTCCCTTAAATCTCAAATTAACAAGACTGTGAGCACAGGGTTCTTTCAATTAAGACAAATAAAATCAGTGCGAAGAAACCTGCTAACTGAGGCAACCAAATTACTTGTAAACTCGTACGTCGTTTTGCGTTTAGATTGCTGCAACGGAATATACGCTAGTCTTCCTAAATATCAAATTAACAAACTACAACTAGTCTTCAACACCGCAGCAAGACTTATCACCGGCGTATCAAAATATTCCCATATCTCACGAGCACCTCAAAAATATTCATTGAGTTAAATGTCCCGAAAGAATCCAGTTTAAGCTTTGCTTGATGGTTTTCAAATCAATTAACGGAATGGCTCCGGCTTATTTATCGGAATTATGTATTCCTGAAGATTCCAATTCGCGATATTCAACCCTTAGATCGGCAAATGTCATCGGCTATCGGAAGGTTGAAGGAACCAAAGCGCACACTAGACACTAAGTTCAGAGAGCGCGCCTTCGGAGTGTCAGGTCCTAAAGCCTGGAATGGACTACCACATGATATGAGAGTAATAAAATACTCGACAGGAGTTCAGAGCCAAACTAAAAACCCATTTTTTCAGAAAATCATATCCATAATCAAGATGTAACAAGCCCGATAGAATTTCTGTTCCAACCAAGAAAACTTTTCTGACTCTCATTCCTTAAATTCATTAGAAGATTTTCACCATTATCTGTTCCTCACTACGAAAAATTAAAAAATACCTCTGATATACTATATTTAAAATTTGCTCTCATGCCCTAAAAATAAATAAATTGTATATGTATATATGTAAGAATCAGCTAAATTTTACGTTATTATGATATGGTGATTGTGTCCTGCCAGGGAAATATGTTGCTGTATATTTACATAAAGTAGGAATTAATATTAAGTAGAAATTAAGATTTGTACAGCGCCCTTGAGGTGATTTTCCACAAAAACGGCGCTATAGAAATTATCAAAATATTATTATAACGCCCCTGCAAGACATGCCATTAACAAGCTACTTAAATATCGGCTAATGTCTGGTTTCTTATAGAAAACATGTCATCCCGCTATGATACGATGCACGATAGGGAATGGAGCAAATGGTTCGTATCAAGACAGAGTTGTGAGGCGGTCCACCCTCTCTCTCCACCTTGGCAGGGTAGCGGCATTCACGATAAGTCAATTAATCAGATTTATTGTTAATTCCCCAAGGCGCATGGAGCGCAAAATTGTAAGCGTTAATTAACAACCTGCTGAATGCCAAAACAGCTTTTGCGAAATATCGTAAAGACAACTCTTTACAAAAAGACTGCAGCCGAGGCCACAATAGGGGATACTGGAAAGACTGGAAGAAGGCCTTTATTCAGATTGGAGTAGAACTTTAAACAAAAACAAAGTGTCGGAAAGTAAAATACAATATTCTACCTAGATAGGTGCAGATTAGGTTATGTTTATTCGCTGTGCACCAGGATGTACTGTTAATACGCGAAGGTACTTGTTGAGACATTGTTGTCTTAGGGGTCTTAAAGTTGAATTTGGATTCAGACCATATTTTTACTCTCCAAAAGGAAGACCGATCAGTGCAGTAGTGCCAGAGAAAAGTGCTTTGTAATTCAGACCCCTCGCCTAGGCCCGCAAATTTATACATTTTTCAAAGAGTTCACATTTACAATTTTTAATTGTTTAAATTAAAATTTCAAAATATTAAATGTAGCTCGAATACAAATTTTGAAACCGATTGCTAGAATGGCGCCAGAAAAGAACGCTTTTGAATTCTGACCCCTTGCATTTGCCCGTAAGGATTTTTTTTGACGCATGTCATATTTAAAAAAATGTTTTTGTTGAATCTCGTTCAGACTATTGTAACAAGTTCAAATCCAAATTTTCAAACCGATCTGTGCAGTGGATAGCCCTTATAGCGACCTTTTATTTATAGATAACCCTTTTAGCGCGGTAGTGAGCCTTGCAGATGGGACATTTCGAAATACGCATGAAATAATAAAAAATACGGATCGTTCCAAAGATTCACTTTACGATAATTTTCAAACTGCGAAAAACAGGATTTCTACGGTTTCGCTCAAAATCTACATTCGCCGGCTTCCATTTAAAACCAACCTAATCTGGCAGTTGTCAAGGTATGGGCACTGTTAGTTTTATTTCGGACTGTGATCAATAGCAGGGCTATTCAAGCTGTGTAATAAAAAGTAGAATATGAAATTTTGTAGTTATGGCACTCGAGATTTCAGTTTCAAGATATCAGTGTTTTATTTCAATGTTTAAATCAGGTTGGTTTAGTTGGTCCATTTCATGTTTCCCTGTGTCCCGTATCCATTTTGCCATAGATCATTTAATTAATACCGTAAAATGCCTGTCGTAAGTTGTGCGATCGTTCACCGTATGTGGCGCAGCCGTCTGCCTATTTCTATGCCAAGTGACTGACCACTTTTTATTATCAATGTTGGCTGTTTATTTTTCATTGGTCACTAGAAAATTAGATCAGATTGAGAATTTCAGTTATAATTCGTCGCTTAATGAGGATTAAAGGAATTTCTTGAGGACTAGTGCCTTTGTGAAGGTCAATTTAATTTTTAGGTTTTTTAATTTTATTTAAACAATAATTATTATTATTTTTAATTTAAAATAACAATTTTAAGTCAAAAGTTCTGCTAGGTAATTATTTTTACCCGTGACAGCTGTTTCGCCTTCTGAGGGCATTACCAAACTGTGGAGAAGCCACATACAGACGGACTATTTATATCATATTTAATATTATTATTATTTTGAACTACCGATGTCCCCATTAAGTTTTTCTGATAAATTGTAATTATTGTTGATGTCTATTAACATGGGAAGTTTCTCTACCTAAGGGTATTCTATTGTTTAGATTTGACCATATTATCATAATTAAATATCACCATAAGATGATACAATATTGTCATATAAACTTCCCATGTTAATAGACATCAACAATAATTACAATTTATCAGAAAAACGTAATGGGGACATTTTTTAATTTTTTTTACAATAACTCCACACAGGAGACCTTGAGGAAAACAATTTCCCTCAGGGCCTATGTCATCTTTGGGAATGCTGTGTGGAGGGTAGTTCAAAATAATAATAATATTCAATATTACATAAATAGTCCATCTGTATGTGGTTTCTCCACAGTTTGATAATGCCCTCAGAAGGCGAAACAGCTGTCACGCGTAAAACTAATTACATAGCAGAACTTTTGACTAAAAATTGTTTTTTTTTAATTTAAAATAATAATTATTATTGTTTAAATAAAATTAAAAAAACTAAAAATTAAAATGGAGTTCTACAAAATAAACTTTAAAAGCATGAAAAAAAAGTCAATTTAACTGAGTAGGTCGCATGCGGCCCGTAAGTTGTGCAACACTGTTACAAATGGACTGTAATTGACTTCATTCACTATCTTATGCTAAGTATCTGAAACTTCTAAAGACAGACTTGTTGTGATTTTATTCATAGGAGAGAATTCGAAAATTAGAATATGAATTCATATTATATGGTGTAGCTGTGTATTCAGAATCCCGATTGATGATTGTTTTTGTTTGGAATTATTGTGTTTCTTTGGGGTGATACTAAAAGCTTCCTCCATGTCGCTCAGTTTCAGAGGGTGATAAGGAATGGATAAGGGAAAGGACTTACCTGAGAATGGGTTTCGCTGTGATGAAAGCTCGTTTATCTGCCGTTTCAGCCAATCTCTCGAGGCGAAGACCCTCGTGTAGGCCGTATACGTGTTGGATCTACAGTAGCCACCGTCGCGAGGGCCTAAACTCAGCACGCCCCGCAGCCACCAGCTCTTCTGTCCTAACCTGAGGGACGGGAACACCAGGCCAGCGCCGCTGTCTCCGTTGCAGCCAGCCGACCCTGGAAAAGATCGTAGGACAGAGCTTTGTATATTTGTTTCCGAGATGTAGTCGGGCACTTGGTGTTGCTGTTGGAGGTAATGCAGTACGAGAAGCTCACGTGATCGAAGCTGGTAGGACTTTTGGTGCGTGGCGATAAGATGTCCCAGCTGCCCGTTACTAGGTGTGTGAGATTTTTATTTTTTATTATCTAACATCATAGTAGATAATATAAAACAGAGATTATACATTATAATGTAAAGTGTTATATTAATATATATATTTTTAAATCTAACATTTCATTATAAATTATAAAGGTGTACCCTCATAAAAAAAGCTGTGCTTGTGTGTATGAGGGGGTGTTATTTATTTAGTTACTAATAATTTGCTGTAATGATTTTTCAAAAATATTTATTTTAAGTTTTCAGTGTAGTTTTTTAATTGTTTTTGAATTCTTTGAGGTCATCATAAATCAATCTTATTTTTTCCGGTAAACTATTAAAGAATTTTATTCCTAGAAATTTGTAATTCTGTTGACCTATTATTTTTTTACATATCGGGATCGGTAATGTGCATTTTTGTATTTTTGAATGGTTCGGTTTTATTTAAAATTTCTTCTTTATATTTTTGTAATGTGGCGGGGTACAAATAAAGGGTATTTAATTTTCTGACTTTAAATTCTTTAAATAAAAGTTCTGAAGGATATAATATTTTTTTTTGGATTATCTTAATTAATAATTTTTGTGCGATGTAAAGGGTTTGTGTAAGTGCCGCCCCATCCTATTATACCATATTGAATTATGGATTGACAGAAAGCGAAATAGGTCATTCTTAGTAATTCTTTATTAAGAATATGTCTTAAACAATTAAAAATATATGTTAATTTTCGAACTCTGTTTTTAGTTATATGTGGTGACCTTTTTAAACATTGGTCGATGGTGATGCCAAGGTACTTGATAGAAGTTTTGCTTGAAATGTTTGTACATAATAAATCACAGTGGTGGTGTTTGTCATTTACTGTGGCATGAATTTTAATGTTTATTTCGAACGGTGTTTTTTGTTTTTGAATACAAAATGCTACATTTTATGTTTTTTTAGAGTTTAACGTTAGCAAGTTTTCGTCAAACCACTTTTTCAACTCATTAATGTCTGTTTTTGGATCCTAAAATCAACGATTTGATGGGTCCTAACCTGATACCTTTTGTCCAGTCTCTACCTTTCCTTTTTGCCAGTTTGTTCTGTTTGTATGACTACGTAAAGTGTGTTGAACAACCGAAAACTCCCACCATCCGGCAAAACACAAAGATCGGGACGTCAATAGCGGCGCGTTTCGATTCCATCTTAGTCGCCTACAATCGCTCGGACCCCCCAGGGACGGCGCCTCGCTTCGCATCCGTCTCTGGAGGACTCGCCTCACTCAGCTTTCATCGCCCGGGCAGATACTTCGTGCCCTCTCGCAGACGTCTAACAGGTGAGCAAGCTGGCATAAATTTACCTTTCTTATCTGTCCCCAAATACAATCAAATCATTCACTAAGTATAATCGTTTTACAGTCCACTCAAATTCAATCACGTCTTTCCAAAGCTGAATCGCAGTTTCTGGATCGAACATCTGTGTTAGCCTTTTTGTTTAATTCGTTCCATGTATTTGCTTGTAGGAGTAGTACCGTGTCATCGGCATATGAGACAACTTCTCCATATTTAGCGACTTCAAATATGTTGTTTACATACATAATGAATAAAAGGGGTCCCAAAACTGTGCCTTGTGGTATCGAGAAGTTACTACTTTCCGAGTTACTTAATTCATTTAATAATTTGACTTGTCGGGATCTTTTTTCTAAAAAACTAACTATCCATGATATAACAATCCCATTTAGTCCAGTTTTTTTTTTAAATTTCCATTAAATTTACGTGCGATATACTGTCAAAAGCTTTTTTAAGTTCTATAAATATTCCCGTTCATTTTTTATCCGAATCTAGGGCGGCGTATAAATATTTTGTTATTGTAGCAATAGCGTCATGGGTGCTGGTGTTTCTTTTAAACCGAATTGTTTAGAGCTTATAGCAGAATGTTGTTCTAGAAATGACCAAATCTGGTTTTTGACAATTTTTCATATATTTTTGATATATTTGATAAAAGAGATATTGGACGGTAATTTTGCGGATCTTTGGGGCAATCTGTTTTATATTATGGTGTTATAATTGTTCTTTTATAGTTATTTGGAAATATACCGTGTTTGAGAATAATGTTTATAATGTGAGTTAAGGGGCATAATAAATGTTTTTTCATTGTTTTTAACATGGTCACGTCAATATTGTCATAACCAGGAGCAGAACCTCCCTTTAAATCATTTTAATAGAATTTCCGATGTCTTAATAATATGATGTTTGTATACACACCATTCTGGAATCCGGCACAAATCTTGTCAGTCGTGATGTACCTTTCGGAATTGTATTTCTCGAACTCGATACGACAAGCTTCCCGGCTGATGACGGGCACGCTCAGCACGCGCAGCTCATCGGCTTCCACCCCCTTCTCCGTCAAGCCCCAGCCAGCGAACTGGAATTGATTTAATATGATCATCTTATCCGATTATATGCTTGGTGCTATTTTGTACTATTGGACTTGCGAGAAATGCGGTGGACAAGAACGGCAAAAGATATCCAATAGCCCTTCAACCGAGTGATAATATCACATATCTAGCTGAATCCACTAGGGACAGGATGTGGGATTAAACGTGTATCACTATATTGATGAACTTATTACCTTGCCCACACTTCCGGCACTGAGTTGGTTTCTATCGAATGGTTGACTAATAACTTCGAGGCACACTGCGCCTACTTTATCCGTGAACTCGAAGGGAGTCTCCAGAACGAGCAGCGCCAAGTCATACTGCTGTTGGTGCAGCTCCCCCGTGTACCAATTATGAAGGCGAATTTCCCGCACCTAAAATATGATCAGGATATTAATAAATAGAATTCATATTTACACTTGATTTTTATATTTTACTAGAGAGTCCTCGGCATCCTTTGTAATGCCACCCAAATAAAGAAAGTGTTTGTATTTTACTTCTGTTTATTGAAGTGCTTTTGAATACAAAATATATATTTTTTCCCGTCTGGTGCGTATATGAATAAATCAGAAGGTTTTTCGACGTGTGAGCAGGCCACATACAGCTGTCTATTTGAGAAGCACTGTTTTTCCAAATTTAGTCGTTTGATAATGATCTGGTGGTGAATTTAATTCTTGCAGTCTTACTTTTCCACCTGCGCAGCACATTCCTATTTTTCATTCTTAAATGTAAGGGCACTGCAATAAACGCATTTTTTTATCCATTTAAAAAATATGTTTTGGGAGAATTAATAGCATATCAACAATTAGTACATATATAATAACAAAAACAACAAATCATGCCAATTACAAATTCTCCTCTGCTGATGACAAATACCATAAATAAAGTGTGGCAATATATATACAGTATTAATTTAGTAACTTAACTTTGGTGGGGGGAGAGGAAGGTGGAAGGGAACACGGGAATGGGAATGGGATAAAGGAAGAAGGATGGGAGCAGATGGGAGGTTAGTTTTAATAATCTAGTTTGGGTGCATTCGAGTCCTGGAATTTAGTTTTATATTATGTATAGTTGAGTTAAAGACGTCGATGTGGTGAGAGTTAATGTTGAATGAATTTGTGGACCTGGAAATGAAAGAGTTTTCATTAGAGTTGGTGTTACAACGAGGGAGGTGAAAAGTAGGTGTCTGTCTGCTGTTGCGATTAGGAACTTGGAATAATAGGAGTTGCAGGAGATCAGGGCCATCAACTAAATTGTTTACAATTTTGAATAACATGACTGAATCCGCCACATTTCTTTGGCATGTTAATGTTTGTAAGTAAGAAAAATGTGCAGATTCCTCATTGCGAATATGAGATCGAAAAGAGCGGAAGTTTAGGTATCTCGAAAATCTGTTTTGGACGCTTTAGATTCTGTTTTTGTGTACTGCACAGCCTGGATTCCTCACCTGAGACGCATATTCCAGAATACTGCGAACATACGAATACTACAGTGTTTTGAAAGTGGTAACATTATTAAATTGTTTACAGGCACGGATGACGAAACCAAGTATAAATGATGTGATCGGTATGTTTGTTAACATTCAATTTACTATCAAGTGTAACCCCAAGGTCTTTCTGGGGTTAAAAAAGTTTTCCTGGAGGTATTCTGTAAAAGTTAGAAGATTTGAGGTTCACTAATGAAACCATGTTGGTTAGTATTCAAGCTAGGCTTAAGGGCAGCATAAAGTTGCTTATAGATTTTTTTTCAAAGATGTTGTTAAAAATGCAGAGTTTGAAGATTAGCCTATAGTTTTTTTACCTCCGTTTGTTACCATTCTTAAAGATGGGAGATGCATAAAAACAGTTGTATAAAGAATGTTGTATATACATAATTAGCATTGTAATTGAATGCAGCAAGATATGATTCATTGTTTAACTTTTGTCTGGATCGAGCAGTGCGTACTTGAACGATATTCAGTCTTGCTTGCCTTTACTAGTCTGTCTCAGACAAACGGGTTTGACCTGTTCGAACTCGATCGGTTTCCAGTCTTGCTTCCCGTTGCTCGTATTTCTCAAACGAACGGGCTTGAGCTTCCCTTTGCCAGTCTGTCTCAGACAAATGGGTTTTATCTGTTCGAGCTCGATCGGTTTCCAGTCTAGCTTCCCGTTGCTTGCCTTTCTCAAACGAACGGGCTTGAGCTGTTCGAACTCTATCGTTTTCCAGTCTTGCTTCCCTTTACTAGTCTGTCTCAGACAAACGGGTTTGATCTGTTGGAGCTCGATCGGTTTCCAGTCTAGCTTCCCGTTGCTCGTATTTCTCAAACGAACGGGTTTGAGTCTAGACAAATGGGTTTGATCTGTTCGAGCTCGATCGGTTTCCAGTCTAGCTTCCCGTTGCTTGCCTTTCTCAAACGAACGGGCTTGCTGTTCGAACTCTATCGTTTTCCAGTCTTCCTTCCCTTTACTGTCTCAGACAAACGGGTTTGATCTGTTCGAGCTCGATCGGTTTCCAGTCTAGCTTCCCAGTCTGTCTCAAAGAAAGCTTCCCTTGCCAGTCTGGACAAATGGGTTTGATCTGTTCGACCGTTTCCAGTTTAGCTTCCCGTTGCTTGCCTTTCTCAAACGAACGGGCTTGAGCTGTTCGAACTCTATCGTTTTCCAGTCTTGCTTCCCTTTACTAGTCTGTCTCAGACAAACGGGTTTGATCTGTTGGAGCTCGATCGGTTTCCAGTCTAGCTTCCCGTTGCTCGTATTTCTCAAACGAACGGGCTTGAGCTTCCCTTTGCCAGTCTGTCTCAGACAAATGGGTTTGATCTGTTCGAGCTCGATCGGTTTCCAGTCTAGCTTCCCGTTGCTTGCCTTTCTCAAACGAACGGGCTTGAGCTGTTCGAACTCTATCGTTTTCCAGTCTTCCTTCCCTTTACTAGTCTGTCTCAGACAAACGGGTTTGATCTGTTCGAGCTCGATCGGTTTCCAGTCTAGCTTCCCGTTGCTCGTATTTCTCAAACGAACGGGCTTGAGCTTCCCTTTGCCAGTCTGTCTCAGACAAATGGGTTTGATCTGTTCGAGCTCGATCAGTTTCCAGTTTAGCTTCCCGTTGCTTGCCTTTCTCAAACGAACGGGCTTGAGCTGTTCGAACTCAATCGTTTTTCAGTCTTGCTTCCCGTCGCTTCTCTTTCTCAAGCTCGTGATTCATTTTTCTTTCTTGAAGTGTAGATCGATCAATACCTTTTTTTTGTCATAATTGATTTGACAGCTAAAGTAATTTCTTTTTGACGAAAAATTAATTTCATTCCAAACATCTATTTAAAAAAAATTTTTTTTTGTAGATTTATTTAAATATTAAAATATTCTACCCAAACAAACCTTCGTCTGTCAAATATTTAATCTGTGGTTAACCACTGTTATATATCTGTGCGCTAACCTCAACACAACATGGCGGGTTTATTGTTTTTCATACTAATTTTAAAACGTTATAACAACTTTCATTCAAAATACTCTCTAACCCTTCCCGTCACTTAATAAAAATAAACTGTTTTATTTTCAACGAAATTGATGATATTGAGAAAATCGAAGACAAACAATCGTTTTTTTATATTGAGATAGAAGATATAGAGTCCCGACTGCTCCCGGAGCCAGTGGGACTACGACACCCCAAACGGGATGTCTTATGAGGCTGAAGGCAGTTGAGAGGGGAAGGGGATGGGATAGAGAAAAGTTAGGAAGTACCAAGCTATTAATACAGCTAGAGCCATTTCAAGCAACTTTTTAAATCAGAATGGTGATCTTTTACCAGGGCGATACTGAGAGTATTTACCACTCTGGAACGTGTCGCGAACAAACTATACTATATTAAATTGAATAATTGTGAAATAACATATTGGACCGGTTAGTAGCTGAGTGAACAAACGCGTCGGATTTTCACCCGGGCGTCGCGGGTTTGATTCCTCTGCTAGCTGAGCCCTCCATCAGTGCACAAGCACGATATTCCATTTCCAAAATGATGGCAGTAAGAGTTTTATAAATATTGTCAGGTTATTTGTAACTCGGAATAGTTTGTCTTTCTTTGAAAAAAAAATCTAATAAATTTGTTTTGCGCACCCCGGGACTTAAACCCGCGACCTCTGGATTTGTAGTCAAGCGTCTTAACCACTCGACAGCGGAGACCGTCAATAATACCATCCCGATAACAAGTTACCACCCAGTGCCTGTTTGGTAGTTCGGCGGCAATGGTCAAACTGTTCCATTACCTAAAACTGAAGTCATTTCTTATTTCCTTCAATAAAGTAATGTCACGAGTGACTCCTCGTGACGATTCTTTCTTAACGCTTGTAATCATATTAATAAAGATCGTCAATATATAATACATAGAGCAAATACAAACCTCCGCCTTGGGGGCGTCCAGCTCGAGCTCGTGGTCCCACTCCCGGTGGTTTTTTCTGGCCGCCACGCGGAACAGCTGCGCGGATCTAGGCCCCTTCGTCCTCTCGTCATAAAAACAGTGAGCAGCTATTCAAAAGGAAACAAATAATACTAATGTATTTTATTATTCTTTTTTTGGGGCCTTCAACTGTGGGTGGTTGACTATCGAAAGGAAAAAATTCACGCTGCAGAGTCAAGTCTTCTTCAAGATGTTGAGATAAGCAATAAGATGCAGGGTTTTCTATAATCTTCCCTGGGATGTCGGTTAGGTGATCTTGTATTTTTGCCATCAAGAATCGTTTCGACGATCTTGGGCATAAATTTACGACCAAAAACCTCAGCGAAAAGGTGAAATTCCTCACTAGAGAAGACATTCATGAAGTGGCGGAATCTGCAGATTGATACCGAAGAGAAAGTTGACGTAAGTCTGTCCTACCCGCTCTAGGCAACGGTTGCAATTGCGAAGCGAGCAATCTTTTAAAGAGAAGTCAAATCTCCCGAATGCGACTAAAACACCGAAATCATAAAAAGATGATGTGATACCAGCTGAGCTTCTAGTTACGACTGGCGAAGGTGTTGCAAACATTGACATTTGTCAAAATATCTGGCAATATGAAGAATGGCCCAAGGATTGAGTGGAATCTGTTTTTCTTTCACTTATACCAAAAAGGGTTCAACTAAGAACTTTAGGAAGTACAGGACAATTGTTGAAAATACTTTTATTTAAGTTATTAATGACTGGAGTTCCCGATTCGAGTTGGTTGGAGTCATGACCCGAGACTGTTAAAGACGTCGAGGATGGAAGTGGCCTGAAGTGTGTTGGAAAGTGTGATTATGGAAGAAATCGAATGTTTTCTTTTATTACTCCAAATAATATATTTCACAATCCGAAGGCTTACGGGCTACTGTGTAGGCTGTCTCGCATCTATTATTAAATTTAATCACATCGTCATCAATGAAAATACTATCTTAGAGGTATCTTACCGCTCACGGCTAGTCTAGTGCTGATGAGGGTTCCTCCGCATATGTAGGAGAACGATGCCCCTTCTTCCTGGTAGACCGCCACGTGCCAGGGCAGGGCGCCCTCGGGAGCGATTGGCGCATTAACGATAAACGTGGAGCCGTCTGCCATCTCCAGACCGCATTCTAAACACAAACACTTGGCCAATAAACACATTTTCTTTAGCGATACCATTAATACAGCTTTAGTTAAAGTTTCAAATGCCGCTGAGCGACCGTCTTTGGATAGTTCTCACAATAATTGAGAACTGTTTAAAAATAAATACAACACACACTCCAGATTAAGAATTCCCCTTGTTTTAGCGTAAAGTTGGACAACGGTCTCACCTGGCTCGCACTCGGGAACTTCCCTGCTCCAGGAGCCATCGTGACATGTCATCTCTTCCAGAGTCTGCGTCCGGAAGATCATATGCCCGTTCTTACACTCGAAACTGACGTAAGAGCCACTCGGCATGGCAGGCTGACAGGCCATGCGTAGGTTTTTCGGGGAGAAGCACACATAATCCACCGTATAAGACATGTAAAGTGTGCATAGTTCTGAAAAAAAAGTACTGATTTAAACAAACAAAGAAATGAAGAGTTCCAAACTCTATTTTTAATTTTTATTTAAGGGTGCGCAGTAATATTTACATCACCAATTTGTTGTTTTAATCAAATTCGAGTATCTCCACCATTACAGAATACTTTTGGATTGTTTCCAAAATACGGAATATTTCTAGTGTCCATAATATCGGCTCCTGCAAATGTATTAACTTTAAACATGGATTAATATTGAATGTATATTCGAAAAAAGCATTTACTTTGTGGCTTGCCATATTTATAAATAAAACACATAAACTTTGTTTATAACCTCTTTATTATTTAATATTACGTCTACCGGTTTTGGAAGTACCTTTCCATCATAAGGACAATATTAAAATTAACATAAAATACAAAATGCTGAGATATATATACATATTTAGGAGTTGGAATGGGAAGGAGAAGGGATAATTGAGGGGATTATGGGAATAACCGAGCGGCTTACTGGAAATATATGTAGGATAGGACTATAAGATAAATTAATTTGATTATTTAAAATATTACATTTACTATTTAATGATTTTCTAATTTCTAATGCTTCTAAGTTATCTAACTTTTCCCTTTATTACAACGGTGAAGAATTTGAACCCCTGTATCCCTATTAAAATTATGATCCGTAGCAATGAAGTGATTGGCGAACTCTGAAAATTATTGTTTTTCAGCACTGTTTACATGTTCACTGATTCTAATATTAACATTTCGAGATGTCTTACCTATATCATATGACGGACAATTATTACAAGAAAGTTTGTAAACGCCAGAATGACTTAATTTACTATCACTATCCTTAGCATTTTTCAATAATAAATTTTAAAATAATACCTATGCTATTGTTTGTACAGAACGCGGGCTTAATGTGGGTAGGCAAATTCCGGGTACTAAGTGAAGAGAAATTAGATATATATATAAGATTGTACGTCATTGGAAGGGATTCCTTATGATTTTATTTTTACTTTTATATAAAAATGTAATAGTAGCAAGGAGTTAAAGTTTTTTATTCAAAATTTTGTCTATTAAGTTTGTGGTATAACCATTATTCAAAGGCTATTTGTTTAATTTTTTCTAATTCAATTGAGAAATGATCTGGTGATAGGGGAATTTGTACTAGCCTGTGTACCATTGATAGGCTGAATGCTTATGTTTGTTTATTATGGATGGTGATATCCGTGAATTCGATTTCATTATTTACTGAAGATAGTGTTAAATCCTTGAAGGGACAATATATGGAGGGAAAGCTAATTTGTTTTACCCAACCCATCCGAAATTGTAATAAATCACTGTTTCCGTGTTTTTACATCGTACACCATGAGAAAGAAAAGAGACAACAAATTTCTTGGACATATACTGTCGTAATGAAGCTGGTTATTTTCGCTGGTTAACGGCAGGACTCCGCCCACATTTTATATTTTGCCACTAAACTTGACACAACTAAACGGTTTTTTAGGTTAGATGCTATATTTTTTTTGATAAAAATACTGTGAAAAAGTGGCTATACGAATACACAAAAACATTATGTCGATATGTGATATGAATGGATGTATAAATACCGTAGCCTTGGTCTTAGCCACGCCCATTTGCGCCGAGTCATGTTAAAATCATCAAAAACAAGTCCAATACTGACTTCACTGGCTTTGGCTTGGGCTACCTCTTGTATACTCTAAGGTTAAATCTAAGAAATTAATTAATGCATTATTGCCTATCTCCAAAGTAAATTGTATGTTTTTATGGAAAGAATTTATAAAATGAAGGAACTTGTCAAGTTGCCGCTCTGTTCCCGTCCAAATACAAAAAACACATCTACATACCTTTTACAAACAAGAACATTATCTAAAAGTGATGAAGAACAATCAAAAATCTTATTTTCTAGGTTATTCATAAAAATATCTGCCAATAGTGGGCTGGTTGGGGCACCCATGGGTAAACTCTCTTTTTGTTGGTAGATATATGATAGAAGATGCTTAAAAACCAAATTTTTTCAGAGTTCGCCAATCACCTCATTGCTACTGATCAAAATTTTAATAGGGATGCAGGGGTTAAAATTCTTCACCGTTGTAATAAAGGGAAAAAAATAGATAACTTAGAAGCATTAGAAATAAGAAAATCATTAAATAGTAAATGTGATATTTTGAACAATCAAATTAATTTATCTTATAGTCCTATCCTAGATATATTTCCAGTAAGCCGCTCGGTTATTCCCATAATCCCCTCAATTACCCTTTCTCCTTCCCATTCCAACTCCTAAATGTGTATATCTCAGCATTTTCTACTTTATGTTAATTTTAAGATCGTCCTGATGATGGAAGGGTACTTCCGAAACCGGTGGACGTAATATTAAATAATAAAGTGGTTATAAACAAAGTTTATGTGTTTTATTTATAATATTGAATGCTTCGAAAGAAGCATACATCATCTAAGAATGGCGCTTTCATAAACAAAAGATATTCAGAAATCAACTGAATGGTCTTCACGGACCATGTTCCGAGGTTTCTAGATATTGGATTCCACGTAGATTGTTCACAAGGCGATTTTTCTTGTTGTACTTTTTAAAGTCACCGATTGATTTATAGTTAGTTTAATATTATTTGAAAGAAACATAAAACAGAATATTCCAACTGCTCCTTCCTTCGATTGCTGGAAAGAAAGATTGGGCGCTGATGGGTTGTAGACTTTATATAGAAAAACAGACTTTACGACAAACTATTGCGCAATTCGTAAAAAAGAATTTAATCTCTTTTCCATTTAATTGTCTTGTTGTATTTGTTTTCTTTCGTGTGAGACCAACATCGTGTGGGCTCTTTGGTTTTAATGGCTCTAATAGCAGTGTGCCAAAACATTAACTTCTGGAAGGAAAGTGTCCTTACTTGCGCAAGTAGGTTTCGGGTTCCAGACATTGTTTCCTTCACAAACTGAGAGAGAGTCGCTGGGGGCGAAGCCGGGGCTGCAGGAGTACTCCAGCACGCTCAGACGGTTCACCTCTTCCCCCGGCGCTGCCGCCCCGCCGCTGGACACGTACCCCCCGTTGTCCGGGGGCGCGGGCAGGAGGCAACTGCAAGTGGACAAGAAGGCGGTCATTAGGTAGTCAACTAACCAACTAAGTTACATAACCGCTAAGCTAACTAACAGCTAAAACGCCACACACGCTCCTTGTTTCATTCACATTCATTCACGATCCCATACACACTTTTCTGTCATTCAACGTATCCGGTACACAAGAGCTGTAGCTAGGCTGCGGTGCCGATTCGCTCTTCGCTCCAACTATGTCAGTCCCATGTCCCATTGTGAAGGCAAAAACTGGCGCGAGTATTGGTTTGCGTTATTATACGACGATGCGGCAGGGCTGGTCCGTGGAGAAGAAGTCAGGCGGTTCAGGGGTGCAGGCAGAGGTCAAGTTGTAGGCGGTGTAGAAAGCGAAGCGAAGTCAAAGGAGATGTGAACGATCTAATTTCTGCTTGTTTTTGCGCAATATTTTAACGCATTGGTACGGCGCCGCCGGGAAGAGAAAGTTTTGTTCGGGGGAATTCTTTCGCCTCCTTTTCTCTCTCCCCAGTCCGCTATTATTTTTGAGGGATAGTTTTAACTAACCTATCCCCTTTTATGGCTCACTAGCTTCCACCTTGACCTCAATAAACCTCTCTACGATGTTTATTAACAGTAAAAAATAGATTTATAATTTTCATGCCCACGTTTTGGGGTCTTAAATCACTAATTACAAGTTTATCCTTAAGTCTATACACGTGTGATTACAATTAACATATAGCTGGGAGCCAGGCCGTCCTAATAATATTCTTTATTGTTCCGTGTGATCAGCTCAAGTCCCGTGACAAGGTTCGACAGATCGAAATCATTGTCTAATCGAGCGTAAGTTTCATCGGCTCGGCCCGTGATTGGTCGCTAGGTTCGATCAGTCTGCGCGCTACAAGTTCGCTAACTCCCTAGCGCAATCAATATGCCATAGGCGTCACAAATGGCCGGCCGTCGAAAGGAACACAATGCGTCGAATACAAAAGAATTTACTATGAAAATTACATAATTTACCTATCAATGAAGCGAAACATAAATGAAACGTACTTGAAACTTAAATTTACCCAACACGATTTCTCGACCGCTGATATCGCGGGGTCAGTACGTCCGTCACATCTTCAATTCGTTTTCTACACACTTTGATAGCAGAGCAGCTCTTATCAGTCCAAAATAAGCAAAATCTGACTTCACTACGCACTCATAATAAAATAATAAATATATCATTATTTTAACTTACCTCGAGTCGGAGATTGTAGTCGCTGGGGCTAAAATAAATATAAACAGTAATTCAGTCATATGTAGCGGAGAATTCGTTTCATATTTCATATTCACCACTGAGCAGAAAATCCCTAGAAGTGTGATGTATATACCGATTTGAAAGGAAACGGTTGTCGCCAATTTCCACAAGATCTTTCGACTCCTAGGCCGTAGACATGCCAATGAAATTGGCTTTATTTTATGAAGAATTTTGTTTTTCGATATATTTTGATAGATTCACTTTTCTTATCATTTTAATCATTATAATATAAGGGTGAAAGTGCTGTGCCTGTCTCGCTAGGAAATCCTGTGTTGTTTACAGTTTACATCATCATTTAAAAATTTAAAAAATAATAATAATTAAATTGTGCAACAACAACATAATATTGTATTAATTTGAAATTTGTTTTATACTAAAATGCAAGTTATTGTGGTTATTTATAATATGTGTGCTGGATTTAGTAGAATTATCACCGATATTATTTGCGAGGTCCTCACCAATTTTAGTAGAACTATCACCGATATTATTTGCGAGGTCCTCACCAATTTTAGTAGAACTATCACCGATATTATTTGCGAGGTTCCGACCAATTTTAGTAGAACTATCACCGGTATTTTTTTATTTTTTTTAGGTTTTTTAATTTTATTTAAACAATAATTATTATTATTTAATTTAAAAAACTCACCAATTTTAGTAGAACTATCACCGATATTATTTGCGAGGTCCTCACCAATTTTTTCAAAGTATTTGTTTGGATGATTTTCAATAACTTAGGGATTATTAGAAAAACTAATTATTTTATCATTTATATTGTTGTTTTAAGTCATTTTTAGGATTAGCTTGATAGTGAGTGGCCTCTTTAAGTGTTTTCCAAAAAAAAAATTGGTTCATTATTACAATTTTCTGTTTGTAGTAAGTCTCTTTAGCCTTTCTGTATATTTCTGTATATGTTTCTTTATCTTTTATAAAAGTTTAAGAGTTGAATATCATAAGAATTGTTAATAGTTTTTTCGTGAAGTTTGTTACGCTTACGGATAAAGTTTATAATATTTATGTTAAAGTCCCCGGCAATAATACAATTTTCGATATTACATAAATCATTCAAATAATTATTGATAGATTCTAAGAAAGGTGATATATCTGTAATGTTCGCTGACGAACTCGACAGATGGTCCTTGGGTAAGGCGCGCTTTTGTTCGGGGATGTAGAATAAAATATAATCATTTTTTTTTCGTAAGAAGCAATCACATGGTGGTTGGACATTATATTAAATAAAAGAATACTTTGTTTTAAAACCACAGAATTTATTATGATGAAGGCCAACCGGTTTCGCTTGGATCAAGCTTCGTCAGGGCACATATAATAACTAAAGAAAAAATACAGAGTTAACAGGTATATATAGGTACAAGTGGTATTGTTTATTTACCAATTCTTCGTAATATATATTAAGCACTTTCAATTGTTCCCTCCCTCTAATATATGCTCTCTCTCTTCCTTATTTGTATTATATACTGTCTCACTCTATCATTAAAGAAATCGATCATTACAATACAATTAAAGGAAGCAATTAAGAAATACAAAAGGACATTGGTATGAATGGTAAGTGACAGGGGGTAAATTACACATGGGCGCAACTGGGTGGGTCTTTACACCCCCCCCCCCCTTTTAAAAGGTGAAATTTATTTTATACTTAAGCTTTATATTTTATATTAAATTCAGCTTATATTTTCAAAATTACTCAAAAATTGAATATTAAAATTAACATCTGCAATATAGGCGTGACATGTCTAGTCCTAAAAGTAACTTTTTATTTATTTTGAAAAACTCATTTCTACTTTTTGCTTAGATGTTTATGCTTATTATTTTTCTTACATTTCTTATACATCTTGTAAATAGAGTACATACATATCAATTTTAAGATAGTGAAAAGGTGAAAACAAAGTAATTATTACTAACAATTTTATTTATAAATGTTTCACTTCCCAAATTATCAGTGATCTTAGTTATTTCATTTAATTTATGACATGCTAATAAAAGTTGGTGATTATCAATATTATTTGGATACATTTATAAACTTCTAGAGATGAACTTATGAGTTTCTTATGATTACAACAATTATCATTGATTTATATAAAAACTTGGTATAATTAATTCAGATGAACTTTCGAAATATTTATCATCTGTTTTAAAATAGTATTTCGTGTGTATACTTTTCACATTCGATTAATACTTAAAATTCTTGTAGATTCTAATTTTAATACAATTAATATAGCATTGTCTTTGCAAGTGATTGTAGCAATTGTTGGTTTTAGCAACATTTAAATCTATTTATTATTTTCTAATTTATGCAATAATTCATTACATATTTTAAAATTCTAGTTTACATAGAGTAACATGGGTTTTGACCATTATATAATATTGAATTATTAACTAAGTGTTTATAATTTTCAGGTTCATTCATACTCAAACATAATCAAACTTATTTTCTGAAATGGCAAGGTACGCCATTGATGGTAAAATAAAGATATTTGTATTGTCTTTTCTTGAAATAGTTGTAGATATTAATTTATAAATGTTATATCTTACGAAGTTAAGTAAAGAGTTTTAAATTACAAACATTTTATTTTATTTGAAAAACTTATATATTATAGTTAAAATCATTTTATTTTTTAAAGAATGTAGGTGACAATAATATAGTTTTGCTTAATTTATATTTTCTCTTCATTCATTTTGTATTTTCTTCGTAATAATATTTTATTTTGATTAACATAATTCAGTGTTCTTAACCTTTTAATTATACGTAATTATTTTTATTTTACTTAAAACATTTTAATTTAAGCAATTTCATTTTAATTTAAGCATTTTCATTTTATTTAATTTAATTTATTATTTCCTTTAAATTCTAAATAAGATTAATATTAATGTTGTCGTTTTAATCTATTGGCATGAACTGTTACAAAATTATTTTAAATTTTTATTGTATAGTTTACAGGTGAATTTATCTCAATTATTTTATAAGGTCCGTAATATCGATTACTTAGATTTTCTTAATTTTAAATAATTTGGCTACCTTTTTCATAAGGTTTGAGGTGAAATCTGTACCTTGATCTGTTAATATTGATTCTGGCACACCGAATTTGCAAATAAAATTCTGTGTTAAAACTTTAGCAATTATTAAAGCTTCGTGATTTTGCAAAGCATAAGCTTGCGAGAATTTAGTTAAATCGTCTTGTAGTGTTTAAATATATCTATTTCCGTTTTGAGTTAATGTGAGAGGACCTACTATATCTAAAGAAATACGTTCCATGGGTTTAACAGAAGTGGTTGTTATTTCCACAGCTTCTTTATGCTTTTTTCTAACTAGCTTATTTTTCTGACACGATTCGCATTGCGTTATAAATTTCTTTATATCTTTTTTCATGTTGTGCCGTTTATATTTTCCTTTTAAAAAAAACCTGAATGTCCTGACGAAGGATTAGAATGATTCTCAATATGTATTGTTCCAATATCTTCTTCGTTCGGTGTTATTATGCGATTGTGAAATATTTTAATCCTAATATTAGAATTCTTAAAAACCTATCTCAATATAGCCCTTATCTTAAACCATTTTAATTTATCAAAACTATCGCATAAACTTGGTAAATTGATTTCTTTTATGCTTCCTAAAAATAACACATTTCTCAATCTAATTAGAGTATTAAAAAAATCTTCATATTCCGCATTGTTCCAAATTTTTTGTTTATTTGTTAAATAATACACGTTTTGATTATTTTCATGGAATTCAATAACATCGGCTATTTTAATATTTTTCTTACTTATACATTCAAAGTGCTTAAATTTGTTCTCAATTTTTTTTTTGTATATTACTGTTATATTCTTTATCTGCCCCTAGACAGATGGCAAAAGTGTCTAAGGTATTCAATTCTTCGTTAATTTCTTCTAAATTATTGTTATGTATTACTGTTGTTTTGTATTTATCTAAAGAATCTGAATAAGTATCTATATGTGATGTGACATGATTGACATATTTTATAGACTCTTCTGATGTTGCCGGTTTGTCTTCGTTGATTTTAATTCTACTCAATGCATCTGCATTGGAATTTAATTTACCTGTAACGTTTTTTGACTTATCGGGATTTTGAGAGAGTACGTGCATTGGCGACATATTGATCTCGGTAAATTCCTGACCCATAGGTTCGGAATTATCCTGACGAAGTAAAGGAATACGTTCATCTTGAATATAAAGACATTGACTGAAATAGTCTATTCTACATTTATATCTTGCCAAGAAATCGTTTCCTACTATTCCATCAAATGGAATAGATAACTCATTATTTACAATGTAAAATTTATGATTAATGTTTTTATTATTTATGCACGTATTTAAATATATTGATCCAATTGTTTTATTTGGATTTTCATTTGAGGAATCTATACCTCTCAACGACAATTTTTTTGTTTGTTTTAAGACTTTTAATTTTACAAATGAAATATCTGCTCCAGTATCAATTAAGAATTTATTTGAATTATTTGATGCAATTCTTAATATTTTTAAATTTACGAAAGTAGAACAGAATGTATGATTTAGTACCTAAAAAGCCCGAATTAACTCGTCGGAATCCTTTAGAATGGCCAGTTCCAAAGGTCCTTACTTGTGGGAACCTTAGGATTATTTTCAACTTGTTTTTTAAAGGCTAATATCCTACAATTTTCTATATTGTGATTATTCCTTTTACAGTATTTGCAAAACATAACGGATGTTAATTTTTAAAAAATCCTGATATTGTTAAAATTATTATCATAAGATCTAATGGAATTTTTTGATATTTTATGATTTCATTTTTCGATTTTAATTCTTGTTCTTCGGCCAAAGCTATTGAAATTGCTGATTCTAAAGTTTCTGGCTTTTGTGATTTCACCAACAGGTTTAAATCGTCATTTAATCCTGTTATGAAAACATTTTTAGCTTGGTTTTTTAAAAGATTAATGCAAGATTCTCGAGCTTCGCACGACAAATTAACATCATTATTTACGATATTCATTAATTTTATATAACAATTTTCTACTCTACTAGAATAGTAAAATATGTTTTCATTCAATAATTGTTTGCATGAGTTTAATTCTAAATGCCACTGATTAGTTGTTCTTCTATCTGAATATGTGTCTAGCAAATGTGATTTTAATGTTTCAAAGTTATTACATTTTCGGTTACGAATGAGGGATCTGGCATTTCCAGTAATTTTGCTCACAATTTTTGTATATAAGATATCTTTATGATTTTTTATCGACTAATTTTAAGGCTCTTTCACTATTATCAATAAATTCAAAAAGATATATAAGATATCTTTATGATTTTTATCGACTAATTTTAAGGCTTTTTCACTATTATCAATAAATTCAAAAAGTTTGAATTTATCGCCATCAAATTTAATAAGAATTTTAACAGCTAAATTTATATATATGGTATTTTCTTTCTTTAAAGACATGATTGATTCTTTGGAATTTAATGAAGTTAATGAATTAAAAGAAGTTATTAATATTGTACAAAAAAATTATGTTAAATGGTTTAAAAAATTTACTATATAAATCTCCGACTTACATATAAATAGTTGAAACTGCATTGTTCCTCCTTTTCTGTTTCATCTTTTTCTCGATGTTGTTGATCTTCTTCTTCTTCTGGATTCGGAACGACGATTGTGATCCGCACCTGATGAGCTGCTGAACTGCCTCCAAGTAGAACTGCTCTCACGGGAAGGCTGCTTCTTGAAACTTGGCTTCAGAGTAGACTACTCTTCGGGAAAGGCTGCTGTTTGCTTCCAGATGTGTTGATTTCCAGTAGTGAAGATGATTGATTGCAGAACTCGTACAAGCGTCACGATATTTGCGTAAAAACGCTTCAAATTTTTAAAGCCCGCTGGATCCGTGATTTTAAATGAAGTAAATTATTCACATCTCACTTCTGACACCACTGTAATGTTCGCTGACGAACTCGAAAGATGCTCCATGGGTAAGGCGCGCTTTTTTTCCGGGGTGTAGAATAAAATATAATCACTTTACTTGAATCATTTTTAGTGGAAGAATTTATGAAGTACAGTGGTGCCTCACACAACGAACTTAATTCGTTCCAGGAGCAAGTTCGTTATGCGAAAAGTTCGTTATGTGAAACGCGTTTTCCCATAACAATACATGTTAAAAAAAATAATTCGTTCTGTAGCATAAAATATGGTAAGATGACATAAAAAAAAAGATAATTTTTTGTTATTATTTTTATTTAGATACATCTAAAAACATAATGAAAAAAACACACATTTTTTAATTTTAAGAAATAATCGAATCTTGCACATCTTCATCCATTTTCCGCTTTTTGGCCGATAGTGCAGTGAAAAACCTGTCCAAAGTCGTTTGTTTCTCTCTTTTCTTCAACATCTGCCGGAAATAACGGACAAGAGTATCGGAGTACAGGTCGTTGATCCTGTTTGCTTCAGCGGAATCCGGATAGTGGGCATTGGTAAACTCCTGAACTGCTTTCCATTTGACCAGGATGTTCTTGATGTCAGCAGTTGGAATTGGTTGATTGTTTGATTGTTGCTCCTCGTTATCAGATGACGCTTCCCTTTGAGCATTGTCCTGTTGTAGGGCCAGAAGTGTTTGGAGCTCTTCAGTTGTCAGCTCTTCTTTGTGTTCCTCAATAAGCTCCTCTACATCCTCTTCCTCTACCTCTAATTCCAACCTTTGGGCCACTGTGATGATGTCCTTCACCACTTCTGTGTCATCAACTACTGCTTCTTCCTGAATCCACGAAGGCACAAAGCATCTTCCAAGCAGAAATGAGGGTCCTTTGTGACACTTCTTCCCAGGCCTTCTTTTTTCCAACAAGAATTTCTTCACGGCAGGAGCAAAGGTTTCCAGAATCCATTCGTTGAAGATAACTTGGGTCACCCAGGCTTTTTGATTGGACTTCCAATGGACGGGCAATTTGGACTTAATAACGTTATTTTTCTTAAAAATTCTTGGATTTTCAGAGTGATAAACCAATAGAGGTTTGATCTTGAGGTCTCCGCTGGCATTAGACGAAATCATAAGGGTAAGTCTGTCCTTCATGGCTTTGTGTCCTGGCAATTTCTTCTCTTATTTTGTAATGAAGGTTCTGCGCGGGAGGATGCAATTAATCGGCAGTGATCGTAGAAGATCGGGCGACTTCGTTGTAATGATGAACGATTGCTGCGACACGTGCGTAAGTTAAGCGTACTGCTCAGTGACTAACGACTGCCTGCGCGGAAGGATGCAATAAATCGGCAGTGATCGTGTGAAGTGGGCGACTTCGTTGTGTGAAGCGAAGTTCGTTGTGTGAAGCGAAGTTCGTTGTATGAATCGTGAAATGAACGAAAAGGAAGTTCGTTGTGTGCAGCGTTCGCTGTGCGAGGCGTTCGTTATGCGAGGCACCACTGTATAATAATTAAACCTTTAACTGAATATATTTAAGTACCTGATCTGAATAAGAATGGATGAGATGAAATAGGTCGAGGGTAGAATAGAGAGTCGTAGTAATGGTCAACTTAAAGATCCTAGTCCAACATGTGGTTTATGGGATAATGCATGTTCAAAGGAATTTTAGAAATCGATCTTTACAATACAATTCAAGAGACAGAAAGACATTAAAGGAAGCAATCAAGAAATACAAAAGGACATTGGCATGAATGGTCAGTGACATGGGGTAAATTGCACATGGGCGCAACT